>JZKD02S1620663.1:130526-153789 GCA_000966675.3 Picea glauca
GTCATCACAATTATAAAATATGCCTTTGAGTTGGCATTCAACCATTTCAGCCCTGGTCAATTTTTGGATTTTTAATGGGGCGGAGGGAGTAGTGGAGTTTACTGTTTTAGGGCGTGGGATAAAGGAAGGCCTACAGTTTTGAAAGGAAACAATTTTTTGTGCTTCTTTATCTTTTTTGGTAGCCTCCACCCAAGTCGTAGGTCGAGCCATGAGGACATGGGCCCAAATCTCCTCATTGAGGCCACTGATAAAACACTCTCGAAATAAAGCATCAGTCGTGCCCTCTGTTTGAAAAGCCAGACGCTCAAATGCAGCTATGAAGTCTTCGACTGTGCCTGATTGCTTCAATTTTTTCAATCAACCCAAATGGTTGGTGTCAGTGTCAAAGCGTTCATAAATCTCAGCAACAAATTGGGTCCAAGCAATATACCCTTGACGAGAATCTTTTCTCCATTGCCACCATTGCTAGCGTTCTTGATCTAGATGGAGAACACCATACCGGAGTTTGGCCAAGTCATATGTAATGTTGTAGAGAGAGAAATAATGTTCCATTTGTGTGACCCAACCAGTGGGGTCCAAGCCATCAAATTTGGTTACATCCACCCGCGGAAGGCGTATGTCCCTTTGAAAGTGTTGGGGTTGAAAGGAATGGGAAGAAGTTTCACCTTCAGTCTTTTTATGCGCATCAGGAAAAGAGTCATCAGTGGGGAGCTTGAGTTTGGTGCAGAGTGCAGAAAAGACAAATTCAAGCTGGGTGGTCAGTTCATGTTTGACTTCCGCCATTGCGGACTGCACAACTACATTTACAGATGCATTCATGGAGGCATCACGGGAGGAAATAGTAGCATTGAGTTGTTTCACTTCTTGTTGGGTCTCAAGGAAACCAGATTGCAGGGTGTTGAAGTGAGACTCTAGTTCTTGGCTACGGGTATGGGCCACGATGATGGGTGAACTAAAAAGGGAGCGGGTAGGGTCAAAAATTTTTGCAGAAAAATGATATGGATGAAAGTGATAAGGGAGAAGAGATGAATCTAATGGAATAGGTCTCAAATAATGGTGAAAAAACTTCCAGACTTTTTTTTTTTTTTTAGCTGCGGGGTTATACTTTGGTCTGAAGAATGTTGCAGTGCTGAAATCCCCAAATTCTAAACCAGAGAGTATTTACTTAGCAACCCGAACACAGATG
Source organism: Picea glauca (assembly GCA_000966675.3). Classification (NCBI taxonomy): domain Eukaryota; kingdom Viridiplantae; phylum Streptophyta; class Pinopsida; order Pinales; family Pinaceae; genus Picea; species Picea glauca. Next base: position 131,713 of record JZKD02S1620663.1, read on the forward strand.
CGCTTCAATAGATCTCGTTGTTTTAATTTGTTTATGATGGTGTTTATGTTCCCCAAGGGTTAGGTATTCAAGAGTTCTACAGACAAGGGTTTGCTCTGTGCTATAGCTCTCTGATATACGTGCGGGGTCCAATAGTAGTACTCAGCCCAATATCTTATTGCACTAACTAAGGAGGATAGACCATACCCTTAGCCGTACTACCTGACTACCCAGGTACTAGAGAGTATCTTCCCGAGTGTTGTTCTCGGTGACACTATAGCAGTCCGACTGCTGATAGGTTTATCTAAAGAGGGCTTCAGGAAATCTAGGCCAATCCGTACACAGGTGTTGTCTAATGTGCTACCAGTCGAAGGGGTATCAACAGGGGTTACAAGGGTGGCCAACAGATGTGCGCTTAAGAACCACTTGTATTTCCTGCATGTATGAATCCCTCAACTGTGGGTTTATGCGTGTAACGACAGATCTCTGTGGCTTAAATACGCCAGAATACGTCTCTACCCTGAAAAAAAATACCCACAATTTCTGCCAAGGAAAGTTCTCTGATACCACTTGCAAGATACCAGATATATAAAATATGTAGAACAGAAATAAAATGCTAGAAATGGCAAATGAACAGTAAAATATCCAGCATAATCTTCACAATACACAGAAATGATATACGAAATAGCAATAGAAAAGCACTTTGATTCATAAAGCAATGTTCATAGGCCTCTTCGAGGGGGCAACCTCTAGTCAAGCAGCGCTCTATTACAATAATCTCCAAGCTAGGGTTCACATACCCTCGCCCCTTATTTATACTAAATATGTCTATTAAGAGAAGCATCTAGAGGAAGATCCTTCTAGAAGTGGAAGATTCTATTGGGTCTTCTTACATCTGACTATTCTATTTTATTGAAAGGCCTTATTAATATTGACCTTTATTACATCCGAATACATTGATCTACCTATGTGCGGGTTAGGACCTTAAAACCTATAGTTCGAGCCACGGTGGGAGTGATAGTACATTGTGGCAGGGTTGTTGTACACACCTCTCCCTCAACCTCTCTGGTAGTCATGTGTGACCCCTTTAATCCATATGTGAGTCTGGTCGGCAAGCTATCGCTAGCCTGCATCATCAACAAATCATGTTAGAACATGTCCACATCATATCATCATCTCAAATGTACTAATATAATATTAAATCAATCAAACCCAAATAGCACACTCCCTGACTCAATCAGGAGTCCAAGGGGTTCCATCGATGCCTCTGCATCCTCAAGGTCCAAAACCCTGCACACTCAGAAAAAGCGAGTCAATATCACCTGTCTATGTCAATGTAGTAAAACAACATGTCATCTACCCATGACGCATCATAATCAAAGACAAATGTTTTAATATCATAATAATATGGATCACTTGCGAGCAAGTGTCCTCAAAGAATAAGTTTTCTCAGTGTGCCAGAGCGAGATGTTACATACACCCCCTCTTGGTCTAAACTTCATCTGGAAGTTTGATAGTATAAATGCCGAAATAAGTGTATCATAGTATCATATGTCTATCTATCAAATAGAAATGGAAACTACTAGCGCATATCATATGTGTCCTCCCAGGTCACCGAGTGCGGACTATAATTTTCCCACTGGACCTTGACCTGATCTACCGTTTGACATCATAACTGTCAAACGCGGTGATCTAAGATGTGGATTGGCTCAGCCATGAGCACTCTCTCGTCCGATACCTGCAAGGAACTCATGTCAATAACATGTGTAGGATCACTAATATAATGTCTCAAAACAGATACATGAAAAACATCGTGCATACACCTCAAAGAAACAGGAAAGGCTAGTTGATAGGCCACGGGCCCCTTTCTCTCCACAATATCAAAAGGTCCCACAAACCTAATAGAGAGTTTAGCTCCCTTTCCAAACTTAATCGAACTCTTATGTGGTTTAACCCGCAGGAAGACTCGATCACCGACCTCGTAACTATGGTCGACTCTGTGCGCATCGACATAACTCTTCTGTCGATCCTGCGCTTCTTTAATTCTTTGTCTTATTGTTTTCATTTTCTCTTCCATTTCTTGGATCACTTCTGGTCCCACCAAGACCCTATCCTCAAGCTGATCCCAACTCAAGGACGTATGACACGGTTTCCTGTAGAGAAACTCAAAAGACCCCATCTTAATGGTGCTCTAGTAACTGTTGTTGTAAGTGAACTCCAGTAGTGGCAAGAATTCTTCCCAACGCTTTTGTTGGTCCATTACGTACATGCGCAACATGTAGTCCAAGGTCTAGTTCATTCGTTCGGTCTGTCTGTCTGTCTCTAGGTGATACGCAATACTAAAGTTAAGTTGGGTTCCCAAGGCCTCTTGGAAACTCATCCAAAATCGTCCAGTAAACACCAATCCTTGATCAGATATAATCCTCTTAGGCACGCCATGCAGCCTCACAATCTCACTGATGAAAACTATAGCTATGTTAGGTTCCTGATACGTCGTACGCACATGAATAAAGTGAGCACTCTTTGTCAGAGTGTCTACTACTACGAAAATCGAGTCATGTCTCCTTGTCGTCAGTGGCAATCTAACAATAAAATCCATCGAAATAACCTCCCATTTCGATTCCGAAATAACATGTGGTTGTAGTAATCATGTTGGGTGTCTATGTTCAACCTTTACCTACTGACATTCTAGACACCTGGCCACATAGTTGACTATGTTGGCCTTCATTCCCCTCCAGAAAAATAAAGTTTTAAGGTCTGCCCTTATCTTCGTGACTCCCGGGTGAGCCATGTAAACAGCTCTATGAGCCTCGCTTAGGATCAACATCCTCAACTCGTTATTTGGAGGTATGTAAATCCAACCTTTAAACCTCAATAAACCATCGTTATCAAATGAAAATCCATCAAATCATGGTACCATCATTGTGTTTTGTCCGATAAAACCCTCGACCTCTTTGTACCAGTCATCATCACACTGTAAAGTGAGATTCTTCTCACGTAGATTCGTCTGAAGAGGCAACACCGAAAAGATGTGTGGTCTCCGACTCAAAGCATCCACCACTCGGTTCACTGTTCCCTTTATGTAAGTAATCTAAATGTCATACTCGCTAAACAATTCCTACCAACGCCGTTGTCGTGCATTCAAGTCACTTTGCGTAAAAATGTTTTGTAGTCCACAATTATCAGTCTTTATTTCAAATTTTTGTCCAACAAGGTAGTGTCTCCAAACCTTCAAGGCATATACGATGGCTAAAAACTCCAAATCATGCGTCATGTAGTTCTCCTCATGCCTTCTCAGTTTTCTCGAAATGTAAGCGATTACTCATCCGTCTTGCATCAAGACTCCGCCTAAGCCTTCCTTGGATGCGTCTACGCATACCAAGAAGTCCATGTCCATGTCAGGGACCTTTAGTATCGGCTCCGTCGTCAACAACTCTTAAATCCTCCGAAATGCTTCCGTACATTTCTCGGTCCAAACAAACTTCTTGTTTTTCTTGTGCAATTTCGTAATCAGATTTTCTATCTTTGAAAATCCCTCGACAAATCGTCGATAGTATCCTGATAAACCCATAAAGCTACGCACTTCCGTGACATTTGTCGGCACGGGCCATTCCATAATAGCCTCAACCTTGGCTATATCCACAGTGATACCTTCGCTGGAGATGACATGCCCTAAGTAGTGAATCTTAGATTGATAAAATGAGCATTTGGACAACTTCCCATACAATTTTTTCTCTCGCAAACACTGTAGTACCAAGTGAAAGTGCTCGTCATGCTCCTCCATCATACTAGAGTAAATCAAAATATTGTCAAATAACACTTGGATGAACTTGTCCAAGTACTCGTGGAACACCCCATTCATCAAACTCATAAATACCCCTAGGCGTTTGTCAGTCCAAATGGTAAAATAGTAAACTCGTAATGTTCAAACCTCGTCTTAAAGGTGGTCTTAGGGACGTCATCCTCCTTGATCCGCAACTGGTGATACCCTGATCACAAATTGATCTTGGAGAACATCGTTGCACCGTTCATTTGATCGAATAGATCATCAACTATCGGCAAGGGATACTGATTCTTGATCGTGGCCTTGTTCAGTTGACGGTAGTTAATGAAAAGCCTCCATGATCCGTCCTTCATTCGTATGAAAATAACTGGTGCACCTCACAATGATACACTAGGACATATCAGTCCCAGATCCAACAACTCCTTTAGTTGCATTTTCAACTCTTGTAACTCTAGGGTCGACATCTGATAAGGCGTTCTTGTTATCGGTTCAATCCCCGATTTTAGGTCTATGGTAATCTGCAAATATCTCTATGGCGGAATCCCTGGTAACTCCTTCGAAAATACGTCTGCAAACTCTCTCACCACTGGAAGGTGTTCTAGACCTTCTGCTACTCCCTTCTCGTTTAATGCAAGGTCTGCATAAATATTGCACCCCTTGCGCATACTCTTTCGTAGTTGTAAGGAAGAGATGAACCTCAGCGAAAATCTCTGGTTCCGCCCTACAATCACACGTCTCTGTCCCTCGTCATTGACCAATCTCAACCATTTTGTCTTACAACTGAGTATCGCCTCATGCAATTCCAACCAATCCATACCAATCACGACATCATAAGATCCTAAGATCGTGATGTACAAGTTGGCCCTCGTGACAAGCTCTCCCAGGTTAAGGGCACAGCCCGTAACTTTTCCTCCAACCATCTGTTTGGCTCCTGAAGCCATCTCTACGAAGATAAACTCATCCTATTCGACTGCCTTTACCTTAATCCTTTTTAGCGCTGCACCAAAAATGAAACTCTCGGTAGCACCAATATCTATCAAAATACTAAGAGTCTGGTCAACGATAGTACCTGTCGTTTCGAGCATAGTCGACTGGTGGTCTTCCTGGTGGTTATTCACCGCCGCATGAATCCGATGGGCCTTGCCCATATCTCCCACGGTAGTGGGTCCAGCTGATCTAGACACTCAGGTCCTCTCCAGAGGACGGTCGCCATGGTAGTGTGGCTCCCCACATGTCCAACACCACTTCTTCGGCCCAGTAGTGTTGGTACTCGAAGTAGAAGATGACGGCCCACTGGCCTAAAACCCGTGTCTGTCCTGTTGAACAAGCCTAAACTGCTACTACTGCAGGCGACACTGTTGTTGATGCTGTGGTCCCCGGTAAGGCATCCTCTATTGAGGCGGTAGTCACCAAGGTGTAGTGAAAGTGGATCCCCTCTGGAAGCCATGATATCTCGGCATATGTCTCGCTGGTGCTTGGTGTTGCTATGTTCTAGATGAAACCTTCCCTGCTGGTTTCGCTGGACTCCTGGTCTGACCCCCATTGATAAGCTCCTCCTCTGCTATGAGGGCCTTCTGGACGACATCATGCAAGGTTTGAGGCATCAAAATCCTAACCTTTGCACACAGGTTGCCGTTATGGCCAAACAAGAACCTGTTGACCTTAAGTTTCTCCGTGTTAAGGTCTGGAGCATACCGGAGCAACTCCATAAAACGAGCCTCATACTCAGGAAATGTACGACCTCCCTGTTGTAATGCGTTGAACTCATTGAGTTGATCCTCAATGAATTCCTCTGAAAGGTACCTCTCTCAGAACTGTTTCTCGAATAGTTCCCATGACACGTCTTCAATGGCCATGTTCAGCTGTGGTAGGAGCGTCTTCCACCATAGAAGAGCGCTCCCCTTAAGTTGAAAGACTGCCATGCGGACCTTCGTTTTGGAGGTATAATCACGAAGTACGAAGCACATCGCCATGTTATCCAACTATGCCTCGGTGGCGGTGTCATCCAGGGCTCCAAAGAACTCGGGAAATTTGAACTTCTCGATTTCACGGTGAATGTTACCAATAACGGTCGGTGCATGCGGCGGAACCTCAGTGGGCGTTGGCACTCTGGCCTCATCTTTGTCCAAATGTTTGATCAGTTCCTTGAGCATGTGTTGGAAGGATCTCATCATTCTGACTACATTACCAACTGCTATTTTCTCCTGCCCAATAACCTGCTCGTCTCCTTGGGGGTTAGACCCCTCAGGTGTGGATGCTACTGGGGGCATCATGCCCCCTCCCCTAGCACCCCGTCATCTGCCTCCACGACGTCCTCTAACCATGATTACCTGCACGCACACAAGTCAACTCAATTAGCAACAGCATAATCAAATCATAACAACGAAAGTCACAGCGATCCAAAGTCGCGGGTTGAATCTTCTCTGATACCATATGTAACGGTCCTCATCTTACAACGACAAACCTCTTATAACAATTGCAATTTTTTTTTATTTATTTTTTTTTGTGTACAAGGGTACCAATACATTATACTCTGCGTCGCCACATGACGATGAATCATGATGCATGCAACTGCGATATCAACATAAGGGTCTAAGACGCACATCAACATCTGCCAGCAATGAACAACAATCAACCAACAAAATAATAAGACTGACTACCCGCTCGTCCTACCCTGCAATGGTTAAGACCTCCAAGACACATAAGCAATGCTCAAGCCTAGGTTCCCATCGATTTTAACCATTTAAGGTCTCAGGGTTGGCGACTGTTCTGAGGAACATGGAGGTGTCTACATCCTGCCCCACACAAGGAGACCAAGCAAAAATGTTTACACCCATGTATAATTGCAATAATACAAGCAACAAATCAATATGTCTAAAATGCAGAGTATCATTAAGGTATGATCTAATTTAGTATTAAACAAAATTTAATGCACAGTTCTAAATTCCAAGGGACTACAGAGTATCATCTAAATTGACATTTAATGAACATTACTAAGAAAGTCTAATGTTCAACGGGATTTAATAAAAAAAAAATACAAGTAATCATTAATCAAAATCTATCTAGTCTGTCGATTATAAACTAGCCATTCATTAAAAACTTGCAATATCTTTAATTAGAACTGAATGAGGCATGTTCTCAACACTTGCAAGGATGACAAGGCATGTTAGAAAAGCAGAGATAGTACTTAGCTTAAAAGACATTACATTTGGTAGTACCACATTTTGTCCTTCTACACATTCCACATCAACCTTTATTATTTACATTTGATTATTTTATTGTTTCTAGTTTACATACAATCCATGTTCAATAACTACGAGTATGAATAGACATTGGACTTTTAGCCAGTTTTTAAAGCAATTTCATTGTTTTTCCAAATCAATCCTTTATCGAGTTGTGGAAGGTGTTACGTACTATCATTCACTTATTTATTGGGCTACACCACAAGGTATTATGCATGATCAAAGAATTGACAACATTTATTACTAATCTAACCTTTAACAAGGAGTTCTTTATTATTAGATACTTTTACAAATTGTGTACAAATGTATATGCTATATATCATGATATAACTAAAGTTGAGTAGTTGATAATCTACACATAAGCACAAGAATTTCATGAGCATCTCCTCTATAATACTAATTTTTTATTAGTTGTTTAAATTACATATTAATCCCTACAATTAACTATACTAAATGCAGATGTCATCATCATAAATAATTACTAAACCATCACATGTTTACTTTGGCAAAAAAAAACTTAATGTAAAAAGGTGCAATTCGCTGGCTCCCAATGATACAGGGTCTTGGTTATTAAGTTACAACCGTACATTTTTCGGATAACAATAATATAGATAAGGAATTAACTTGCCTGTTGATCAACTGCATATCAAGAGGCTTGCCTAAATTCATAAGAATATGACCGAATTAAGACAACCAAGGGATAATGGTTGTGTCCAGGGAACCAAGATAAAAAGGTCATTAATGAAGAAGGTTAACGTTGCACAATCAATGACAGAAATAATATGCTAAATCTACGTTATGCCATAGAAACTGCCATCATAATTACAACGTCCATGATTCATCCATGCAAACCATCGTTAACGTAAGGCCGATCTATGCTCTCTTAGTTTAGAAATTCTAGCAAGGTGTGAGGGTTTACTGCCAGAACTAATTAATAATTAAAAACATTTCGCAGACACACTCCCATCCCAACAACTCACAACCTCACTCTCTAGATATGAATAATTCGCATTTACAGTATTAATTGGGACGTAGACTTAGCAGGAGAACTCAAGCATAAGTGTAAGGGCAGTCATAGGTAAAGGAAGAAATAAAAAAAAAGTGGCGATAACCAATCACAAAACGAAATTGCTAGAACACAATGCCAGAACGAACTTGCAACAACCATTACAAAACGAAATTGCCAGGACACATTGCCCGAATGAATTTGTAGCAACGAATACAAAACGAAATTGCCAAGACACATTGCCAAAATGAATTTGTAGTAACCATTACAAAACGAATTTGCCAGAACACATTGCCAGAATGAATTTGCAGTAACCATTACAAAACGAATTTGCCAGAACACATTGCCAGAATGAATTTGCAGTAACGATTACAAGTGAATTTGCCAGAACACATTGCCAGAACGAATTTGCAGTAACCATTACAAACAAATTTGCCAGATGGGTGGTGCAGACGCAAGGCTAGAATTTACAGCGACCACATAATGCATTTGCTAAATGAAATCAGGGTTTCAGCAAACTTGAATTAAATTAGGAGTTTCAGCAACGTTATATAAAATTAAACAACTAGAAAATCGTTAAATGAATTCAGGAGTTTCAACATCGTTATATAAAATTAAACAACTAGCAAATCGTTAAATGAATTCAGGAGTTTTAGCAACCTTGAATGAAATTAGGAGTTTCGGCAACGTTATATAAAATTAAAAAACTAGCAAATCGTTAAAGGAATTCAGGAGTTTTAACAACCTTTCCAATAAGCAAGCATATCCAAGCATAAGTCCTAATACCATCTACCAACACAAATGAAAAGTGTACCATTTCCTGATCGCCCGCCTCAAATAACGTCTGCGTGATCTGTGCCTCTTTCGCTTGCCGACCGTCGAGACCTCACCGGTACCTCCCAACCAATGCTAGGGGTAATCTTCTTCCCCCGTAGCCCCCTGAGCTGCAAAGGGGTCACACACTATCCAGATGGTACGTCTAGCTCCCAGCTCGCCTCGCAAGGCCGAGCTACCACTCCTCTCCGAGCTAGGAAATCCCAATTCCCACAAGTAAATCAGTCAAGTCACTAATCTGGCAGCGTAACATTACGCTAATAGTAGATCCCCTTCTTCCTTCTCCTTCCTCTCTTTTATAGAGTTTTCGAAGTTCCAAACCCTCCCCAAATCTCAATTAGTTTAAGTTTTAAATAAAAATCTTCTAAAAATTCTCCTTCGTACAAGTGTCATTCATCCCCCTACTTTCCTCCAATAATTATTTTCTTTAATTTATTTATTGTCTCATTTCCCTCACCCACCTAGAGTTACTCCTAAATTTACTCCTAGGTGTCCCTAGATTCCCTTACAGGTTTTAAAAGCTTTCCCTAAAAGGAAATTGCTAAATCAGTTCAAAATTAGAAGTTTCTTAAATGTCGATTCTTCCCTAAGTTGGTTTCCCTCTTTTTACCATGAGTTTCCCTCTTTCCCTTTTTATGTTGCCTCATTCCCTAGTTTCCTAATTTTTTATAATTCCCTCTTCTACTTTTATTATTAATTTAGTATCTTTTTAAACTATCAAAAGTTAAAACAATTGATTTCTTCTTTACATTTTATCCACAGATTTTATTTAAGTTCTTACTCTCTTCATTTTACCCAAAAATTTATGTAGACCACAATTATTACTTAAGTGGTTTTTATTTTAAACTTTATTATTTTATTTTTTTTGAGATAGTTTCTTAAGGGTAGAAAAAATTTTACCCTTAGTGACGTTTTAGAATTAGAACTTAGATTCTGGACTGGGCGACATTTAATTAGGGGAGTTGTTTTTTTTTAATTTCTAAATGTGTTAATTGTCTTAGGGCCATCTAGGCTCGTTCCTTTATCATCATTAGTGCGACGTGCCCTTCAGGACGCACTATGTGTTCCAAGGGTGCCACTCGCTTCTTTTGTTTCTTTTGCACGGCGTGCCCTTCAGGATGCAGTACGTGCTCCAAGGCTGCCACTCACCTCTTGAATGATTCGTAGACATCAATAACCCCTGGAGTCAACACTCCGCCAGGTGAACTTGTGGGAAAATAAGGGATTCTAAGGAATAAGGCCCCGACCTTATTGCGTGCCCCTTAGAATCATCATGAGCGACTGTCACAGTCTTCCCTCACGACATCGTGGGTCCTCTCGAACTAGGTAATCGTTAACCTACAGTTTGAGCCACGACGGGAGTGCTAGTAGGTTGTGGAAGGGTTACTATCCACACCTCTCCCTCAACCTCTCTGGTAGTCATGTGTGACCCCTTTACTCCATATGTGAGTCTGGTCGGCAAGCTATCACCAGCCTGCATCATCAACAAATCATGTCAGAACATGTCCACATCATATCATCATCTCAAATGTACTAATATCACAGTAAATCAATCAAACCCAAATAGAAGACTCCCTGACTCAATCTAGAGTCCAAGGGGTTTCGTCGATGCCTCTGCATCCTAAGGGTCCAAAACCCTGCACCCTCAGAAAAACCGAGTCAATAGCACCTGTCTATGTCAATGTAGTAAAACAACCTGTCATCTACCCATGACGCATCATAATCAAAGACAAATGTTTTAATATCATAATAATCTGGATCACTTGCGAGCAAGTGTCCTCAAAGAATAAGTTTGCTCAGTGCGCCAAAGCGGGATGTTACATACACCCCCTCTTGGTCTAAAATTCATCCTGAAGTTTCATAGTATAAATGTTGAAATAAGTGTATCATAGTATCATATGTCTATCTATCAAACAAAAATGGAAACTACTAGTGCATATCATATGCGTCCTCCCAGGTCACCGAGTGCGGACTATAATTGTCCCATTGGACCTTGACCTGACTACCGTTCGACGTCATAACTGTCGAACGCAGTGATCTAAGATGCAGATCGGCTCAACCGTGAGCACTCCCTCATTCGATACCTGCAAGTAACTCATGTCAATAACATGTGTATAATCACTAATATAATGTCTCAAAACAGATACATGAAAAACATCATGCATATGCCTCAAAGAATCAGGAAAGGCTAGTCGATAGGCCACGGGCCCCTTTCTCTCCACAATCTTTAAAGGTCCCACAAACCTAGTAGAGAGTTTATCTCCCTTACCAAACTTAATCGAACTCTTATGCAGTTTAACCCGCAAGAAGAATCAATCACCGACCTCGTAACTACGGTCGACTCGGTGCGCATCGGCATAACTCTTCTATCGATCCTGTGCTTTCTTAATCCTTTTTCTTATTGCTTTGATTTGCTCTTCCATTTCTTGGATCACTTATGGTCCCACCAAGACCCTATCCTCAAGATGATCCCAACTCAAGGGCGTATGACATAGTTTCCCGTAGAGAAACTCGAAAGGCGCCATCTTAATGGTGCTCTGGTAACTATTGTTGTAAGTGAACTCCACTAGTGGCAAGAATTCTTCCCAATGCTTTTGTTGGTCCATTACGTACATGTGCAACATGTACTCCAAGGTCTGGTTCATTCGTTCGGTCTGTCCGTCAGTCTCTGGGTGATACGCTACTTACTAAAGTTAAGTTGGGTTCCCAAGGCCTCTTGGAAACTCGTCCAAAATCGTCCAGTAAACACCGATCCTCGATTGGATATAATCCTCTTAGGCGCGCCATGCATCCTCACAATCTCACTAATGAAAACTCTAGCTACGTTAGGTGCCTAATATGTCGTACACACATGAATAAAGTGAGCACTCTTTGTCAGAGTGTCTACTACTACGAAAATCGAGTCATGTCTCCTTGTCGTCAGTGGCAATCCAACAATAAAATCCATCGAAATAACCTCCCATTTCGATTTCGAAATAACATGTGGTTGTAGTAATATTGTTGGGTGTCTATGTTCAACCTTTCCCTGCTGACATTCTAGACACCTGGCCACATAGTTGACTATGTTGGCCTTCATTCCCCTCCAGAAAAATAAGGGTTTAAAGTCTGCCCTCATCTTCGTGACTCCCGGATGAGCCATGTAAACTGCTCTATGAGCCTCGCTTAGGATCAACATCCTCAACTCATCATTTGGCGGTATGTAAATCCAACCTTTAAACCTTAATAAACCATCGCTATCAAATGAAAATCCATCAAATCGTGGTACCATCATTGTGTTTTTTCCGATAAAACCCTCGACCTCTTTGTACCAGTCATCGTCACACTGTAAAGTGAGAATCTTCTCACGTAGATTCGTCTGAAGAGGCAACACCGAAAAGATGCATGGTCTCCAACTCAAAGCATCCACCACTCGGTTCATTGTTCCCTTTATGTAAGTAATCTCAAAGTCGTACTCGCTAAGCAATTCCGACCAACGCCATTGTCGCGTGTTCAGGTCACTTTGCGTAAAAATGTGTTGTAGTCCACAATGATCAGTCTTTAGTTCAAATTTTCATCCAACAAGGTAGTGTCTCCAAACCTTCAATGAATATACGATGGATAATAACTCCAAATCGTGCGTCACATAGTTCTCCTCATGCCTTCTCAGTTTTCTCGAAATACAAGTGATTACTCATCCATCTTGCATCAAGACTCCGCCTAAGCCTTCCTTGGATGCATCTGTGCATACCAAGAAGTCCGTGTCCATGTTAGGAACCTTTATTATTGGCGCCATCGTCAACAACTCTTTAAGCCTCTGAAATGCTTCCGCGCATTTCTCGGTCCAAACAAACTTCTTGTTTTTCTTCTGCAATTCCGTAATCGGATTTTCTATCTTCGAAAATCCCTCGACAAACCATCAATAGTATCCTGCTAAATGCATAAATCTACACACTTCCGTGACATTCGTCGGTGCGGGCCTTTCCGTAATAGCCTCGACCTTTGCTGGATCCACGGTGATACCTTTGCTTGAGATGACATGCCCTAAGTAGTGAAACTTTGATTGAAAAAATGAGCATTTGGACAACTTCCCATACAATTTTTTCTCTCGCAGACTCTGTAGTACCAAGCGCAAGTGCTCGTCGTGCTCCTCCGTTGTACGAGAGTAAATCAAAATATTGTCAATGAACACTTGGATGAACTTGTCCAAGTACTTGAAAAAAACCCCATTCATCAAACTCACACATACCCCTGGGGTGTTTGTCAGTCCAAATGGTAAAATAGTAAACTCTTAATGTCCAAACCTCGTCTTAAAGGTGGTATTAGAGACATCATCCTCCTTGATCTGCAACTGGTGATACCCTAATCACAAATTGGTCTTGGAGAACACCATCACACCCTTCATTTGATCGAACAAATCATCAATTCTCGGCAAGGGATATTGATACTTGATCGTGGCCTTGTTCAGTTGACGGTAGTTAATGCAAAGCCTCCATGATCCATTATTCTTTCATATGAAAATAACCGGTGCACCCCACGGTGACACACTAGGACGTATCAGTCCCAAGTCCAACAACTCCTTCAGTTGCATTTTCAACTCTTGTAACTCTGGGGTCGACATCCGATAAGGCGCTCTTGCTATCGGTTCAGTCCCCAGTTTTAGGTCTATGGTAAACTCCAAATCTCTCTCCGGCGGCATTCCAGGTAACTCCTCTGGAAATACGTCCGCAAACTCCCTCACCACCAAAAGGTGTTCTAGACCTTCTGCTACTCCCTTCTCGTTTAATGCAAGGACTACATACAGCTTGCACCCCTTGCGCATACTCTTTCATAGCTGTAAGGAAGAGATGAACCTCAGAAAAACTCCCTAGTTCCGCCCTACAATCACACATCTCTGTCCCTGATCATCAACCAAGCTCAACTGTTTTGTCTTACAGTTGAATATTTCCTCATGCGATTCCAACCAATCCATACCAATCACGACATCATAATATCCTAAGATCGTGACGTACAAGTTGGCCCTCGTGACAAGCTCTCCCAGTTTAAGGGCACAGCCCGTAACCTTTTCTCCAATCTTTTGTTTGGCTCCTAAACTCATCTCTACGAAGCTAAACTCATCATGTTCGACTGCCTTTACCTTAATCCTTTTTATCACTGCACCAAAAATTAAACTCTCTATAGCACCGGGATCTACCAAAATACTAAGGGTCTGATCAACAATAGTACCTGTCGTCTCAAGCACAGTCGACTAGTGCTCTGCCTGGCAGTTATTCACCGCTTCATGAATCCGATGGGCCTTTCCCATATCTCCCATGGTAGTGGGTCTGGCTGATCTAGACGCTCGGGTCCTCTCCATAGGATAGTCACGCTGGTAGTGTGGCTCCCCACACGTCCAACATCCCTTCTTCAGCCCAATAGTCTTGGTACTTGAAATAGAAGATGACAGCCCACCGGCCTGGAACCCCGGTCTCTCCTGCTGAATAGGCCTAAACTACTGCTACTACGGGCGACGTTGTTGCTGATGCTGTGGTCCCCGATAAGGTGTTCACTGCTGAAGCGGTGATCGCCAGGGTGTAGTGAAAGTGGATCCCCTCTGAAAGCCACGATATCTCGACGTATGTCTCACTGGTGCTTGGTGCTGCTGTGTTCTAGATGAAACCTGCCCTGCTGGTCTCGCTGGAGTCCTGGTCTGAACCCCACTGATAAGCTCCTCCTCTTCTATGAGGGTATTCTGAACAGCATCATGCAAGGTTTTGAGGCATCAAAATCCTAACCTTTGCACGCAGGTTGCCATTATGGCCAAACACGAACCTGTTGACCTTAAGTTTCTCCATGTTAAGGTGCGGAGCATACCAGAGCAACTCCATAAAATGGGCCTCGTACTCGGGAAACGTACGACCTCCCTATCATAAGGAGTTCAACTCATTGAGTTGATGCTCAATGAATTCCTCTGAAAGGTACCTCTCTCGAAACCATTCCTCAAACAGTTCCCATGACACGTCTTTGACGGCCATGTTCAGCTACGGTAGGAGCATTTTCCACCATAAAAGAGCGCTCCCCTTTAGTTGAACGACCGCCATGCGGACCTTCATGTTGGAGGTATAATCATGAAGTGTGAAGCACATCGCCATGTTCTCCAACCATGCCTCGGCAGCGGCACCGTCCGGGGGGCATCAAAGAACTTGGGAAATTTGACCTTCTTGAGTTCACAGTGAATGCTACGAGTAACGACCGGTGCGCGTGGAAAACCTCAGCCGGCGCCGATGCTCTGGCCTCATGTCTATCCAAACGGTTGATCAGTGCCTCGAACATGTGCTGGAAGGATCTCATCATTATGACTACATCACCAACTACTATCTTCTCCTTCCCGAGAACTTTCTCGTCTCCCTGGGGGTTAGACCCCTCAGGTGTGGATGCTACTGGAGGCGTCGTGCCTCCTCCCCTAGCACCCCGTCGTCTGCCTCCATGGTGTCCTCTAACCATGATTATTTGCACGCACACAAGTCAACTCAATTAGCAACAGTATAATCAAATCATAACAATGAAATTCGTAGTGATCCCAAGTCACGGGTTGAACCCGCTCTGATACCATATGTAATGGTCTTCCTCTTACGACGACAAAACTCTTATAACAAGTGCATTTTTTATTTTATTTTTTTGTGTGTGTACAAGGGTAACAAGACATTATACTCTGCACTGCCACATGACGACGAATCATGATGCATGCAACTGCGATATCAACATAAGGGTCTAAGACACACATCAACATCTGCCAGCAATGAACAACAATCAACCGACAAAATAATAAGACTGACTACCGCCCGTCCTACCCTGCAATGGTTTGGACCTCCAAGACACATAAGCAACGCTCAAGCCCAAGTTCCCATCGATTTTAACCATTTAAGGTTTCAGGGATGGCGACTGTTCTCAGGAACATGGAGGTGTCTACATCCCGCCCGACACAAGAAAACCAAGAAAAAATGTGTACACCCATGTATAATAGCAATAAAGCGAGAAACAACTCAATATGTCTAAAATGCAGAGTATCATTAAGGTACAATCTAATTTAGTCTTAAACAAAATTTAATGCATAGTTCTAAATTCCAAGGGACAACAAAGTATCATCTAAATTGACATTTAACGAACATTACTAAGCAAGTCTAATGTTCGACAAAATTTAATAAAAAAATATATAAGTAATCATTAATCAAAATTTATCTAGTCTGTCGATTATAAACTAGCCATTCATTAAAAAATTGCAATATCTTTAATTAGAATTGAATGAGGCATGTTCTCAACACCTGCAAGGATGACAAGATAGGTTAGAAAGGCAGAGATAGTACTTAGCTTAAAAGACATTACATTTGGTAGTACCACATTTTGTCCTTCTACACATTCCACATCACCCTTTATTATTTACATTTGATTATTTTATTGTTTCTAGTTTACATACAATCCACATTCAATAACTACGAGTATGAATAGACATTGGACTTTTACCTAGTTTTTCAAGCAATTTCATTTTTTTTCCAAATCAATCCTTTATCGAGTTGTGGAAGGGGTTATGTACTATCATTCACTTATTTATTGGGCTACACCACAAGGTATTATGCATGATCAAAGAATTGACAACATTAATTACTAATCTAACCTTTAACAAGGAGTTCTTTATTATTAGATACTWTTACAAATKGTRTACAAATGTATATGYTATATATCATGATWTAACTAAAGTTGAGTAGTTGATAATCTACACATAAGCACAAGAATTTCATGAGCATCTCCTCTATAATAATAATTTATTATTAGTTGTATAAATTACATATTAATCCCTACAATTAACTATACTAAATGCAGATGTCATCATCATAAATAATTACTTAACCATCACATGTTTACTCTGGCAAAAAAAAACTTAATGTAAAAAGGTGCAATTCGCAGGCTCCCAATGATATAGGGTCTTGGTTATTAAGTTACAACTGTACATTTTTCCAATAACAATAATATAGATAAGGAATTAACTTTCATGTTGATCAACTACATAACAAGAGGCTTGCCTAAATTCATAAGAATACGACCGTATTAAGACAACCAAGGGATAATGGTTGTGTCGAGGGAACCAAGATAAAAAGGTCATTAATGAAGAAGGTTAACGTTGCACAATCAATGACAGAAATAATATGCTAAATCTATGTTATGCCATAGAAACTGCCATCATAATTACAGCGTCGATGATTTATCCATGCAAACCACCATTAAGGTAAGGTCGATCTATGCTCTCTTAGTTTAGAAATCCTGGCAAGGTGTGAGGGTTTACTGCCAAAACTAATTAATAATTAAAAAAAAATCGTAGACACACTCCCATCCCAACAACTCGCGACCTCACTCTCTGGATATGGATAATTCACATTTACAGTATTAATTGGGATGCAAAATTAGTAGGAGAACTCAGGCATAAGTTTAAGGGCAGTCATAGGTAAAGGAAGATATAAAAAAAAAGGGGCGGTAACCAATCACAAAACGAAATTGCCAGAACACAATGTCGGAATGAACTTGCAGCAACCATTACAAAATGAAATTGCCAGGACACATTGCCGGAACGAATTTGCAGCAACGAATACAAAACGAAATTGCCAGGACACATTGCCAAAATGAATTTGCAGTAACCATTACAAAAAGAATTTGCCAGAACACATTGCCAAAACGAATTTGCAGTAACCATTACAAAACGAATTTTCCAGAACACATTGCCAGAACGAATTTGCAGTAACCATTATAAGAGAATTTGCCAGAACGAATTTGCAGTAACCATTATAAGAGAATTTGCCAGAACACATTGCTAGAACGAATTTGCAATAACCATTACAAAGGAATTTGCCCGATGGGTGGTGCAGACGCAAGGCTAGAATTTACAGCGACCACATAATGCATTTGCTAAATGAAATCAGGGTTTCATCAAACTTGAATTAAATCAGGAGTTTCAACAACGTTATATAAAATTAAATAACTAGCAAATCGTTAAATGAATTCAGGAGTTTCAACAACATTATATAAAATTAAACAACTAGCAAATCGTCAAAAGAATTCAGGAGTTTTAGCACCTTGAATGAAATCAGGAATTTCGACAACGTTATATAAAATTAAACAACTAACCAATCGTTAAATGAATTCAGGAGTTTCAACAACCTCCCCAATAAGCAAGCCGATCCAAGCATAAGTCCTAATACCATCTACCAACAGAAATGAAGAGTGTATTGTTTCCTGATCGCTTGCCTCAAATGACGTCTGCGTGCTCCCGCTTGCTGACCATCGAGAACTCACCGGTACCTCCCAGCCAATGTTAGGTGTACTCTTCTTCCCTCGTAGCCACCCGAGATGCAAAGGGGTCACACACTATCCAGATGGTACATCTAGCTCCCAACTCGCCTCTCAAGGCCAAGCTACCCCTCCTCTCTGAGCTGGGAAATCCCAACTCCCACAAGTAAATCAGTCAAGTCACTAATCCGACAGCGTAACATTACACTAATAGATGATCCCCTTCTTCCTTCTCCTTCCTCTCTTTTATAGAGTTTTCAAACTTCCAAACCCTCACCAAATCTCAATTAGTTTAAGTTTTAAATAAAAATCTTCTAAAAATTCTCCTTCGTACAAGTGTCATTCATCCCCCTACTTTCCTCCAATAATTATTTTCTTTAATTTATTTACTGTCTCATTTCCCTCACCCACCTAGATTTACTCCTAAATTTACTCCTAGGTGTCCCTAGATTCCCTTACACATTTTAAAAGTTTTCCCTAAAAATAAATTGCTAAATCAGTTTAAAATTAGAAGTTTCTTAAATGTCGATTCTTTCCTAAGTTGGTTTCCCGCTTTTTACCATTAGTTTCCCTCTTTCCCTTTTTATGTTGCCTCATTCCCTAATTTCCTATTTTTTTATATTTTCCTCTTTTACTTTTATTATTAATTTAGTATCTTTTTAAACTATCAAAAGTTAAAACAATTGATTTCTTCTTTACATTTTATCCACAGATTTTATTTAAGTTCTTACTCTCTTCATTTTACCCAAAAATTTATGTAGACCACAATTATTACTTAAGTGGTTTTTATTTTAAACTTTATTATTATTTTTTTTTTTGAGATAGTTTCTTAAGGGTAGACAAAATTTTACCCTTAGCGACGTTTTAGACTTAGAACTTAGATTCTGGACTAGTTAACATTTAATTAGGGAAGTTGTTTTTTTTTAATTTCTAAATGTGTTAATTGTATTAGGGCATTCTAGGTTTGTTCCTTTATCATCATCAATGTGGCGTGCCCTTCAGAACGCACTACGTGCTCCAAGGGTGCCACTCGCCTCTTTTGTTTCTTTTGCGTGACATGCCCTTCAGGATGCACCACGTGCTCCAAGGGTGTCACTCGCTTCTTGACTGATTGGTAGACATCAATAACCCCTGGAGTCAACACTCCGCCAAGTGAACTTGTGGGAGACTAAGGGATTCTAAGGAATAAGGCCCTGACCGTATTGCGTGCCCCTTAGAATCATTGTGAGCGACTGTCGCAGTCTGCCTTCACGACATCGTGGGTCCTCTTGAACTAGGTAATCGTTAACCTATAGTTCGCGCCACGGCGGGAGTGCTAGTAGGTTGTGGCAGGGCTACTATCCACACCTCTCCCTCAACCTCTCTGGTAGTCGTGTGTGACCCCTTTACTCCATATGTGAGTCTAGTCGGCAAGCTATCGTCAGCCTGCATGATCAACAAATCATGTCAGAACATGTCTACATCATATCATCATCTTAAATGTAATACTATCATAGTAAATCAATCAAACCCAAATAGCACACTCCCTGACTCAATCCAGAGTCCAAGGGGTTCCATCGATGCCTTTGCATCCTCAACGTCCAAAACCCTGCACACTCAGAAAAACCGAGTCAATAACACTTGTCTGTGTCAATGTAGTAAAACAACATGTCATCTACCCATGACACATCATAATCAAAGACAAATGTTTTAATATCATAATAATCTGGATCACTTGCAAGCAAGTGTCCTCAAAGAATAAGTTCACTCAGTGCGCCAGAGCGGGATGTTACAAAAATGATATCGAATAGAGAATAAAATCTGCAAGCAGTAATGAGGAAAATTACATTAAAACAACAACATAATTGCAAGGAAATGCAGAAAAACTGAACAAAACAAAACTGAGTGTAGATAAAAATGGACTGTTAAGGTTTAAAAACAGGTTGTATGTATCGAATTCTGCTAATTTACAAACAACAATTCTTGACAAACTTCACAAAAAAATGTATTCTAGTCACTGAAAATACCAGAAAATGATAACAACCTTAAGAAAATTGTTTTATTGGCCTAACATAAAGAATGAAACAACTTAATATTTGTCTAAATGCTTAGATTTTCAACAAGTAAAGGTTGAACATCAACATCCAACAGGTATGTTACAACCTCTTGCTATACCAGAATGGAAATGGGAGATTATCTCGATGGAATTCATCATAGGTTTTCCTAAGACTCAAAGAAAAACTGACTTGATTATGGTAGTGATTGATAAAATAAGCAATTCTGCACATTGTATTCCTATAAAATCTACTTACAAAACGATTAATATCACTGAAATTTTTATGAAAGAAATATTTAGATTGCATGGAATTCCTAAGATGGTGATTTCTGATAGAGATGTCAAATTTACGTCAAATTTTTGGAAGGAATTGTTTTCAGGATTGGATACTAACTTGAATTTCAGCACAAGATACCATCCAAAAACAGATGGCAAAAAATAACGAACAAACCAGATTATCGAAGACATGTTGTGAATGTACATAAGGACAAAACCAACAAAGTGGTAGGAGTACCTAGACTTAGTTGAATTCGCTTACAATAATGGTTATCAGACATCAACTAAGATGAGTCCCTTCGAAGCATTATATGGAAGGAAATGCACAACCTCGATTAGTTGGGATAATCTACTTTACAGGATTATGGTAGGACCGAAAATGGTCCAGGAAATGGAGAGAATGGTAAAAAGAGTACAACAGAACTTGAAAGAGGCCCAAGACCAACAAAAAAGATATGCAGATTTAAAAACCAGACATCATGAATTTGAAATTATGGACTGTGTAAATCTAAAAGTCAAAGCGAGAAGGAGCTCTCTAAATCTAGGAAAATTTTGAAAGTTGGTGCCAAGGTTTTGTGCCCCCTTCAAGATTTTAACTTGAATTGGACCTGTGGCATATCAACTAGCACTTCCTGCAAGTTTAAAAGTTCATAATGTTTTTCATGTTTCATTACTAAAAATGTATATTCATGATCCTACTCACATCATTGATTGGAACATGGTGTAGGTGGAACCAGAAGGCGAGTTCCAAGGGGAACCTTTGAGCATTCTGGAAAGGAAATAAACAATACTACGAAACATAGCCATCACCCAGGTAAACGTGCAATGGAAGCACTTTAGTCTCGAGGAGGCCACATGGGAATTGGAATAAGATATGCATAAATATTATCCAACCCTATTCCAAGAGAGGAATGAACACTAAGGACAATGGTGTACTTAAGTGGGAGAGGATGTAATATCCTCGAATATTAGAAAATTAAATTCTAAGGGAATTTTGAAATAAATTTCCTTTTATGGAAAATTCAGATTTGGAAATTATTTGTCATTTATGGCAAATCCAAATTTGGAATTTTGGATTATGTAATTAATTATTTGATGAGTGTTGGGAAAATATTTGACTTTCCCAACTGTCCTCTTTTATTGGACACATGTATGAGACAAAATTTTAATAAATTTAATGCTGGAAGACAAATGGAGCATCTAGTTTAAAAATAGCTGACCATGACTCCATGAGTGGGGAACATGTTTGAGTTAACTCAGGGTTGATTTTTACAAGTGGAAAAAGTTGAATTTGACCACTAGAAGCCCCTAAAAATCAGGGATTTGTAAATATGTGAATTTTCCCAATGAGGGAAAGAAATGAAATACCTAGGCACAAGAATATATACAACATATGTGGGAGGCAGGATGTTTCTTAGTATGTTAGAGAAATTTAGAATTTTTTACTGTTATGAGCATTGTTAGTGTGAGGCAAAGCATTTTCTGATCTATTGATGGTGACTATAGCTAAGGAGGATAATTTAGTTCACCCTTATGAACTCATGGTTAGGATAAGGGGTGATCAGGACAAGTTATTATGGTTGTTCACTTCTACAGTTGAGTGGAACATGGTTGTTCCATTTGTTTCCCA
>JZKD02S1620663.1:154963-182824 GCA_000966675.3 Picea glauca
TATATGTCAAAAAAAAGAATAACAATCCCAATATATGTTTTTTCAAATATGAAAGAAAGACACATGATACAGTAGAGTACAGGTCATTTGAAAAAAATGGTATACATCTTTATTACCATCAATAGGTCAAAGTTACAGTGGAGTTCCTCAAATTACCAGGACTCCCTATCTAATCGAAACATAAATTTAAACGAACTACATAAAATTTTCCGAGAGTTCTCACAAGGACTGCTGAAAGAAGATGGAACCCGAATACCTTTTGTGGATAGGTCAAGTACTTCACGAAGTGCATAGGGTGCCTCCAAAACCTGTAACAAACAAATAAATGATTTTAGTAAATTACTAATGTACGAAAATTATTAAATATGCATCAAATTAAAGAATTAAAATTACTGAACTTGGGTTTCAATGCTGATATGGAGCATCCTTGTTGAATTTCGAAGCCATCAATCCAAGATAGAGAAGGGGATTGGGTGCATTGTTCACCTGATGGTTTCCCTCACAAGACAAGTAGGGACCCATCATCGATGTATATACTTGTAAATTTATCATTAATTATGCACTGATAAAACATAAATAAATCTCTCTTTTGAGAACAAAAATCTTGATATCCTGTAGGTTACAAGATTGAAAAAGTAAAAGGGATACCACAGAAAACAATAAATGAGTTATAACAACCAAACAATTTTAATTTGGAAAATAGTGATTCAAATTTTGATAGAGGGACAAAGCTACTGTGGGAGCAATTTACTTTAATCACAGTTATGTTATACACAGACAAAGGTAATTTTAAACAAAGATACATTATGCACAGATAGTAGTAATACTTAAATAAAATGAGAATCACAAGTATACAACCTAGACAGAGAATTACTGTTGACAATTTGGAAAACCATGCAAACTATATAATTAAAGAACTTGAATTCGGATATACCACAACTATGCTTGGAAGGAAATCCAGGTATGTGAAGGATTCATTAAATATTTATTAAAAATAAATAGAAAATTAAGTCTAGGTTTATATAAACAAGAGTATCATGTAGGGTTCGAATAGAGTTGTCGAAGGCACACATGATTCTCAAGAAATGTGTATGGTTTGTGTCATAATTCGTCGAGCTAATATTCAAGAGCACGAATCATGGTGTATAATGGAGATAGGGCACAATACTCCTTGACAACAAATTATTTTAACCAGTAAACCTTGTATAAGGAAGCTCGATACTCCTTTCAACGATTAAGGGTTTTCCCTAAAAATCATAGTCTACAGTTATATAATCTTCAAGCAGAGTAAATGAGCAAACCTGTAACAATACTGCTTAAATTAAAGAGCATGACTGAAGTTAAGGTCACAATAATTATTACCCGACCATGACCTGACTTAGGTTACGTAGTAAAAAGGCTTAACATTGTTGATTATAACCTTCCTTACCAAGAAACCACCTAAATAAAATGCCACAAAGAAATGTATGGCATAGACAGAGAACAGGGAACCCACAACATTCCACAGAGAAAATCATTGCACAGATAGAGAAAATGAACGTGCGTTTTGCATAGGTAGAGGGACCTTCCTTGGAAAAATATATTGCATAGAAAGATAAGCAGAGAGCATGTGTTCTACACAAACATAGAGGAAAATCCATGGAGAATGTATTGCATAGACAGAGAAGCACAATACACACACTCTGTATAGATGAAGATATATCCCATAGAGAACACATGTTTTATGTACACAGAGAATTATTTCCACCGAGGTTGCAATATTCAGAGTATAGGACAACAAATTGAACCATCGCATAGGGTAGGTGTTAAGAACCAAATACCTAAATACAAAATATCACAATAGATCCAAAGATATCTGAATACAATCACCACACAAGATCTATGAAATCATATAGAAAACGACAACTTTATTATAGAAACCCTTATGGTAGGGAAACACCATACAATGGATCCTATTATGGAAGGGATCCTCTCTTGTTCACTTGCCTCTTCGAGGGGGAATCCTCCTATTGAGCTACCGCTCCAAATACAATATTTCTCTTCATATCTCATTACATTGTTTGAACCCCTTTATATAGTGCTACCATCACCTAAGAACATTCTAGAGGAGAAATCTTCTAGAAGTAGAACCTTCTAAGAAATCCTCTTACATTTATTATATCTAATTACCCATTTATTATATCTAACTACCATAGTGGGCCTTATTTAATAATATAGTAGACCTAGTCCACCTTACATTGAATGACTTCCACTATTATTACTATGGGCCCTCTGGGCCCCTCCACTACCTCTCTAGCTACATTACATTCCATCCCCCTTATGAAAGTGTTGTCCTCAACGCTTGATGCACAACCATATACCAGGGTCCCATGGATAATTGTGGACCATAATGCTGAAGAAGACTGGAGAACCAAGGTCCCATGTAGAAAGGAAAGGAAGCATGCTGATGTAGTCTAACCACCATTGTAAGCCAGGGTCCTATGTCTAAATGCTCATGTGAACTCCCTGTGGAATATTTTGGAACCCAATAACCAACTCAAAATGATGCTCCAAATACTGACACCTATCATCTGGATCCAAATAAGAATATTCATCCACATAGTGGAAAAGGGTCGTAGCAAAATCTGGAAGGAATAATACCATTGTAGAATATGCATGATGGACACTGGTAATAATCATTGTCTCTCGATTTTTCACATTGATTCTCTCTACAGAAGGTGGATTAGATTCATCAAATAAAATATGAAAGTGTTCTCATCCCAGAAATGACAACTATCCATATACCAATCATCACAATCGGCCTCAAAATCATACCAAACATATATTTCTTGATTATATTCATCATTGAGGCCCTCCATAATAAATCTCTCCTGCATATTATTCAATGAATTTTGAATACTACGAAAACTATCATTGAGGCCGTCTGTGAGGCCGTCTGTGAGGCCATGCACAAATGCATCCAATCTGTCATCCAATGTGTGAAACAATTGGGCTTTGAATGATTCAAGAATTTTTTTCAGGTTTTGAGAAGAAATAGCCATTTGAGAACCCTATTAACTCTTCTTTCCTTCAACCATCATGAAAAAAAAACAAAAATAGATGCAATAAGTTACGGCAGAAAATCGTGGTTTTTTCTGGAAAAACCCTAAAAAACTGTTGAAGTTAAAATGCTCATAACTTCACTTCCCGGACTCTGTTTTGGCTGATTTTTTTTTTTAAATTGGGTGAAATTGTGAGAGGAATTCATATCTATAATTTATTTGGGCAAATTAATCCTTTATATGCTACAGATTAAAAAAAAAAAAAAAAAAAAAAAAAAAAAAAAATCTCGCCGTCGTCTGCGAAAAAAATCTTGAAAATTTGCAGATTTTAAAACTTCAATATCTTGACTTCCCGGACTTCATTTCGGATGATTGTTTTTTTCAAATTGGGTGTTTTTCTGATACGAACTCAGATATACAACCATTTGCGACATATTTTTCACAGAAATATACCGAAAACTTCGATAATGTCGCGTCCCTCTTTTTTCTTCTCCGAAAAAAAATCTGCAAAAATAAAAAATATTTACCTACAATGTCTTCCCAAGGAAAGTGCTATGATACCACTTGTTAAGAACCAAATACCTAAATACAAAATATCACAATAGATCCAAATATATATGAATACAATCACCACACAAGATCTATGAAACCATATAGAAAACCACAACTTTATTATAGAAACCCTTATGGTAGGAAAACACCATACAATGGATCCTATTATGGAAGGGATCCTCTCATGTTCATTTTCCTCTTCGAGGGGGCATCCTCCTATTGAGCTACTACTCCAAATACAATATTTCTCTTCATATCTCATTACATTGTTTGAACCTCTTTATATAGTGCTACCATCACCTAAGAACATTCTAGAGGATGAATCTTCTAGAAGTAGAACCTTCTAAGAAGTCCTCTTACATTTATTATATCTAAGTACCCATTTATTATATATAACTACCATAGTGGGCCTTATTTAATAATATAGTGGACCTAGTCCACCTTACATTGAATGACCTCCACTATTATCACTATGGGCCCTCTAGGCCCCCCCACTACCTCTCTATCTATCTTATAGGAGGCGTAATATAAAGGAAGGATCGATACATAGGATGTCCGAAATACAAGAAAGACGTCATGCAACTACTATTGGGAAAACCCTTTTATACAAAAACACTACCTTCAAACCTATTTAAACACCATTGCATCGAAACGATAAGTATGGAGGTAAGATACTCAGAGGGGAGGACTTACTGTGTAGTATCCAAGGATGAACTTGCAACAGTGGATGCTACGCCGCAAAATGGACTGACTAAAATGGCCATTGATGCCTCACTGCTACAAACCTGGACAATTTACCCTTACAACATTTGTTACCTTTCCTTTACAGAGTCGAACCACTTACCATGGTGACATTGCTACCTGCTACCACAGAGCTGAACAAGGGTATCATTGTGGCCATTACTAACTTGTTACGACAGAGTCGAATAAGGTTACTATCATGGCCTTTGTTACCTTTCTACCATGGAGCAAAGCAATTTTACCATCGCAGAGGTAAAACACACATAGTAAAAAAAACAAATGGAATAACTATGAGGGTAATGGAACTTCATGCCTCTCAATTTTGGGGGAGGTGTAATAGTACACCACCCTCACCACATCATGTGAAGCCAGCCCAAGTGGAAATCCCAGAGTGGGGCTTTCCTGCAATGTCATACCAGAAGGAGTAATGGTGATCCTGACAACAATAATGGATATGACTAGATTAATACCCTAAGCCTAGGTTATGATCGTCCTGTAATTACCACCCCTAAATGCTTCTTGCTTTCCATAAAGGCCTGAATTTAGTTGTAATATGAACTAATGGGGTCTCATTATTGTCATGATTGCATATTTATGTGGATCGTAAGTTCTGTATCATAGTTCATTACTTTGGGACTTGACAACCAATGCACTGGTCTGGAGTCAGTGGTTAGAAACCGTAGACTCTTTCCTATGTTAAAACATAGTGTAAGTATTAAATATTGAGTATATCATTAAAGGTATTATAAACATAATGTAAGGCTTATATAATAAGTCTTGAATATATCATTAATGGTATTGTAAAATTAATGTAAGGATTACCTAGTAATTCTTGAATATATCGTTAGATGTGTTATAGACATAGTGTAAGGCTTATCTAGTAAGTCTTAAATATATCGTTCAATGTTTATAAACATAGTGTAACACTTATATAATGGGTTTCACAATTATGGCTAGGATATGGACCTTGATAGGCCTAGCCAGCAACACGTTAGTGTTATAGTGTTACTTCTAAATAATGATGCTTATCATCAAACAATGTGTTGAACTTAAACACTCTTGCATCCTTTTAGAACGAGTGATGATAACGTTACACTTACCAGGTAGTTAATTAATGGATTGAGACATAAGTTTTCTTGTGACATGAACGATTGTCATACATAATTTAAATTAGTTTGTCCCCATTATTTTTTTTTTATTTGTAAAATTTGGGGTACATTATATACACAATGTAATTCATGATAATGACATACATCATTAAAATAAATGAAGGATCTTCCACCTCACTTAAGACAACATACAAACTACCCAACCAATGTATCATGCAAGGTTAGGACCTCCAAGACACATAATCAATGATCATGTCTAGGATTCATCCGATTGATTTTGTCCACTTAAGATCTTAGTACCGACGACTATTCTGAGGAACAAGGAAGTATCTAATTCCCATATTCTCAATTCATTCCAAAATTCAAAAATAAATTCTAGCATTCTGAACTACATTTCTTCAAAGATAGAAACTTTAGTCACATGATCTCCACTTCATAACACCAAATGCATACTATTACAATAATTCATCATCTTATTCATTTAAAGGATAAGAATAATTTCCATTAACATCTGGACAAAAACTTTAGTAAAAACCAGAGACCATTCAATAATCAATCTATCATTTATGACAGTTTCAACTTTACTTCTGTTTACATGGAAAAATGTGACAACCCTATAGGGTAAAACCAAGTATATAGATATATGATCCAACTAACAATTTAAAAGAGGAAAACATGAGGAGAGAAAATATATCGACACATAGTGGACATCATAAGCTTACTCTATACTTTGTGAACTAACTATTAAATTGATGAATAAAATCTGCAACGAGTGATGATATGTTCTGAGAATGAGCTAATAATATCGATAAGAAATGTGAAGTTTATATTCTTGGTGAAACAGTTCAAACAGTTCCAGAGACAACTCCAAAGGTGCATAGACGGACCCCTTGAAGGCCCAAGTTCAAAACGAATAGTACCTGATGCACAAACACCACTCATGGCGAGTGGAGGCTTAAAGATTCAGATAAATTAAGATCCAGAGAGATAGTGAGAAATTTATAGAGGGGAGACGCAAAGAGGTCTCACAACATACATAATCCAGAGCTCAGGAGAAAGAGAGTGTGTGCAAGATTCAAGTGGTAAAACAAGAGTGTGAAATTATTTTGGAAAGAATTAGTGAAGGAGATCTGATTGTGATGAATCAAAATCCCCTCAATCTTTCGATTATACATGAGTAAAACCCTCATTAAAACCAAAAAACCTTCGGGCTTTGTCACTTCGATAAATCTGCGTAGGTTGGAAATAAAGAAACCTTAAGCCCAAAGATGTGGATTAAATATACACCGTATATCAATGGTAGAATACTACTCGTTGGATCCATAAGAGTTCGACGATTTAGAAATTTTAAGTCCTAACTATCTAGGAGATGAAAAACCCCAAAGATACGAAGTCCCAGAGTGAAGGAGAGTCGTAGATTTGGCATACAATTTTGGGTCATTAGA
Source organism: Picea glauca (assembly GCA_000966675.3). NCBI lineage: Eukaryota > Viridiplantae > Streptophyta > Pinopsida > Pinales > Pinaceae > Picea > Picea glauca. Next base: position 161,852 of record JZKD02S1620663.1, read on the forward strand.
TCTATGAGCCTTAATACCTTGGAGGTTCAATAATTTGATACTCTGGAAGAAACAGAGTCATGAATTTAAAGGTTAAGGAAATCTCGGAGTTATGAAGTCCAGAGTAAATCCTTACCGTCAATGTTGGGTACACATTTCTATAGATTCCGATTATTCAAAATTCGACCATTCAGTAAGTGGTGGGTGGAATTTATTTTGGTGAGAAAATTCTACAAGTTCCGTAGACCTGAATTAATCCTGATCATTGTCGACAACTAATAAAGGACCGTTAGATCTGTGGGTTCGACCTTTTCTAGTTCCTAGGTAACGTGAATTGTAGCTGCAAACAATTCCAAATCCAGGAGCCCCAAAGCTTCTTCTAGTCATAGATCTCAGTAAGGTGTTGGAACTGTTAATTTTTTAGTTAATAAGATTTCGGTACTTTGACAAAATGAAGTCGTTGTTGCAAAAAGGTGAGAAAATCTCGGAGTTCTGAACTCCGGAGTGGATGAAAATTGTTGATATAACGAGGAGTGTAATTCATCAGATCTCTAAGCCCTTCGAAGGTTTGACTATCCAGGTGAAACAATCTAAGGTTATGAAAGCAGAGAAAATCCTTGAAGCCCGGAGTTTCGGAGTGGTTATATACCATATATTCTCATGTGAGGAGATTCTTTGCTAGCAATTTGATTAAATATATAATTGTCAACGAAGGTAAGTAAAATTTTAGGGTTAACATACAACTTCCAGTCAACTTCACTTTACGACCAAATTTGACCGGTAATCACTTCGGGTGGAAAGAAGATTTGAAGTTAAAAGCGTCTAGATCACCAAATTTCTGGAGCTCTGAGTAGCGCCCACTTTTGGTTAGCCCTAGGTTCTAGCCCATGGTCACATGTATAACTTTGTCATTGAAAGAGAGATAACACACTACATACTAAAAGTAAAATTCAAGAGGCTTTAACAAGTTTACCATGGTCCCAAGGATTTGGATTGATCTATAAATTAGAACAAACATTCATACTACCTACTTCATATATATCAACAAACTCAACAGAGGAAAATCACGATATAAAATCAGATTTGATGAAATTCGGCAAAGGAAAAGCACGATATAAAATCAGATTTTATGAAATTAACAAAGTTCATACTACAACAAAATTGAATTGACAAAAGAATCAAGAGAAAAATGACACAGTTCCGGACATAGAATGAAGTTCATCCGAGATCCCATTAGATGAATTTATTTTTATTTAATGAAATTGAACAGAGACTCATAATAATATTTCAAAACATCACCTTGGTTTACCAACGAATAGTTCATTGTTAAATTTCTAAATAATATCAACTAAACACTCTATCATTCAACTTCAAATATGGATAAGGTATACATTTTTTAACATAGACCATATTCAATATGAATTCAAATTCCACAATGAGGATCAAGCCATCCCAAAATAGAAAGCGAAAAATGTCTGACATTACATTGTAAATTTAAAATAAAAACATTGTAATTATTATCCAATCGGAAGAAATTATTTTTTTTAAAATATAAACTCTGAACTAATATTCATTGATAACAATCGTAATCAATTGGCTTCCAGGATTTCCAATGTTTCTATAGTGGCCTTATTAGTCTAACACACAAATACACTAATGTTAGGAATGAAATTCAGAATATAAAAATTATAGAACCAATGAGTTGTTTCTTATTGAAGATGCCTTCAAAGTGTTGCACTCCTTCCTTTCGTTTTATTGCTAATCATAAAGAATTCACTAGTACCTCCCAACCAATGCTAGGGTTAATCTTCTCCATCCTTATCCCCCCAAGCCGCAAAGGGGCCACACACAAGAAACCAACAATAATATTTCCAAGACTTTCCCTCACAAGGAAAATCTTCCACTCTCTTTACAAGCTTGGTATCCCAACTCTCACAAATAAAACACAGTCCAATATAAAATTGGCAGCATAATAGTGCTCAGAAAATTAGATCCCTTTTCCCTTCTCCATAATTTCTTTTTATAGACTTTTCTTCATTGACACATGTCCTCATGCATAGATAATGAACGTTTTACTTAATTTAAATCTGGATTACTCACTCACACACTTGCCATAATCTCCCGAAGTTACTCCAGTAATTACCATTTCTATTTTATTTAAAAGGTCAAAATCCCTCACATTCCTCAATGTGTTCCTATTTTCACTCCTAGGTGTCCCTTTGTTCCCCAGATTCTCATTTAAGGAGTGTCCCCTAACTAGATATTAGTTAGAGTTTAATTAGGAGTCTTTTTCTAGTTAAACTAGTGTAGTTTGACTCTAGATTTTATTCTATGTACAACCAACCTCTCAAGTTATTATTTAATACTATTTCAAAATTCTCTTTTTACTAAATTCATACACACATATGCATTTTATTCAATATTTATAATTTTCCCATCTTTTCCTAGAATTAGATTTATCCCAAATTTAATATTTTAATTAGTCCCTAATTTAAACTTAGACTTAGGACAGATATTAGACTTAGGATTAGAATCTTGTTACGCTTTTCACCTAATAATCTATCCTTTAATTAATTAGTTAATCCAACAAGTTGTAATACTTCAATGTTTTCTTGGCCATCTAGACTTATTGACTTAAGTTTAATTTTTCCATATGCCCTTCAAGACACACCTATGTGCTCCAAGGGTTCCACTCGCCTTAGAATTATTTTTGAAGCTCTCCAGCCCTTGGAGTCAACACTCCACTCAGTTGACCTTGTGAGGGACTAAAGGATTCTAAGGGATAAGGACTCTTCCTTATTGTGTTCTCCTTAGAAATCTTCATGAGTGTTTGTCTCAGTCTTCCGTCATGACATCGTGGACCTCTTGAAATAGGTAATCATTAACCTACAATTCATACCATGGTGGGAGTGCTAATAGGCTATGACAGGGATGTTGTCACACCTCTCCCTCAAATGTCTAGTTTCTGTGCATGACCCCTCTACTCCTTATGTGATTCAAATTAGCAGGCATCGTCAAGCCTACATCCAATGACAAAAATATTGTCAATAATTCCATATACATAATTCATACTATAATCAATCATACAACATATGTGCATGAAATTAAATAATCAATAGATACAGTCCACTCCTTGACTAAATCCAGAGTCCAATCGAAACCATCGATGCCATCAACATCCTTAACCTGTCATGTGTCCTACACACTCAGGACAACTCATCAAAAGCATCTGTCAATATATATATCTACATCAATACAATCAATAAGCCATAGCACCTCAACATCATCATATATAACCCACAATATGAATGGAATCACAAAGTACCATACTCAGATCACTTGCAAGCAAGTGTCCTAAAAGAGTAAGTGAAATATAGTGTTCTCTGTAAAGAGGAATGCTACATACACCCCCTCCTGTTTGAAACTTCCTCCCAAAGTTTGTACTATATATAATAACAAGTAATAAATGTATTTGTCATAGATATATATGTCTAAATCTATCAAAACAAGTAAGGAAACTATTAACTCATCTCAAATTCATCCTCCCAGGTAGTCGAGTGTGGACTATAATTGTCCCACAATACCTTGACTTGATTGACTGTTCAACATCATAGTTGTCGAATGTGATGGTACAAAATTCGTATTGGCGCCACCATGAGAGAACCCTCATCCGACACTTGCAAGGAACTCATTTCAATAACATGTGAAGGGTCACTAATATAATGTCTCAAAACAAATACATGAAATACGTTGTGCCTCAAAGAATCTGGTAAGGCCAGTCGATAAGCCACGGGTCCTTTCTTTTCCACTACTTCGAAGGGTCCCACAAATCTAGGATATATTTTAGCACCCTTTCCAAATTTATCAAAATCTTGTGCATTTTTACTTGCAACAAGACTCTTTCTCCAACTTCGTAATTGTAGTCAACGCGATGTGCATCAACATAACTCTTGTGTTGATCCTGCACTTCTTTAATCCTCTGTCTTATCAATTTCATATGTTCTTTCATTTCTTGAATCACTTCTTATCCTACCAAAACCCTATCCTCGAGTTGATCCCAACTCAACAACCTCCGACAAGGTCTCCCATATAGAAACTCAAATGGTGCCATCTTAATTGTTCTTTGATAGCTCTTGTTGTATGAAAACTCTACTAGTGTCAATAATTCTTCCCAAATTTTATGTTGGTCCATTACATACATATGTAGCATATCCTCCAAAATATGATTTGTTATTTCTATTTTCCCATCTATCCCTGTGTGATAAGTTGTGCTAAAGTTTATTTGTGTTCCCGAGGCCTCTTGGAAACTAGTCCAAAACCATCCTGTAAACACCAATCCTCGATCGGATATGATCCTTCTTGGTACACCATGAAGTCTTACAATCTCGATGAAAAATACTATAGCTATGTCTGGAGCCTAATACATTGTATGCACATGAATAAAGTGTGCACTCTTCATTAGAGTGTCAACTACCACAAAAATTGAATTGTTCCTTCTTGCCATTAGTGGAAATCCAACGTTAAACTCCATCGAAATGACCTCGCATTTCGATTATTGAATAAATTGTGGTTGTAATAGTCCCCTTGGATGTCTATTTTCAACCATCACTTGCTGACATTCTAGACATCTCGCCATGTAACCAACTATGTATGATTTTATTCCCTTCCAAAAGAATAAAGGCTTAAGTTATTCATTCATCTTCGTGACTTCTGGATGAGCCATGTATATTGGTTGGTTCACTTCACTCAAGATCAAACATCTTAGTTCGTTGTTAGGAGGTACATAAATTATTTCATTAAATATCAAGAATACATCGTCATCTATTGAATAAATTTCATACTTCGGTACCATCATGGTATCTTATCCAATATTATTCTTAACTTGTTTATACCACTCATTGTCGAATTTTAAAGTTAGAATATTTTCTCGAAGATTCTTCTTAAGAGGTAATACCAAAAATATGTGTGGTATTCGACTCAATGCATCTACCACTCAGTTCAGAGTTCCTTTAATGTAAGTAATTTCAAAGTCATATTTTCTAATTAATTCTAACCAACACCTTTGTCGTGCATCTATTTCACTTAGTATAAAAATATGATGCAATCCACAGTGATTTGTCTTTATTTCAAATTTTTGTCCAATTAGATAATGTCTCAAAGCTATCAAGGCATGTACAATTTCCAATAACTCCAGGTCATGCATTGCGTAATTTTTTTCATGCTTTCTCAATTTCCTTGAGATGTAAGTGATCAATCAACCGTCTTGCATCAAAACTCCACCTAAACCATCCTTGGATGCATCTGTGCATACCAAGAATTCCTTGTCCATGCTGAGGACTTTTATTATCGGTGTTGTTGTCAACAAATCCTTAATATTTTGAAATGCTTCCGTGCATTTCTCATTCCATACAAACTTCTTGTTCTTCTTTTGCAATTTAGTGATTGGATTTCATATCTTCGAAAATATTTTCGACAAATTATCGGTAATATCTTTCTAGATTCATAAAACTATGTACTTCTTATACGTTTGTCAGTGTCGACCATTCCATAGTAGCCTCTACTTTTGTTGGATCCACAATGATACCTTCACTAGATATGATATGTCTCAAATAATGAATCTTTGATTGGTAAAAAGAACATTTTGATAGCTTCCCGTACAATTTTTTTCTCTTAGGCACTAGAGGACCAATTTCAATTTTTCATCATACTATTCCTTCATTCATGAATAAATCAGTATGTCATAAATAAAAAACTGAACAAACTTGTCCAAGAATTCATGAAAAACCCCATTCATAAAACTCATGAATACACTTGGGTGTTCATCAAATCGAACGGTAAAACATTAAACTCATACTGTCCAACTCATGTCTTAAAAGAGGTTTTAGGGATATCTTTCTCTTTAATCTGTAACTGGTGATATATTTGTCTAAAGTCAATCTTCAAAAATGATGTCACCCCTTTCATTCGATCAAATAAATCATCAATCCTTTGCAATTCATACTCCTTGGTTTCTTCTTATAATACCTCTAATTTGTCCCAATCATTCATCAAACTTAATGTTTCTTCTTAAGTTAAGTAATGCATTATGCAATTCTCACCAATCCATACCAATCACTATTTCATAACATCCTAAGATCAACACATAAATATCTACCTTTTTCACATAGTGTCCCAAGGTAAGGCTACAATCTGTAACCTTTCTTCCAACCTTTTGTTTGGCACTCGATGACATTTCTACGTACTTGAAATCGTCCTGCTCAACTTCCTTTACCTTAATTCTCTTCAGTGTTGCACTAGAGATAAATCTCTCTGTAGCACCTAGATCTATCAGTATACTGTAATTCTGATCTACAATTGTACCTGACATCTCTCATATAATAGACTCGTTCTTAGCCTGACGATTGTTCACTGCTCCATGTATCCTATGGGACTTTCCAAAATATCCAATTGTAGTGGGTCTAAATGATTCTTCCACTCTGGCCTTCTCAATTGGACAGTCTCACTCATAATGTGGCTCACCACATGTCCAACATCTAGTCTTTGGTCCAGTGCTACTGGTCCCCGAAGTAGAAGTTGTTGGTCTAATAGCTTTTGATCTTGGTCTGTTCTGCTGAACAAGCCTAAACTACTGCTACTATAGACGATGTTGTTGCTGCTATGGTCCTTTGTAAGGAGTCCTCTGCTAAGGAGTCTGTCATCATGGTGTTGTGAAAATAGGCCCTATGGGTGTATCTTGATGCCCTAAATTCTATCTATCTACTGTCCCGTGTTGCCATGCTCTCGGTTTCATCGATACACCCTCTATAGAAGGAGTCCTACCCTGACCCCCACTGTTCAACTCTTCCTCAGCTATGAGGGCCTTCTTAACTGCATCATGTAAAAAACGAGGCATTAGGATCTATACCTTTGCACGAATTTTGAAGTTAAGGCCAAAGACAACCTTGTTGACCTTTAAATTATTCATGTTCAAATGTGGAGCCTTCCTAATTAAATCCATGAATATGGAATCATACTCATGCACCGTATGACAATCTTGTAGTAAGGACTTGACCTCATTACGCTGACGCTCAATGAATTCCTTGGACAAATACCTCTCCCGGAACCATTCCTTGAACAATTCCCATGATACGTCTTCGACAACGATGTTTAATTGAGGTAGGAGCATCTTCCAATATATAATATAACTCCCCTTCAGATGAAAGACTGCCATGAAATATTTCATGTTGGAGGTGTAATCACAAAGTGCGAAGCACATCACCACATTCTCCAACTATGCCTCAGTGTCTAAGTTGTCTATGACACCCATGAACTCGAGAAAATTCACCTTCTCGAGTTATTTCTTTATACTACCACTACCAGATAGAGTTTAATGTCAACCCTCATTGGGTTGCAGATGCTCTTCCCTCGTCTATATCCAGGTAGTTAATCAATGCCTCAAACATTCTCTAGAAGGATCTCATCAAATCTACCACATCTCCCACAACAACCTATTCCATCTCAGTATTTTTCTCATCTCTCTGGGGGTTAGACCCTTCTGGAATGGGTACTATCGGAGGTGTCACACCTCTTCCTCCAACACCACATCGTCTACTTCCCCTACGTCCTCTAACCATGATTACCTACCCAACCAACCTATTTTGCAAGGTTAGAACTTCCAAGACACATAATCAACTCTAAAGTATAGGATTCATCCAATTGATTTTGACCACTTAAGGTCTCAAGACTGGCGACTGTTCTAGGGAACAAGGAAGTATCTAATTCCCATATTTTCAATTCATTCCAAAATTCAAATATAAATTCCATCATTTTGAGCTACATTTCTTCAAACATAGAAAACCTAGTCACATTATCACCACTTCGTAACACCAAATCCGTACTATTACAAAAATTCATCATCTTATTCATTTAAAGTATAAGAATAAATTCCATTAACATATGGACAGAAACTTATAGTAAAAAACAAAGACCATTCAATAATCAATCTATCATATATGACCATTTCAACCTTACTTATGTCTACCTAGAAAAATGTGACAACCCTACAGGGTACAACCAAGTAGATAGATATCTGATCCACCTAACAATATAAAAGAGGAAAATGAGAGGGAAGAAAATAACTCAACACATAGTGGACATCATAATCTTACTCTATACTTTGTGAACTAACTATTAAAGTGATAAATACAATCTGCAATGAGTGAAAGTATGTTCTAAGAATGAGTTTATAAGTTTGGTAAGAAATCTGAAGCTTATCTTATGGGTGACACAATGCAAAAAATTCCATAGCCAACTCCAGAAGTGTGTACTCAGACCCCTTGAAGTCCCAAGTTCAAAAGAAACAATACCTGATGCACAAAGACCACTCATGGTGGGCAGAGGCTTAAGGATTCAGATGAACTAAGCTCGGGAGAGACAGTGAGAAATTTACATAGGGGAGACACAAAGGACACAAAAAAAAAAAGAATCCATAGCTTAGGAGAAAGAGAGTGTGCAAAATTCAAGTAGAAAAAAAAGAGTGTGAAATTCTTTTTGAAAGAATTAGCGGATCGTATATGATCGTGAGGAATCGTAATCCCTAAAACCATTTGGTCAAACATGAGTATCTCACTTGTTAAATCCCTAACACATTCGGGCTTCATCACTTTGTCAGATCCACGTAGTTTGTAAATAAAGAATCCCAAATCTTGAAGTTACAAAGTAAATCTACACTGTATATAGGTGGGAGAATACTAGTCGTTGGGTCTATAAGAGTTCAGTGATTTAGAAAGTTTGAGAACTAACTGTCTAAGAGTTGAAAAACCCTGAAGTTCTGAAGTCCCGGATTGAAGGGAATTCGTAGATATGGTGTTCGATTATGGGTCGTTAGATCTACGAGTCTTCGTTCCTCGGAGGTTCGGTAATTCAGTACTCCGACATAAATAGATTCATGAAGTTAAAGGTTAACAAAATCCTAGAGTTATGAAGTCTAGAGTAAATCCTTACTATCAATGTTAGGTACATGTGTTTACAGATTCAGATTATTCAGAAATCGTCCATTCTGGAGGTGGTGGGTGGATGTTATTTTAGTGAGAAAAGTCCCAAACTTTCGCAATATGGAATTAATCCTGATCTTTGTCGATGATTAATCAAGGACCGTAAGATATGTGGGTTTGACCTTCGCTAGTTCATAGGTAATTTGAGTTGTTTATTCAAAAACTTTTGAAGCCCAGAGCCCCAAACGTTCTTCTAGTTGTATAGATAAGTAAGGTGTGGGAACTGTTAATCTCTGAGTTAATTAGAATTTGATACTTCGGAAAAATGGAGTCGTTTTTGCAAAATGTTGAGAAACTCCTGAATTTTAAAACTATAAAGTGGATGGAAACCATTTATCTAATAAGGAGTGTAAGTTGTCATATCTCCAAGCCCTTCGGAGGTTCAACGGTCCGTGTGAAACAGTCTAAGGTTACGAAAGTGGAGAAAATCCCTGAAGCCTATAGTTCTGGAGTGGTTCTCCACCGTATATTCTCGCGTGAGGAGAATCTCTGCTAGACATTCTATTAAATATATAATCATCGATGAAGGTAAGTAAATATTTATGTTTAACCTATAGTTGCCGGTCAACTTCACTTTATGACCGAATTCAACCGATAATCACTTTGGGTGGAAAGGAGTGTTGAATTTAAAAACCTCTAGAGCACTGGAGTTTAGGAGTTCTGAGTAGCACCGCATTTTGGTTAGTGATGCAGGAGCATCGCCAACTCATCAAGTGAGCCATCACATCAAGCGGAGATCAATTGGATAAGAAGTACGAAATTTTTGAAATACTTTGGGAATTGTTGCGCAAGTCTTTAATGAAGCCATCTATGAAGGTGCATTTGTATATTGTATTGGACCTTGAGCCTTTAAGCTCTCGTCCTTAGGTAGATAGACGACATTTATTATAGTTAATGATGGTAGATAGGAATTTAATTGTAGAATTTATAGCTTTAGAGTCCAAGAGGGAAAACGGAGATAGACACCCTCATTGTATCATTGTAACAGATAGGGAAAACAGGAGCAAGAAGAGAGGAGCATGCAGAGAATTCTATGAAGAATGCCCATGTACAGATATTGGATTTATAGAAGAAAGCTTTAAGTCAATTTCATGGTTTGTTTTGGTTCTCCGTGTATTGATATTATGCTCATGGATGTTTTTCTTCCTCTCATGAATTGCTTTTATATGCTGTGTATGTGATTTCTTAGTTGAATTGAAAATCTAGAATGGTGAATGAATGAGTTTCAATTGTTTCTCTAATTGAGCCAGAGAATTCCTGCAAGGAGTGTAGTCGAATTTTTCCACAAGGAGTGCGTTGACAGAAGGGTTCAATTAGAGATAGCTTTTGTTCGCATTTCTTCGAAGGTGCAGTTAGGCACAGTGTCGTGCAAGGAGTGCGCAGGCCAAGGAAAAGCCTCGGGATTGCGAACCTGAGCAAAGTTCTAAAATATTTCTGCTGCAGGAGTGTGCAGGGTTGAGTGCCTTCAACACCTAGACGTTGTTGAATATTTTCCGCAAGGAGTGTGTGCAAGAAGTTCTCAAAAGGACTTGAGAAATCGAGAACAAGCTCAGGAGGAGTAGACCTTCGAATTCACCGAAGGGGAAGTGCAGATAATCTCTTTTTGAAAGTCTAAAGGAAGCATCATAGGTTGGCAAGCAGGAGCCAAGACTTTGTGAAAGAAGCACTTGATTTATTGTACAGAAATCATCCAAGGAAGGATAGACGATCGAAATCCTTTGAGAAGATTTCGCGAAGTCCTGAGGGTCGTGGGATCTTGCGGAGGTGAAAGGGGTTTATGGAAAGAGCGTCCGAGGGTTTGAAACTCAGGAGGGAGCAGATTCGTCGATCCAAGGCAGAAGCAACCGTTGGATCTGCATGTAACATCGCACATCGGGTAATCGCAAGTTGAAGTTCCAAGAGGTTGCAACAAAGATCGCGATATCGCGAGTAGCGATATCCCGATAGGATCAGAACCATTCGTTGTGGAGGACGCATGTCACGAGATCCCGATGAGTCGGGGTTCGGCATATCGGAGTTTCCAGAGGTAAGAAACTCTTGCAGGTTGAAGTCGTGATACGCAATATCCCGATGGAAGGGTCATGTGGGCCACACCCGGAGTTAGTGGGAGACAGGTGGCAGAATATCGGGGATCGGGAAAAGGGAAGTCCCAAGTCCTTTGACATAAGGATTTGTGATCCAGCGAATCCCAAGATCTCGACGGGAGCGACGGAAGGTAGAAGAGTCTATCCACACGTGTGCCTCGGAGCATCGGTACATTGGGGTTCGGAGGTTGGAGATTCCATTAGTTAACATCGTGAGTAGTGATTTCCTGATAGGGAGAACTCTGATAACAAAGAGGAGAAAGTCAATGATTGACCCACATCGGGTTTCGAGGAATCATGAGGCATAAGGTATGCGAATATAGAATTCACAAAATCGGGAATTCTAATTTCCCGACCGTTAAGGGAGATCATTGAAGAGTCGTTGTGCGTGAAGAATTCCTGATAGGGAATTAGAAGAACATTCAAGTTCTTTGGGCCGAAGAGAAAGAAGGTCCTGTGGAAGTGGATGCATCGGTGAGGGTGCGGCTCTGTCAGAGTGGTATCGGAGCGGGATTGACTCTTTGTTTTCTATAGCAGAGAGAGGGAAATTCACCATGCCACCTAGAAGAGAAAGACAGTCACCTGATCCATAAGACAGGGAGGTGAGAAGAAGAGGCAGACCAACAGGGAATCCAGAAATGGAGAGGTAAATGCATGATCTCCGAGCGAGACTAGAAGATATGAAGGCAGCGCAGAGATGCACAGCCAGTGCTGGAGATCTAAGTGACTCTGAAGGTGAAGTTGAAGCCGAACAAAAAGAAGAAGTTGTGGCCGAAGATGCATCAACTGAGCGATTGATTAAATCTATCGCCAGGATGGGTGCGAAGGCAAAGATGGACATTCCAGTCTACGAAGGAAATCTGGATGCAGAAGAGATGCTAGATTGGATTAGATCTCTTGACACCTACTTCGATTATGAGGATATCGAAGAGGATAAGAAGGTCAAGCATGTTGTCATGCGCTTGAAAGGACATGCAACATTATGGTGGGACGAACTTCAAGCAGATAGACGCTGCAAAGGAAAGCAAAAGATCAAAATCTGGGATCGAATGATTGTGAAGATGAAGGCAAAGTTCATCCCAAGAGACTATCAAATTACTCTGTTCAAGAGGATGCAGAACCTAAGACATAAGATGATGACAGTGAAGGAGTATACTAAGGAATTCTACAAGCTGAACATCAGAGCAGGTCATCGGGAGAGCGATGATGAGAAAGTTGCTAGATACCTGAATTATCTGAGATACGACATTCAGGATGAACTAAGCATGGTTACCATCAGGACGGTAGAAGATACTTATCAGATGGATTTGAAAGCAGAGGAGAAGCTGAGCCGAAAGCAAGGTCAGCGAGGGAAAGGCAAGAGTCATCCCAGAGGTAAGGCAGTTGCCCAGGACAAATAACAGAAACCCAAGGAGGAATGGAAGAAACCTCAGGGTAGAATAGAAAGAGGTGGTACCTCACAGTGATAGCCATATGTTGAACAGAGAGGGCAGCATACGGAGCAAAGAGGAGATTATGCTGACGCAAACACTTTTCCTCATACCAGAGGTAAAGGAAGAGGTTGAGGAGGAGTAATCACATGTTTCACATCTGGGAAGAATGGGCACAGGTCATTTGAGTGTCCAGAGAAAAACAAGGACATCGCAGAAGCATAGAGGCGTGATGTTGAGACTGAAGACACAGAAGGTGGAAGGTCACTAATGATGCATAAAGTTCTCTTAACACCCGGGAAGGAGGTGGAGGACTCATCTCAAAGGACCAGACTGTTCAAAACAGCTTGCAAAACCAAGGACTAGGTATGCAAGGTTATTGTTGATAGTGGTAGCACCGATAATCTCATTTCGACCGAGATGGTAGAGAAGTTAGAGCTGGAGACAACTGATCACCTGAGTCCATACAAGGTTTCATGGCTATAGAAGGGACATCAGGTGAGTGTCACTAAACAGTTTTTAGTTGAATTCAAGATAGGGGAGTATAATGACAAAGTAATCTGTGATGTCATTCCCATGGATGTATGTCATCTATTGCTGGGTAGACCATGGCAATATGACAGAAATGTGGTTCATGATGGGAGGATGAACACATATACCCTGGAGAGAAATGGGAGGACATACAGATTGCTTCCGACAAAGGATAAAGAGCTGAAGCCGGAAGTAAGCAACACAATACTTCTCATGAGTGGGAAGGAGATTCTTACAGAGATGGAGAAGAAGGAAGATCCACAGTTCTTTGTGGTTAGAAAACCAAGAATTGTTCTGACTAGCACAAGAGTGGATGATTTACCAGCAGAGATTCAGGAACTGCTGGAAGAGTTCGCTGACATCATAGTGGACGAATTACCTCATTTGTTGCCACCAATGAGGAGTGTGAGTCATCATATTGATCTCATACCGGGAGCTAGTTTGCCAAACAAAGCTGCATATAGATTGACGCCGCAGGAAAATGAGGAAGTTAAGAGGCAGGTCTAGGATTTGTTGGGCAAAGGATTAGTCAGAGAAAGCTTGAGTCCATGTGTTGTTCCGGCAGTACTTAGTCCAAAGAAGGATGGAGGTTGGAGAATGTGTACCGACTCAAGAGCGATCAACACAATAACCATCAGGTACAGGTTCCCACTTCCGAGAATGGATGATCTAATGGATTGCATGAGCGGGGAAAAATATTTTTCAAAGATAGATATGAAAAGCGGATACCACCAGATTCGCATGAGGGAAGGCGATGAGTGGAAAACAACATTCAAGAAAAACGAAGGTTTGTATGAAAGGCTTTTCATGCCGTTTGGTTTGACAAACGCACCAAGTACCTTTATGAGGCTGATGAATGAAGTCCTGAGGGAATTCATCGGGAAGTTTTTCATTGTGTATTTAGATGATATACTGATTTACAGTAAATCAAAGGCTGAGCATTTGAAGCATTTGGCCATTGTGACGAGGAAGCTACAACAGGAGAAGTTGTTGATCAACATGAAGAAGTGCTCATTCATGAAGACATAGCTCATTTATTTGGGGTTTGTTATTTTGGTGAATGAGTTGAGAATGGATCCAGATAAGGTAGAAGTGATCAAGAATTGTCCATCACCGAGAAATATTTTCGAGGTGAGAAGTTTTCATGGTTTGGTTAGTTTCTGCCGGAAATTCATCAAGAAGTTCAGCGGGATTAGCGTCAGGATGATGGACACAGTCAAGAAACGGCATAAGTCTTTTCACTAGACAACCGAGATGGAGAAGATCTTCAATCTATTGAAGTGGAAGATCAAGGAACAACCGGTGTTGGTGTTGTCGGATTTCCAGAAGACATTTCAGGTGAGATGTGATGCTAGTGGGTACGCCATAGGAGCGGTCTTGAGTCAGGAAGACAGACCAGTTGCATATTTCAGTGAGAAGCTGGATGATGTGAAACTGAAGTACTCCACGTATGATAAAGAATTTTATGCTATCATACAACCACTGAAGAAGTGGAGGCATTATTTGATCCCTAAAGAATTTTTTTTGTACAGTGATAATCACGCATTACAGTTTGTGAGTCAACAAGAGAAGTTGAATCAGAAACATGCTAAATGGGTAGAGTATATGTAGAATTTTACATTTGTGATTAAACACATTTCAGGTACTGGTAACAAAGTGGTTGATGCTTTGAGCAGGAAGTGTTTGTTGCTGTAGGAGTTTCGAATCAAAACATTGGGTTTTGAAAACCTCAGGAACATGTATGTAGGAGATGCAGACTTTGTAGAAGCATATGAAGCAGCTGAGAATCCAGTTCTTAGAGACAGAAGCCCATGGATGGATTATATGATCCAGGAGGGATTGTTGTTCAGAGGAAATCAATTGTGTATTCCAAATTTCTCCATGAGGGAGAACCTGTTGAAAGAGAAGCACAGTGGTGGATTAGCAGGACACTTTGGCCATGGAAAAACATTCACGAAGCTGAGAGAATCATATTTTTGGCCGGGGATGCGAGAAGATGTCAAGCGATTCATTGACAAGTGTAGAATTTTCCAGCATTCGAAAGGGAGAAAGCATAATGCAGGGTTTTATCAGCCATTTCCCATACCAGAAAGACCATGGGAGGCGATAAACATGCATTTTGTATTGGGTTTGCCGAGGACACAAAGAGGTGTTGATTCAATCTTTGTGGTGGTGGACAGGTTTTCAAAGATGGCACATTTCATTCCATGCCAGAAGACTAGAGATGCGACTCACATCGCAAATTTGTTTTGCAAGGAGGTCATTCGACTTCATGGATTGTCGAGAAGCATAGTATCGGACAGGGATACAAAATTCATTGGACATTTCTGGAGGACACTTTGGAAGAAGATGGGAACTAACTTGATGTTTAGTTCTGCCTATCATCCACAGACGGATGGGCAAACAGAGGTGGTAAATCGAAGTCTCTGATATTTATTAAGAAGCTTGGTGATAGAGCACCACAGCAGTTGGGACAATGTGTTTCCACAGGCAAAGTTCGCATACAACGACTCGGTGAATAGGAGCACAGGCAAAAGTCCATTTGAGATTGTATATGGCAGGCAGCCAAGATGAGTTTATGAATTGAGGGATTCAAAACAGATAATGACTAAGAGTGCAAGCGCTGAAGGATTCGCAGAGGCGATGGAAAAACTTCACAGCAGGGTGAAGGAGCGACTGCTGAAATCAAACTAGGAATATAAGCGCAGATCAGATCATCATCGGAAACAACTTAAGTTTGAATTTGGTGATCTAGTTCTGGCACACTTGAGGAAAGAAAGGTTCCCGAGGGGAACATAGAATAAGCTAAAAATGAAGAAAATTGGGCCATGTAGGGTCCTAAAGAAATTCGAGGAAAATGCTTATGAGATTGAGCTGCCTGATGGCATCAGAATATATCTGACATTCAATGTATTAGACTTATATCCATATAATGCTGAGGAAGCAAGAGCTAGAAGTGATGAGCAGCCAGAAGTCCAGTGGTAGAAGCAAATGCCGACTGCAGAAAAGCCGCAGATGGAGTACATATTGGACAAGCGAGTGGGTAAGAAGACCAGAAGGAAAGAATACTTCGAGTATCTGGTCAAGTGGAAGAATCATCCACTGGAAGATGCCAGCTGGGAGACCGAAGCAGTGATACAAAAGCATGGACAGACTGTGCAGGAGCTCATGGACAGGAGCCCATGAAAGTTTTCAAGCTGAGGAGTATGATGCAGGAGCATCGCCAACTCATCAAGCGAGCCAACACATCAAGCGGAGATCAACTGGATAAGCCAACACGAAATTTTTGAAATGCTTTGGGAATTGTTGCACAAGTCTTTAATGAAGCCATCTATGAAGGCACATTTGTATATTGTATTGGACCTTGAGCCTTTAAGCTCTCATCCTTAGGTATATAGATGACATTTATTATAGTTAATGCTGGTAGATAGGAATTTAATTGTAGAATTGATAGCTTTAGATTCCAAGAGGGAAAACGGAGATAGACACCCTCATTGTATCATTGTAACAGATAGGGAAAATAGGAGCAAGAAGAGAAGAGCATGCAGAGAATTGTATGAAGAATGCCCATGTACAGATATTGAATTTATAGAAGAAAGCTTTAATTCAATTTCATGGTTTGTGTTGGTTCTCCATGTATTGATATTATGCTCATGGATGTCTTGCTTCTTGTCATGCATTGCTTTTATATGCTGTGTATGTGATTTCTTAGTTGAATTGAAAATCTAGAAGGGTGAATGAATGAGTTTCAATTGTTTCTCTAATTGAGCCAGAGAATTCTTGCAAGGAGTGCAGTCGAATTTGTCTGCAAGGAGTGCGTTGACAGAAGGGTTCAATTAGAGATAGATTTTGTTGTCATTTCTTCAAAGGTCCAGTTAGGCATAGTGTCGTGCAAGGAGTGCGCAGGCCAAGGAAAAGCCTCAGGATTGTTAACCTGAGCAAAGTTCTAAAAGATTTCTGCTGCATGAGTGCGTAGGGTCGAGTGCCTTCAACACCTAGATGTTGTTGAAGATTTGTCACAAGGATTGCATCCAAGAAGTTCTCAGAAGGACTTGAGAAGTCGAAAACAAGCTCAGGAGGAGTAGACCTTCGAATTCACCGAAGGGGAAGTGCAGGGAAGCTCTTTTTGAAAGTCTGAAGAAAGCATCGTAGCTTGGCAAGTAGGAGTCAAGCCTTTGTGAAAGAAGCACTTGATTCATTGTGCAGAAATCATCCAAGGAAGAATAGACGGTCGAAATCCTTTGAGAAGATTTCATGAAGTCTCGAGGGTCGTGGGATTTTGTGGAGGTGAAAGGGGTTTACGGCAAGAGCGTCCGAGGGTTTGAAACTCAGGAGGGAGCAGAGCCATCGATCTGAGGTAGAAGCAACCATTGGATTTGCATGTAACATCGCACATCGGGTAATCGCGAGTTGAACTTCCAAGAGATTACAACAAAGATCACGATATCGCGAGTAGCGATATCCCGATAGGATTAGAACCGTTCGTTGTGGAGGACGCATGTCAGGAGATGCCGATGAGTCGGGGTTCGACATATCGGAGTTTCCGGAGGTAAGAAACTCTTGCAGGTTAAAGTCACGATACGCGATATCCCGACGGAAGGGTCATGTGGGCCACACCCAGAGTTAGTGGGAGATAGGTGGCGGAATATCGGGGATCGGGAAAAGGGAAGTCCAGAGTCCTTTGAATCATAATTCGCGATCCAGCGAATCCCGAAATCCCGACGGGAGCGACGGAAGGTAGAAGATTCTATCCACACGTGTGCCTTGGAGCATCGGTACATCCGGGTTCGGAGGTTGGAGATTCCATTAGTTAACATCACGAGTAGTGATTTACCGATAGGGAGAACTTTGATAACAGAGAGGATAAAGTCAACGATTGACCCATATCAGGTTTCGGGGAATCGTGAGACATAAGGTATGCGAATAAAGAATTCGCGAAATCGCGAATTCCGATATCCCGACCATTAAGGGAGATCATTGAAGAGTCGCTGTGGGTGAAGAATTCCTGATAGGGAATTAGAAGAACATTCGAGTTCTTCAGGCCGAAGAGAAAGAAGGTCCTGTGGAAGCGGACGCGCTGGTGAGGGTGCGGCTGCGTCAGTTAGCCCTAAGTTCTAGCCCATGGTCACATTGATAACTTTGTCAGGGAAAGATGGATAATGCACTACATGCTAAAAGTCAAATTTGAAAGGATTTAACAGATTCCCTTGGTCCCAAGGATTTTGGATTTATGTATAAATTAGCACAGACATTCATACTACCTACTTCAGATAGATCAACAAATTTGACAGAGGAAAAGAACGATATAAAATTGGATTTGACGAAATTCAATAGAGATCATACTACAATGAAATTGAGCTGACAAAAGCGTCAACAGGAAAATGACACAATTTCAGACATAGAATGAATTTCAACGGAGATCCCATTAGATGAATTTATTTTTATTTAATGAAATTGAACAGAGACTCATAATAAAATTATGGAACAATCACCATGGTTTACCAGCGGACAATGCACTATTAAATTTCTAAATAATTTCAACTAAATACTCTGTCATTCAACTTCAAACATGGATAAGGCATAAATTTTTGAACATATACCATACTCAATATGATTTCAAATTCCCCAATGAGGGTCAAGCCATTGCAAAATAGAGAGAGGAAAACCTCCAACATTACATTGTAAATTTAAAATTAAAACACGGTAATTATTATCGATTGGCAGAAATTAAATTTTTAAAAACATAAAATCTGAACTAATATTAATTTTCAGGGATCATAAAAATTGGCTTCCAGGATTTCCAATGGTTATACAGTGGCCTTATTAGTCTAACATACAACTACACTAATTCTAGGAATAAAATTCAGAATATAAAAATACCAGAACTAATGAATTGTTGGTTAATGAAGATTCGTTCAAAGTCTTCTGATCCTTCCTTTCTTTTTCTTTATAATCACGTAGACTTCATCGATACCTCTTAGCCAATGATAGGGGTACTCTTCTTCCCCCTTAGCACTGTGATCTGCAAAGGGGCCACACACAAGAAACCAACAATAATAGCTCCAAGGATTAACCTCACAAGGAAGAGATTCCAATATTTTTACAAGCTTGGTATCCCTACTCTCACAAATAAAACACAGTCCAATAAAAATTTGGCAGCATAACAATGATTAGAAAATTATATTCCTTTTCCCTTCTCTAGAATTGGTTTTTATATAATTTTATTCATTGACACATGTCCTCATGCACAAATAATTAACTTTTTAGTTGGTTTTAATTTGGACTACTCACTCACACACTTATCATAATCTCCCCAAGTTACATCAATAATTACCATTTTTATTTTATTTAAAAGGTCAAAATCCCTTGCAATCCTCAATGTGTTCCTATTTTCACTCCTAAGTGTCCCTTTGTTCCCTAGATTCTCATTTAATTAGTGTATCCTAACTAGATCTTAGTTCGAGTTTAATTAGGATTTTTTTTCTAGTTAGACTCTAGTTGGACTCTAGACTCTATTCTATGTACAACCAACGTCTCAAGTTATTATTTAATTCTATTTAAAATTTCCCTCGGTCCTGATGATTTTGTATTTATCTATAAATTAGCACATACATTCATACTACCTACCTTAGATATATCAACAAATTCGACAGAGGAAAAGAACGATATAAAATCGTATTTGACGAAATTCAACAAAGATCATACTACAACGAAATTGAGTTGACAAAAACGTCAATAGGAAAATGACACAGTTTCAAACATAGAATGAAGTTCGACAGAGATCCCATCAGATGAATTTATTTGGATTTAATGAAACTGAACAGAGACTGATAATAAAATTTTGGAACAATCACCCTAATTTACGAGTGAACAATG
The DNA here is from genome assembly GCA_000966675.3 of Picea glauca. Lineage (NCBI taxonomy): Eukaryota > Viridiplantae > Streptophyta > Pinopsida > Pinales > Pinaceae > Picea > Picea glauca. Next base: position 181,784 of record JZKD02S1620663.1, read on the forward strand.
AATTATTAAATTTCTAAATAATTTCAACTAAATACTCTGTCATTCAACTTCAAACATGGATAAGGTATAAAAATTTTAACATAGACCATACTCAATATGAATTCAAATTCCACAATGAGGATCAAGACATCACAAAATAGAGAGAAGAAAACCTCCAACATTACATTATAAATTTAAAATAAAAATAACTAAAATTATTATCGATTGACAGAAATTAGATTTTTAAAAATATAAACTTTGAACTAATATTCTTTTACAGGAATTGTAAAAATTGGCTTCCGGGATTTCCAATTGTTATACAATGGCCTTTTCATTCTAACATACAACTACACTAATGCTAGGAATAAAATTCGGAATATAAAAATATGAGAACTAATGAATTGTTGGTTAATGAAGATTCCTTCAAATTCTTGTGCTCCTTCCTTTCTTTTGCTTGCTAATCACGTAGACTTCACTGATACCTCTCAGCCAATGCTAGGGTTACTCTTCTTCCCCCATAGCCGAAAGAGCCGCAAAGGGGCCACACGCAAGAAACCAACAATAATAGCTCCAAGACTTACCCTCGCAAGGAAGAGCTTCCACTGTTTTTACAAGCTTGGTATCCCAACTCTCAGAAACAAAACATAGTCCAATAAAAATTTTGCAGCATAACAATGCTTAGAAAATCATATCCCTTTTCTCTTTTCCATAATTTGCTTTTATAGACTTTTCTTCATTAAAACATGTCCTCATGCACAAATAGTTAAATTTTTAGTTAGTTTTAATTTGGATTACTCACTCACACACTTGTCACAATCTCCCCAAGTTACACAAGTAATTACCATTTTTATTTTATTTAAAAGGTCAAATCTGTTAAGCCCTAATATTGGCTCATTACCCCTTAATTGGGGCATATTATATTAGTAATGTTATTTTATTTATGTCGAATTCAGGCCATTAGTTGTAATTATACCTCCTAGTCTCCTATATATACCAAGGAGACATTTTCATTTTGAATCATCTTGTACTTGAACATTTAAGTGGGGTAAAAGGAGGTTTCCC
>JZKD02S1620663.1:193613-205003 GCA_000966675.3 Picea glauca
TCTTACTTTGTTGGATTATCCATACTGAAATTCTGTAGGAGGTTTACGGTCCAACAAAGGAGCTTACTATTGCTAGTATTCAAATAAAAAAATAAACTCCATTAGATTAACTCATAATAAAAAAAATTCCCTACTACTAAAATTAAAGTCATACATTTAACTGCATTATTAAAAAGTTAACTATGACTACCAAGGTCCATAGCATAGGGTTCATCTCATAACACATTAGATTTACCTCATAACTATGTTATCCATACTTGGCATGTTGTAAACCTATGTTATAGTTTGGTTACATGTATTTTTTTAACATAGTAATACCAACATATATTATAACATAGTTGATGACCCTAGCGGACTAGGAAACATCACTATCATAATCTACTTAGTCCATGCATAAGGGTATTAATGTATCCAAACCATAACTATTACCATAATATAACATTTTATTATTAAAAGCTTCCCATAGTATCAAGGGACAAGTTAGAAGTTGCATACAATTTACATACTACCTATGGAGTTAATACCCAGTGCACAAGCTAACACAGATCCACCTGATGCCTAGTTCTAAACCTAGAACTTAACATTTAAGTGAATTGAATAAGAAGGTGAGGTGGACGACTAGTCAAGACTGAACCTAGGTTATTATATCATGTTTGTATTTATGATCTGGCCGACCCATTAATAGTGATGGTGTTTCAGGATTAATCCGTAAGTGCGGACACAAACCGATCTCCCTAGATCCACCTGGATCTAGAACAAAATAGGACAGAATAATGCTCTTTCCCTACATCTAGCCTATTGAATGAACTAAGAGACAAGGATAATGGACATACCTTATGAATGCTTCCTTAGGTCTCTGTTGTTCCAAGCTTCGCTCCAATGCTCTTGTGTCATTCAAATCACAACAGTACAAACCAATCAAAGTAAAAGAAAATCAATATATTCAATAGCTAATCTATACATATGATCAAGGAGTTATGTAATAAAGTGACATCATCTTTATGGGAAAGGGACATATTACTGTATTGAATTAATTGAAAGTGAAACTTACAACCTGAGCCTTGATGTTGTAGGTATCCTTTCGATGGCTCCTAGCTCTGACACACACACTTTCTCATGCATGAAGAAAATCAACCACTTTTGATGACCTTGTTGGTGTCTCTAGCTGCTGTAGCATCGGTCCTTCATACAGGCTTTCTATAATTCTCCAATCAATCTCTTGCTAGTTTTCTTCTAACCTTTTCCATAAGCATTCCTCTCAATATATAGGATAAAATAGATTAGTTACTTGGATAGGAATGATCCCAAGATATCTGGAATGCTAGCACCTGAACAACCATTCGAATGCCAACTCATGCTTCTAGAAGATTCCCTTCTAGAAGGTTTGAGAATTTACCTTTTTCTTTCCTTTAGATGATGTTCACACCCTGATAGTTAGGTACAGTGCAAACCCCTCGCACCCCAGCTTAATGCATCCTGCGAGAATCAGGCATTCTCGCAGGCAAATATATAGGTAGCCTGCGAACATCCCTTAAAAGCATGATTTCTAGAAGTAGACAAATGTAACTTTTCTCAGGAAAGTGTTATTAGTGAAGAGCTTGATTTTCCATCATCATAACATCATCATGATGACCAAAATTGTGGATAATAGAATGCCCCCCAAAGTCTAAGAGTGGAATCAGTGACAGCCGATAGACTTTGTAAGATGCATGTGTGTGTTAATAACCAAGAGCACATCTAATCGGAAACCTGCAAACATCCAAGCATCGACAGAATATCATGTATACCAATTTCTGAGGTAGGCATTCCCATACTCATATCATAGACTGATGACATCATAAACAAAGTTCATGGCAACCAATCATACACTGTGGATCCATGCCGTCACAATATAGCATAGCCACCTGAATACACTGTGGATCTATGCAAAAAAATTTCAATCAAGATGACATAGCCATGAAATATACACGGTGGATCTATGTGTCGCAAATTATACATACTCCATCGCAACCTGGATCACTTAAGACAATATCCAGGGTCTTCAATCTCATCGCCCAAAGTATGAATCTAACCAGGTGATTACATGTGTTGAAGTCGAACATGGTAGAAACCACTTGATTACCGACCATTGATGCAACCGTTAACAAGTGTGAGGGAAATCACCAATGATGTCAATGACTCCCAAGGTACTAAAGTACAATCCATCGACTGCGAATAAATGAATTGATGTCGAACATCCGACAGAATCTTTCGATTAGGGGTCAATGATGTAAACCCACTGTCGAAAGTGAGGAAAATTTCCATTGAGGCATGCAAGCTCCAAGGTATTGAATGATTTCTAAGTTTTAATTCCGGATAATGTGCTGAAGTCGATGGAACAAAACTCGTCACAGGAGGGCCTTGATGTATCCCCCATCAATGACACGAAATGAGTAACAAATTTTGAAAATGAAACAGAGCATGTAGCAATTGGACCTTGGACATAGGGAAGGCCTACACGAAGAGAATGGATAACTGCAGATGGCCGACTCAAATAGAGGTTTCAAACAGACTTCTCTTGAACATATGAATGACACGACCAATGATTTGGCAGCATTGACTCAAATACGACACATGGAAAGACCTTGTTATCAAATCGAATGAGAGACAAATGGATTTCCCAAACCGGCTTCAGATGATGAATGGGGGGTGTCATGTTCAAGAGTGACACTTACTGCCAATTAATACAAATATGAAACATATCCCTTTCCCAAATTTTCCCCCGCCATTTCTGGCAAGTACCTCTTTATTTTTACGCAAGCTTGAAGAGGATCACATATGCTTGTTGATATAAGCTCATCCTTTGGATGAGTCCCTCGAAGTATTTTTAACGAACCCTAGGAAGGAGTGGTTCGGTCCCATCACGGCTCTGTCAATGTTTGTTTAACGAGTCCAGAGATAGTAAACTCGACGGTTTTTCAAGATTATAGAGTTTGAAAAACACTTAAAAGAGAACTCTCTCAGTTCCTTTTTCGTACAATAATCCAACAAGATCGAAAAAGGGTTAAACTATCACTCGAAGGATGCATACTTCAAATACTTTATCGAGCATGAAAATAGCAAGGTCGCTCGACGATCTTTTCATGTTTAGAGAGTCTAAAAAGAGCTTAAAGAAAAATAGATAAAACGATGCTCGATCACATTCTTATGTTTTTCACAAGTGCAAGAACGGACAAAAGGCGCTCGAGGTTTTATGTCAAAACCATAGAAAAAAATCAAAATCACACCACACCGTAGAAAAATTCTGTCCATAATCATCCATGTTTCTCATCGAGTGTACTGAGCCCTGGGTATTTAACTGGGTTGATGCAGTATTACGCAATATCAAAAAATAGTTGACTAAGTGCAGGCGTGGAGATCTGAAACAGTTTGGATATGGGTCTTTGTTAGTGTCCTTCTTCCTAGAGAGGGTGCCTGTATTTTTCCTACAGGCTGAGTGGACTCTTCTGGGTCCTAGGGATCCGAGGATGTTATGATGGTGTCGGCTCATGGCCCGACACGTGGCAGGACCTATCGTCAAATATGACGATATTTTCTTTGACTGGTTGTAGAACCAGATGCTGATGGTGGACGACTACGCATATGCGAGGCTGGATTTCCGAGGAGATCCAAATCTAGCACTTCCTGAGGACACTCAGTGGGGAGACCTCGGTAAGAAGTACATAATTTTTTTGTTTTTAAATGTTTTTGAATTTTTATTATATTTAAATGTTTTTTTTTTATAGATTTACCCGAAGACTAACACCAAATACGTGTTGATAACACAGACGTTGGACCATATAGACCTGCTGGCAGTTCCCCTATCCAGCGACGAGAAGAAGCAGCAGCAGTATTACCACAGTATGTCAAGGATTACCAGCTCGTGGAGCAAAATTTAGAGGGTCTGATGGCAGATGTTCCAGATATGGCTCTGGAAGAGATTCCACGACGTGATCAGCGTCACACTGTGGGGGTTTCCGCATCTATGGGTCGACTGCTCCGCAGAGTTGCTAGGACATTAGTGTGTTATCGTGAACTTCATCCGTGATGTCATTATGTAGAAGCTATGAGCTTCAATTTTTGATATTTTGGTCTTCGGACAAACATTTTGTAAAAACAAACTCTTTTGATCATTATATATATACACGGATTCTACCGGTTTACTTTACATTGTGTACATTTTAATGTGTTCGATTTATAAATGATTAAAATGCCTGTCCAATACATAATTAGCTAAAGCATCTGTTAATGTATTAAGATGTCTAGGAATATGTTGATATTCAATGTGATAAAAATACCGTTTCAAGAGGCGAATCCGCAAATATACCCTTAATAAAGTAGGACTTTGAATAGAATATATATTACTGAGCTGTAGTACTACAAGCTGTGAGTCAAGTCGCACAACCAAATGACGAATTCCAAGAGAGATAGCATCAACCAATAATTCAACAATGGCGTTATACTCTACGATGTTGTTGGTTGCTCGGCCAAGACATATACCTCGTAGAGATATGAGTTCATTTGTCGGGGCATAGATTGCCCATGCAACGGAAGCTAAGTTCCGAGTACTACGGCTAGCTCCATAAGCGAAGCCAATATAAGGTAATGAATACTCCGACATCTGGCAATCAAACACAACGTCACGTAAGGGCAGAGACCAGATAACGTCAAAAGCAAACTAAAGTAATACACACGCAGTATGATACATAAAATACAAGTACTCTGGTGCACAAATAACTCATGCATAGTACTTCTTCAAGTATAACCCATTCCTGGGTTCACTCAAAGGTATATCGTCATAATCAACTAGCTCATACGCTCCTTTTTCCAAAACTTTGCTAACAATGTAAGGACCACACCACATTGGTTCAAATTTCCCGGCTCCTAAGACATCTTTATCCTGTTCATACAGAAGAACAAGATCACCTTTAGAGAAAACATGAGGCTTGACACGCTTGTCATATTGTGCCTTAATGCGTTTCTTTTGGGCTTCTATTACTAAAGTGGCATCACGTCGGGTCTCGTCTAATTGCATCAAATACAACAGACGTTCCTCTTCAACAGAAGTATTAGGTAAGATTTCTATAGCTAGCTTCAAAGAAGGTATCTCACATTCTATTGGGAGAATGGCTTCCATGCCATAAACTAATCGAAAGGGTGTAAATCCCGTAGCAGATTTAACAGATGTCCAATATGCCCACAATGCCGAAAACAACATCGTGTGCCAGCTGGTTTTATGTATTCCTATCATCCGTCGAATCATAGTTATGAAAACCTTATTGATTGCTTCGACCTGGCCATTAGCCTGCGAATAATAGGGTGTTGAGATATCATGACGAAGACCCAACTTCTCTGTAAGTTCAGACATCATATAATTCCTAAAATGACTACCGTGATCGGTAACGATAGCTTGAGGAACACCAAAACGAGTGATGACATGGTTGAAAAGAAATAACGCTACAGTCTTTCTAGTATTATCAAATGTTGGCATCGCCTCGGCCCACTTTGTAAAATAATCAACAGTTACAATAATGTAACCATGCCCCCCGGCCGAGTGAGGGTGACATGTCATGAAATCAATGCCCCATTTTTCAAAAGGACCTACTGAGACTACAAGATGAAGGGGAGCAGGATGTGACCGAATCTTCTGATTATAGGTCTGGTAGGCATGACACTTCTGAACAATAGTAATGCAGTCAGTGAACAAAGAAGGCCAAAAATACCCCGCGCGCAAGATCTTCTGAGCAGTAGAATACCCAGACATATGACCACCACATGCTCCAGAATGGAAGTCATTCAAATCTTTCTCAGCTTCTTCAAAAGTCAAACAACGTCAAAAAACAAATTCAATGCCTCGACGGTAAAGAGTATCTCCAAGAATAATGTACTGGCGAGCCTGATAACGTATACGACGTCGTTCATTACTGGACAAAGCAGGCCAGAAAGTCTGAGTTTGAAGGTATATAATGATATCTCCATACCAAATATCATCAGTGTCAATCAGGAAAAACGATTCATCAGGTAATGAATTGACTGCTATATTTTCCGTGGCAGAGTGGGGAAAATCACAAATTAACTCAGCAAAAACTAAGGATTTCTTCGACGTGGTGCGATCGAATTCCAAGTCGAACTCCTGGAGAAAGACAATCCACTTGGAATACTTGCCCCCCAACAATTGACGTGTCAATATATGTTGCATGGGGTTACAATGTGAAATCACTGTAGTTTTCCTGGAGAGAATATAATGGCGAAAATGTTGAACTGCTTGAGCAGCAGCCAAAGCCAATTTCTCAACATGTTGGTACTTGATTTCCGTTGATGATAGACTTATACTCAAGTAATAGATAACATGTTCATCGTGCTTATCATCCTCTTGAACTAAAACCATGCCAATGGTATACTCGGAGGCAACAAGATACAGAAAGTAATCACGACTATAATCAGGAGGAAAGAGAAGCGGAGTTCGGGTGAGGGATAACTTCAAGGCCTCAAAAGAATTGTTAGCAATGGAATCCCAAACGAACTCAGAATCTTTCTTTAATAGTCGGGTGAAACCACGAGTAATCTCAGCGTAATTAGGGATGAAACAACGAAGAAAGTTTGCTTTCCCCTGCAAACTTTGTAACTGGCGCAGTGAAGAAGGAGGAGGGAGATTAAAAATCGCCTCAACCTTAATAGGATCTACCCGGATTCCTTGATGTGAAACAATGAAATTGAGAAGACGACCAAACTCTACGCAAAAGACGCATTTATGAGGGTTTAGACGAATGCGATAGAACCAACAACGAACGAAAATTGCTTGGAGATGAGTGGGGTGATCGACTCGGTGTAAATAATGAGCTGGAAAATCGTCCAAATAAGGTTGAATGATATGCTTTATATCATGGAACGCATAAGACATAGCACGTTGAAACGTGGCACCTGCGTTCTTAAGACCGAAGGGAAGTTTTCTGTAGGCGAAATTAACCCAAAGACAAATAAAAGCAGTTTTATGTTGGTCCTCAGGAGCGATGTTAATTTGATTATAGCCAGAGAATCCATCCATGAGAGAAAATATTTCACTGACGGCACAGTCATCGACGATCTGGTTGACGAAAGGGGTTGGAAAGTTGTCTTTCGGACAGGCTTTGTTAATATCCCGATAATAAACACAAACACGTATACTACCACCTTTCTTATCAATCGGTACAGGGTTGGAAACCCATTCTGTCAGAGCCACGGGATAAATAAAACCGGCTTTAAGAAGTTTTTCAACTTCGAGTTTGATGGCTGCCGCTTTACGTGGATGGACAGGACGGAGGCGCTTCCGTACTGGTTTAGCTCTGGGGGATACATTTTTATCTCATGCATGACAATAGCAGGGTCGATACCTGACATCTCTTCATAACTCCAGGCAAAGATATCACGAAATTCTTTGAACAAAGCAGTATAGATGACAATTTCCTCTGGAGAACACGAAGCTCCAATGTGAACATTTTCAACTATCCCAGGTTTAACTGAAATATCAATGGGTATCGTGGGAGAAATATTATTGAGGTTCCCTTCCGCAAACACATCACGTGTAGATCCAAGAACGGTCGATATGACAACAACGGTCGACGAATTCGAAATCTGCTGGTAATTCTCCAGAGTGTGTTGTTCCAGAAACAGTATGAAACGATGATGCCCATCGTCCCAAGGTGTATCGGCCATGACGGACATGATCATCTCGTCAGTGGGAAAGATAACATTGAAAGGATCAGGAGACAACTACTCCAGAGAGGGTGTAGAAGGTGTTGCCAATTGAATCGCGTGATAAGCAGACTCAATCGGACTTAACGACATAACGTCGTCAAAACGAGGATGATCTCCTGGATCAGGGACTAACCAAGGGTCAAAAGACACCGGAAGCTCATGAGCCATAGCGGAGATCATATTAATAAAAGAAACTGACGGGCATAGAATATCGGGTGGTGGTGGTATGGGAAAAGTACCCATTAACGAAGAGTCTTTTAAAAGACCGACTCCAACATTCTCGTAACCCGGTGGGGTTTTAGCCATAAACGACATGTTTCCAGTGCGACTATCGGAATTAAAAAAGGCAAGTTGATCAACCGTAACGATCTTTCCTTGATGAGGAAAACGGACTACACGGAAAAGTGTTGACACAACAACGCGCATAGAATCTACCTAGCTACGGCCAAGAAGAAGATTATAATCTAAGGGAGCATCGAAAAATTCCACTTCAACTTGGACTGTCTTACCTTCGAGAGTAACAGGCAACGATGGAAGAACACTGTAAGGCTTAAAACCCAAGCCATTGAAGGCTTTCAAAGTATTTTTTGATTCAGTTAAAGGAGGAGAGCCAATGGCTTTCTAACAAGTAAAAGACATTACACACGTAGAGGCACCCTTATCGACAACATTTCGTCAGATGTTCTTGTCTGAGACAATAACTTGTATCTGAAATGCAAGTTGTGGGGGTAACCTTGGAACTTGGTCTTCCAAGTCAAATACTATCAAATTCGTATCTGTAGGATCAATTCCACCTATAGCTTTCAACAGAGCCCTTCGTTGTGCAGGACAAGACTAAAGGACTTCAAGGGCAGACATCGCTGAAGGTGCTTGGGCCAGATCTTCTACAATGCTATAGTTCTGGGCTGCACAAGCGTGAGAATTGAATGCTGATTTCTTAATGACACCTTTCGGGGGTCGGAGTACTGTATCAGAGCTCGGTCGTTCGAGATGAAGAGGACCGTTGGTAGGTGGAGGCGTTGGAGAGGGTTGTACCAATGCAAGAGGTAAATCGTCAACCTTCTCCTTAGATGGAGAATAATCTTGGCTCTAGTTGCAATGGCTACATCATTGTTCTTAGAATCACCAATGCACATCAAAACATATGATGTCGTAGAAGTAGATGGTTGGTCATGGATGACCAAAGAGGCCTGTTGTTGAGACGGGAAGGGTTGGGACAAGACCGCCGGCGTAGATGGTTTCGGCGTTCCTTGAAGGAACTTGTTGACCTCGACACGTCTAGGACAATCCTTCATGTAGTGATCATCACCACAGATAAGGCAAGGATATCATGGATTATGCTTATCCTGATCTTCAACAGGAGGGGTTTTGGTTTGTTCATTTTGATTATTATTTTTACTCTCCTTATTCTTGCCTCTCCCTTTCTTTGATTTATTTTTACCGGTCGGTGTAGATTGAATAGCGTTCACTTCAGAAGTTTTACCGGTGGGAGGAGCAGGAGACGGAGCACTTTGAACATTAGAAGATGTGGATTTGGGGGTTGCAGTTGAAATGGAATGTGAGTGGGTATGAGAAGTACCAATCACACCATCATCCGCATGTGAGGTAGCTGGAGCAGTTGAAGTGCTAGAAGTACCAGGACGAGGTAGTTCAGGTAGTAAATCGTAAAGTGTTCCCGTTTGCGAATAAACAAGATCAAGATACTGAGCGCGACTTATTGCCTACTCCTCTGTAACAACACCACCCATAGCAATGTCTTTACCAATTTCGTTCACAAAATATTTCGTGAACCATTCGGCCAGTAACTGATCAGGGAGTTCAAGTTTAATGAGACGTCGTCGCCGTCTCCACTCATTTATATGATCCGAGATGTGAGTACCTTTAGTTTGTCTGAAAGAAGTTAGGATCTCAGTCCCAGTATCGTAACGGATCGGTAACTGGTAATGTGTGAGAAAATCCATAGCTAAGGTGTTGAAATCAGAAAAGAAACCTCGTGGCAATTCAGTATACCACTTCACAGTCGAACCGTTAAGGGTTCGTTGAAAAAGACATAGACGAATGGAGTTGTCCATCAGCGAGTTGGACGAACACCATAAATGAAAAGTCATGACATGATTATTTGGGTCCTCTCCCGCCTTGCCATCGAATTTCGGAATATCTGATGGGAGCTTAGCAGGAATAGCAGGCCATTGGGGAGAGTGACGAATAGGATCATTTAGAACCCTAGACAAATCTGACAAATCCAAGGTAGCTAGAAAAGGCAACTGTCGATTTACTTGCGGGTACTGATGGCTTTGGGGTGGAAGCCCTGTCGGCAAACCAGTAGGAGCATAAGCAGACTGTCCGTAGAGGGAAGACCCTGGATGATTCGGTGGTGGCCATATGGGATAGTAACCACAAGGATTGTAACCTTGAGTTTGAGTAGGGACCTATGGTTGAGTAGTCTTACCCGAACCCCAAATAGGATTAGTTACTCCCAGATAAGGTTGGCCAGCTGTAGGGACAATTTGCTGCCCCCCAACATTTGGAGGAAAATTTTGCAGAAGTTGATTCCAATATTGGGCCAATTTAGGAGGTATATTTTGTCCAAAAGGTGAGGTTGGTCCCCCTACTATAGGCATCGTTCCACCCCGGAAGTTGTGTGCCAACCGTAGGTTTTGTAGTAACTGTGTTGTGTCCAAGAAAAGAAAAAGGAACTGTACCACCCTGTCCACCAACGGGAAGCTGCGTGTTTAGTGCAACAGTCGGAATAGTGCCACTAAGATTAGGATTACCAGAAGGAAAAGGTGGGAGTGTTGGAATAAAACAAGGAACCTCATACCCAGGAAAAGGAGGACCACGTGGAGAACCGGCTGGGGTTTGCGGAGGTGTTGGATTAGGAGGATTCAACAAAGCATTCAACGCATGATAACCGGGTGGTAGTGTCGGGATGACATCAGGAATTCTCTGGTTATTGATAGGAGGAAGAGTAGTTGTAGTAATCTCGGTTTGGACACTCGTAGTATTCGCGAGATGGGCCATCTCGGGAGGAAGAACAAAGCGATAAGTTGTAGTCTCGCGTGTAGTCTCTGTCTTAGGAGACACGGGAGGATTGATTTCTTAGACTGGGGGTGACTCTGTACCGAAAAGGACTCGTCGGAAATTACCAGACCAAAAAGGATCTTGGCTACACCGTGAGAAGGCCCAACAGTTGATTCAGAATATGTAACAACAGTTTCTTCAGAAGGAGTCAATCGCACAAAAGGTCGTTCACCACGACGAATGCGATAGTCCTCTCTAGTATTGGTAATTCGAAAATATTCTAGAGAGTCAGTTCGTTCTACTTGTGGAAGTGGTGTGGTGACCATTGGAACGCCACTTGTTTCCCCGTGTGATGGAGTAACCACAGGGAATTCAGTCTGATGGGGTGAACCCTCAGGTGTACCAGTAGGTTGAGAATCGTCCAGATGCTCTGGAGATAATCCTTGCATTCTACGAGAATGCTGTGGGGGAGAAATTGTAAACAAGTGACAAGTTCCGCAAAAAAATTCCTATGGTCAACTTCGAGAAATAAACAACACTCACTAGTAAACAAAATCTAAGAAGCAATCACCAAGCAAACAATACCTTCTAATTTCGAAGCCACTAGTTGGTGATGA
>JZKD02S1620663.1:213902-224549 GCA_000966675.3 Picea glauca
AGAAACGCGTGTGTGTTCTCATGAACGCACACACATTCCTAATACTATAAGTTTGGAATGGCCCAAACCTCCATCCATCATGCCACGTAGGTTCGTCAACAAGAACACGCAGGAGGTATTAAGAACGTTTGCACTTTCCTATTGTGCCCAATTTTAAAGGGGTCGAGTGTGCGCTTTGTGCTCATTTTTACACTGCACTCGCAATATTTCCAATTGGAGAAATACAATGAGGCTAATAGAGGAGGATAAAAACCAAGGATCTTGCCATCGTGTCCATTGCAAGAAAGGCATGCTTGATTTTTTTTCATTTCCTCTTGGCTTTGCAAAAACCACAGAACAATTAGTTATGGGTTATGGATGTAAATCCCAATGATATTCAACACTTATTATCTATGTTCACTATACATAATTAATACTTGAATGTAAATCTCTCAACAATTCGCTAATCTTGTATAGGTTTTTTTCAAGTTCATTGTAAAGAAATGCATAGTTTTTGTTTGTTTTACACAAAACTATGTTAATGATTTGGTTGGGATAAAATGAAATTGTTCTTTGTAATATCTTTGTCATAATTCCACTTGTTAAAATGTCTTTTCAAAATGCAGCATATATTATAAAATGGAACCCAGAGACGTTGTAAACAACCAACCAGCGCACCAACGAGAGGGAAACTCCAACCCACCACAACCACCCAACGTAAACACCCAAATTAATGAGGGTTTGGACACATTAAGAACACGTGTAAATCAATTAAGGGGCATGAGAGAACCAAGCGTAGAGTCCCTAACCACTTCTTTGGACATTATTGTGAGGTCCATTGCAAGTGTCCAAGGGAATTTGACTTTTATTTCTAAATATAGGAAAATAATGTTTGAGTATTACAACATTGGATTGGATAGAAAGAAAGTTATATACTTGGGCATATTAAAACAACAATTGATGTCTATTTTTATTGATCCTTGACCTCCACAACAACCACCCGTGACCAAGAAACACATTTTCATTGATTGGTGCATCCACCCACAAATTAGTCAAAACTTGATGGATAGGTGCTACATGGTATTTGATAAACCTCTCTACAATAATAGGTAGGTGCCTTTATATATTCTCTGAAAATTGTGCGATGAATTTATTTTGGGTTAGCATGTGAGCTACTTCAACATCGGTGACTTCCATGGGGTAGGTCGAGGGTTTGCACAGGAGCGAGACCATGCTAGGAGCGATGCCATTTTAGGTTCTCACCCCCAAAGAGAATGCCTAACCCCCCTACCCAACATCCTCTTGTTGCAGAGATATTGAAATAGGTACAATTAGGTATATCATCATTGAATTAGAGCCTAGTGCAACACGATAGCTTTGTTGCAATATCTCGGTAGGAGGTGCCTGCCAGTGACATCGATAGAGGGGTCAGAGCTTCACCATGTACAATAGATTGGAGTGAGGATAGGTCTCATGGACATAACAGTCGTCCATGTGAACTTCACAGATGCTTGAGTTGCGAGCAGACCTACTATGGGCCTCTGGAGGCCAGTCGACATAACAGATTCATGCAGGAGGTTACTATCGTAACCATCTCTATGTTAATCATTATATATATATATGGTATTATGTGTATTTATATCATTATGTTTTTTTCCAGTTGTTACATCCATGCAGTAGACCCTCTACACCCATGCATGCATCAGTGCATGTCTCCACCATTGATGCAGTAGTAGTGGAATCCTGCTCATTTTGTGTGCCCGATACACAAGTATGTGTCACATTTGATAAACTCCCCATGGTCATTTCTTTATGTTCTTGCATCCTCTAATTTTAATGTTCTTTTGTTTCTACAGGTTGTATGATTAGACGATGCAAAGGAATTTCCATCCGATATGGATAAGTCACCTACATCACAAGTATCATGTGTAGATTTAAATATCGTTTAAATATCAAATTTGTTGTATTTATGTTATTGAATTTTACTATTTGGTACAAATAGTTCAATGTTATAAATATGTATGCAGACTATTGACATATTCCATAGTTATAGTACTATTCCACCCCTTGGGAACCTATCCTCTACTCATGGGTTACCTTACACTAGGCCAAGGAAGTTGCCATCCCTTGTACAACTTGTGGGGGTCCATTTCTTCCCACCACCAACATCTTTCTTATTCAGTGCATTCTCAGTGGATGCACCCATAGGCCACCCATCCACACCACCTCTTCCATCACATCCATCCACAATGGATCCACCCATATAAAACCCAACCCCATCACCATTTCCATCATCCCCATCTACCAAGGCTACCACAGTAGAGGTTTCCTCGAAGAAGGTTGTACAATTGAGTGCTCCACCTATCACCGAATCTCCACTGAGGCTCGAGATATTCACGGTGAGATAATTTGTTGATGATAATTTTTTATGTATCATGGATTTGATTTGATGCATATTTGTTTAGTTTTGATGATTTGATCCTTGTAACTAACGTAGGGTGGTAACACTGAGTGTTTAGGGTCATGAAGGAGGTTAACACTGTAGTGTCCCCAAGGCCGAGCCCCGTTACACTTCATGATATATGCAATGAATTGTAAATGTGTTCTATAGGCTGGTGAGCCAAGTTTTTTTATAAGTTGTAGGCTTATGTGTTTGTTAGGCCAGGGAGCCTAAGTGTTGAAGGCCAGGAGCCTGCTGTTGTACTTGTATGTATGCAGAATAATCAATAAAATATAAACACCACCAGGTGCAGACCGACCACGATGAATGAGTGATGGGGGATTGAGTGTCCACAGAGTAGGAAAGGAACTGGGGGCTAGAAGGTGGGAAAGGGGCTGAGTGCTAAGCCTAGGGGCTTAAACCTGGAAATAATATTTTATTATTGTTTCAAAAAGATATGTGCATCATATAGTTTTATCCTAAGTCCTTTTGGAAGAACACGTGATTTTCCCAAGTGGTGGGATGAAGGCATACAAATGGAACGCATGCAGTTCCCAGGGTGACAAGTGTCAACCCTGGTGCATGCAAATAAAACAGACAAAGTAAGCCGTGAGGGGGGTTCTCAGCCATTTGATCCGACAGCCCTGAGGGAGAGCCGAGTTGGGGAAGCCAGTCTACAAGAGACCCTTTGTGTAATCCTGATACAGAAAAGAAAGCCTATGTTTGTCTTGAAGAATCCGTGTACATCCCTGTTCAATGAGCGTTGAGTCTGTGTCTGTCTCTGAGAAATTCCATGTGCGCATTCCCTAAACATGAAGCCTGTGTTAGACCCGAGTGGAAGAATCCTTGTCTGCTTGGGAAAAAACTGATCTAGCCTGTGCGTGGAACCTTGTTCCGAAATCAAGACCGTGAGATCACCCTGTGACTGCTGAACCATTTTGGGAAAGCTTGTGTCTGTTTTCCTCGTGGGTTGTTGTGACCACACAGTATTGGACTGCGTGAGCCTTGTTGGCCTGTGAGCGACTCCCTCCAAGTGAGAGAGTGTGCAGAGGAAGGAGAGAGCTCCTAGAAGGAACCCTGTAGCTGCTACAGAGCCCGGAGACTTCCGGTCCGGTCTGTTCCTGTAACCCAAGGTAAGGGAGACTGGAAACCGAAGGACTGTCCAAGTGACAGAGAAGGTGCACTCTCCTAGGGTGGAACAAGCATGTGGGGAATGAGGGTTTGTGGGTAGTGAGGATGGGAGATTCCCGGGAGAGAATTCCTTGCTTGTGATGTTTTCCCTGTAACCTCGGCCCGAGTCTAGATTCCTTGCCCTGGGGTGGAGCTCAGTCCCAGATAGGGGGTGACCCACTGTTGAGCTGATGAATAGAGTGGTCTAAGGCTGGGAGGTTCATGGAAGGCCTGCACTTGGTCGGTGATTTCTACAGCTGTTAAAAGATAAGTATTCTGAATTATGCTTTGATCATGTTTTGCATGACTGAGTTGTTTATCTATCATGCTTTCTTATGTGTAAATGAATTACTGTTGAATGCTATGGCTTGTTTAATTGTAGCAGCAACTTATAGATTTTACTCTGAGATTTAAGCGTGTTTAATTGTTTAAATGCATGTGCTTATAATTCCAGTATGAGTTATGTAAAAATCCATGTATAGAATGGTAACTGAGAGGTTTGGAAACCTCGGTAGTGAAAAGGTACACTACAAATTGGTATCAGAGCAAAGGTTTCGACATTGAGCCTAGATGGGCCAGTTGAGTGGTCCTTGGACCGAGGGTGAGAGGAGAAATTGTGTTTGGAGGACCAATTTCGGACCCTGGTATGGCCCATAGTGTATAGGAATTACTTAACCGTGCCTATAAGCTCAGGAGGTATAACGGTGTTGTGAAACCGCAGCCAGTGTGGTCTATGTCCACGGGAAGACAGGTCTCTACACCAATGGTGTTATAACCGTAGGATCTGTTCGGAAGGGAAGGAGAACCCTTGTAACCGTCAGATCTGGATAATGTGCACAAGGTTTAAAGCCTTTGGATACTGCACAGGAGTTTAAACTCAGGAGGATCATGAGTCGTAAGATCACTGTGGGATTACCCGTCAACCGTCCGATTTGACAGAAGTTGCACAGGGTTTAAGTCCTCACGGGTAGAGGGAAGTCTCGGAGAGGCATCGGGATATTGGATTCATCGGGGTTTTAGAAGTCAAGAGAACCGAGACCTTGTGAGTCTCGAAACACCGAAGAAATCATAGCCGTAAATCTCAGGTGGACACGCGTCATAAGATTCGAGAGGAGTCGGGGTTCGACACTTCGTGGACTCCAGAGACATAGAAATCGTTGCATCAGGAATCGCGATATCCCGATGTCCGAAAGGGCGATGAGGGGACAATGACATGGTAGAGTCAATTCCCACTAGCATCAGAAATCGAAGAATCGGAGTTCTCAAGCACATAGAAATATTGTCACACGGAATCGCGATCCGCGATTTCGCGACAAGATCTGGACCGTTCATATTAGGGGAAACGTGGCAGAGATCTGCCATCGGGGAAAGTCCCGATAGAAGAGTCATCCATTGGAAATCGGGATTCGGAAAATCAAGAATCGTGGGGAAAAGGAGTCCATGCGTTGTGAAACTCCGAACCCTGAAACTCTAATGAGCGGTTTGATTACGATCGCGGGTGATAGTCACATTGGCCAGGAGATAATATAGGAGTGCTGGAGTGCATTGTAAATTGGAAATCGCGAGTCCCGTGAACATGCGCATTGTGTCATCACAAACGTCGAAATCCTGATGAGAGCCAAGACTACGGTCTTGTGGTAGCGGTCATGTGGACCTTGATATAGCTGGAAGGGGCTAAACCCAAAAAAGGAGCTCATTGTGAATCAGGAGTTGGAGAAGGCAGTGACTCTCGATGTCAGGGATTCCAAAACTTCGATACCCGAAACCTCAATTGGGAACTGTGCCACGTGGACACGTGGAGTTGTACGGCATGCAAATGGGACCCGATGACGTCGTTGAAATCGACGTGGAACCTCATGAACTTTCCATGTGTCACAGTGGTAGTGGGCGACAATTGTGTTGTGGACCCATAAGGAAGAGTGAGTCGTAATTTCGGAAGTTAGGGTTTGGAGAACAAAGCGGGTCTGAAAGCTTCATGGGCCAAAACCTCAAAACTTGAAGTCTCGAAATGCTGAGAAGATGGAGGCTCCGAAAACCAAAGCCCTGGGTACCGAAACTCAAGGTCCCAAAAGTCCAATATCGGAAATTGAAGTTTTGGACATCCGAAAAACACAAAGCCAGACAGAGCTCAGAAAACCTTGTGAAGTTGAAATGTCTTTCGTTCTTGTTCGTATTAGTTATAAATGTTATGGATTGTTCGCGAAGGTTTAAATGGCCTAAAAAATTTCAAATTTGATTGCACAGTGTGTGTGCAGAGTTAACGGAGGGAAGTATTCCAGTTAATCAACGTCGAGTATGGAGTGGGGAAAAGTGCAGTTTACCCCTGAAATAGAAGATGAATAGGAAGGAAAGGATATTAACTGGGAGTCGAAGGATCGAACTCTAATGGGCATGGATAGGAGATGGATAAGGAAGGACATATAATGAAAATCTTTGAAGGATTGCAAAGAGAGGCCAAGGAGCATCGAGCTGATAGCCGAAAGCTCATGAAAGTCAAGGATTGGCAAGGGAAATTAAACTTAAAATTCTTGCAATGTCTGGAAAGAATAGAAAAGAAATTGGAAAAGGGGAGTGACACAAGCAGATCAAGAAGTGTCAAAACCTCTGAGGGGATAAGGAGATCGAGGAGTGGTAGCCGACATCACAGTCTCTCCCAAAAATATTCGGACAGGGAGACACATAGCAGTTCGAGCCCGTCCCCTACCCAAAAACATCAAAAATCTAGAAGGGAGGAATTGAAAGGAGAGATGAATAAAATTAAACCTCCAACATTCGATGGAGAACATAAGAAGGAGGAAGATGCCGAGACCTGGTTTCTTGGCATGAAGAAATACTTCCAACTGCAGAATTATTCTGCCCATGTAAAAGGTAGAATTGGAATGTACCAGCTAAAAGGAAAAGCGTCCATGTGGTGGGATCAGTTTGTGCAAGTGCAACACATCAGAGAGAAAGAGGTCACGTCGAAGGAGTTTAAGAGGTATTTTGAGAAGAAATACTTGACTAAAAGATACTATGACAGAAATATGAAGGAGTTCTTCGAACTCAAGTTGGGCAGTATGACCATTGATGAGTATGAACGAAGTTTTCTGGAACTGTTGAAGTATGTCCCATTCATTAAAGACGAGGCAGTTAAAATTCAGAGGTATCTGAGTGGACTGCCACTTTCCATTGGTGACAAGATTCAATATGATGATCCTAAGACCATGGAAGAAACCATAAGAAGGGAGAAAAGCCTATATGAACAGTAGAGAGAAAATCCTACCTTTCGGAAGGCTTGGGATAACCAGAAGAGGTTTAAGAAAGAACAGAGGTAGAAGGGAAGCAAGCCTTCCTTTTTCAGAAACAGTCCTTGGGGACAGTCATCTTTTAAAGAGCCCAGGAAAGTTGAAGGGAGTGAACAGATGCCAAGGCCTCCACCCATGGAGTGTTGGGGTTGTAAAGGGAATCATAGGTACAGAGACTGCCCCCACAAAAAAGACAAAGCAAGAACTATCCATACTGTTCAACAAGCTAAACAATGGAGGATATGGGTAGCAGAATGCCAAGGATCTATGCAGCCTTGGACAATAAGCAAGCAAAATTTCAATCGCACATGATTGAAGTGGAAGGTATGATCAACAACCGACCACTTGTTATTTTGATTGATTCAGGGGCTAGCCATAGTTATGTAGATCCTAGGGTAGTGGAAAGTTTGCATCTAAAAAAGAGAAAACATAAGAAGTATTGGTTAGTGTAGTTAGCCACAGGGACCAAGAGGAAGGTCACTAAATTGGTTAAGTCTTGTTCAATGGACATGAAAGGAATGAGCACTAAGGATGAATTGAACATTCTGCCTTTAGGCTCATATGATTGCTTAATTGGGATGGACTGGTTAGACCAACACCATGCCCTTCTGGATTGTCGTAATAAGAGATTCACATGTCTGGACGAAGAGGGAAATCAGGTAATAGTTCAAGGAATTCCCAAAGCCGTGGATGTTAGAGAAATCTCAGCCATGCAGCTGAAGAAATGTTACTGGAAAGGCTGTCAATTATTTGCAGCCCGGGTGGAAGAAGTATTCCAAAATGTGGTCTCAAATTTGGAAGACCACATAGTTCTCAAAGAGTTCGAGGACATGTTTCAGGAGGTGCCTGGACTACCTCCGAAGAGGGACATTGACTTTTCTATAAATATGATGCCTGGAGCAGCTCCAGTTTCGAAAGCTCCTTATAAGATGAGCACACCAGAGATGAAAGAGTTGCAACTGCAGCTCAAAGAGATATTAAAGAAAGGATACATTCATCCTAGCATGTCACTATGGGGAGCCCCAGTCCTATTTGTGAAGAAGAAATATTGGACGATGAGGCTATGCATTGACTTTCGATAATTGAATAAAGACACTGTCAAGAACAAATATCCTCTGCCAAGGATTGATGATCTTTTTGATCAGTTGAAGGATGCGAAAGTATTTTCGAAAATAGATCTTCGATATGGATATCATCAAGTGAGGATAAAAGATGAATACATCAACAAGACTTCCTTCAGAACAAGGTACGGTCATTATGAGTTCACTGTGGTGCCGTTTGGACAGTCCAACGCACCTGCTGTCTTCATGTGCTTAATGAATGGAATGTTCAGAAATTATCTGGACAAGTTTGTCATAGTCTTCTTGGACGATATCTTGGTGTATTCCAAGATAGAGGAAGAACACGAACAACCTCTTAGAACGGTGTTGCAGGTGTTGAGAGAACACCAGCTTTACGCAAAACTGAGAAAGTGCTCATTTTACCAAAAGAAGATCCATTACTTGGGACACATTATTTCTGAAGAAGGGATCGTTGTGGATCTTGAGAAGGTACAGGCCATTCAAGAGTGGCCAGCGCCAAGAAATGTGACAAAAGTTAGATCCTTTATGGGTCTGGCAGGTTATTATAGGAGGTTCATAGCCGGATTTTCAAGGATAGCTCATGCTATCACTTCCTTGCAAAGGAAGGAGAAGAAGTTCTAGTGGACTGATGAATGTGAGAGCAGCTTCCAGCAATTGAAGCAGCTGCTCACTAGTGCTCCAATCTTAAAGATTGTTGATCCAAGTAAGGATTACGTAGTGTGCATAGATGCGTGTAAGGAAGGGCTGGGAGGAGTTCTCAGCCAAGAGGAATCTGTAATTTGTTATGAATACCGAAAGATGAAAGAGCATGAAAAGAATTATGCCACTCATGATTTAGAGCTAGTAGAATTTGTCCATGCATTGAGGAAATGGAGACATTACCTCATGGGCAAGAAATTCGAATTAAGAACAGACCACAATGGTCTGAAGTATTTATTTGATCAACCAACTTTAAATGCCAGGAAAATTAGATGGCTAGAATTTCTGTGCGAATATGACTTTGATATCAGGCATATCAAAGGGAAAGACAATAAAGTGGCTGATGCACTCAACATAAAAGTGCATGAATTACATGCTACAACCATTAGCATGTACATAACTGAGTTGAAAGACAGAATTCTTGAAGCTGCAAATGTTGATTTGTAGTACAAAAGACTTGTAGCAAAGCTACAACAGCATGAGAAACCACAAACCAAGGAAAGTTACACCTTGGGAACTGATAGTTTTCTTCTGTATAAAAACAGAGTGTATGTACCTAATGACCAAGCATTGAAGCTGGCAATTCTAAAAGAAATTCATAATGTGACTTATGCTGGTCATCCTGGATATCAGAAGACTGTGGCAACATTCAAAAGACATTATTTTTGGCCAGGTATGAAGAAGGAAATTGTTGAATACATCGCCAGATGTATGGAATGCCAGAAGGCCAAGGCTAGGCACAGGCACCCAGCAGGGTTGTTGCAACCTTTACCTATTCCTAAGTGGAAATGGGACGTGGTAACAATGGATTTTATCACAGGATTTCCCAGAACAAGAAAGTAGCATGATTCAATCATGGTGGTGGTGGACAAGCTTACTAAATTTGCCCATTTTATTCCACTGAAAACCACCCACAGAGTAGGAGATATTGCTGATATGTTTTTAAAAGAAGTTGCACGCTTGCATGGAATTCCTAAGACAATTGTGTCTGATAGGGACCCGAAATTCACTTCAAATTTTTGGAAAGGACTGTTCAAAGGATTCAGAACGAATCTGAACTTCAGTGAAAGATATCATCCCAAGTCTGATGGATAGACAAAGAGAGTAAACCGAGTAATAGAAGACATGTTGAGAATGTATGTGATGGATAAACCATCAAGGTGGGAAGACTACCTACATCTGGTATAATTTTCTTACAATAATGGGTATCATACATCTTTGAAGATGATCCCATTCGAGGTACTTTATGGAAGAATGTGCAACACTCTAGTGAGCTGGGATAATCTAGCTGACAGAGTAGTAGTTGGACATGAACTACTTAAAGAGATGGAAGATCAGATGATCAAAATCAAACAGAATTTGAAAACTTCCCAGGATAGGCAGAAAAGTTACGCTGATAGTAACAGAACCCATAAATAATTCAAAGTGGGTGACCATGTTTTCCTGAAAGTGAAAGCTAACAGGAGTTCCCTAAAATTGGGAAGTTGCGCCAAGTAGGCAGCAAGATTCTGTGGGCCATTTGAGATCCTGGAAAGGATTTGGCCAGTTTCATACATGCTTGCATTACCTGCATCTATGACTGTACATAATGTGTTTCATGTTTCACTGCTTAAGAAATATGTACCTGATGCTAATCATGTTATCGATTGGACTGTGATTCAGGTGGAACCAAAAGGTGTCCTGCAAGTGCATCCTGTGCGCATATTGGACAGGAAAAACAAGCAGCTCTAGAATTGAGCTATAGGGCTTGTAAAGGTCCAGTGGACTTGGTACGGTCCCGAGGACGCGACATGGGAGCATGAAGAAGTTATGCAGGCATAGTACCCACATCTTTTTGAAAATTTTGAAGGACACAAAGGGGCATTGTAAGTTGCACTAAGGACAGTGCAAAAATAAGGGGAGGGGGATTGTAGTGTCCCCAAGGCCGAGCCCTGTTACAGATCATGATATATGCAATGAATTGTAAATGTGTTCTATAGGCTGGTGAGCCAAG
>JZKD02S1620663.1:238848-252976 GCA_000966675.3 Picea glauca
GAGACTAGGAGGTATAATTACAACTAATGGCCTAAAGTCGACATAAATAAAATAACATTACTAATCTAATATGCCCCAATTAAGGGGTAATGAGCCAATATTAGGGCTTAACATTGATTTTCTTTCTTGACGGTGTCTCAACAAGGGCTTTGAATTCTTTGAGGTGTTGAAAGACCTCTGATTTTTTCCTGAGAAAGAAAATCCATGTGAAGCATGATGAATCATCAACAAAAATGAGAACATACCTTGCTTTATTAATTGATGGATGCAGAAAAGGGACCATGAGGTCACTATGGATCATATATAAAGGAGAGGAAGAATTTTGAGTCTTTCCTTTGTCAAATTTCTCTTGAGGGTGTTTTCTAAGAACACATCCCTCACAATTCTTTTGGAGAAGTGGATGTCGGGTAGACCATTAACCATTCCCTTCTTTCTAAGATGTTTCATATATATATAATTTAAATTCATGAACCTTTTGTGCCATATCCTACTGCTTTCATAAGCATGGATAAGCAGTAATGTAGAATCTCATTCAATAAATTCAGAAAATGTGTAGAGTCTAGATTGATGATTTACCTCACTGGTAGCAACCCTGGAATTGGTTTGCATGTCATATATATCCACTGCATCAGGTGTGATAATGACTCTTTTTCCGGTGACGGATGTTTTCATCTGATACATGCAGAGAAGATTATTGAAAAATTTGGGACGTGCAACATATTCTCAAAGATTTTTCTTGTGAGTTCAATTATTCGTTTTTCGATGACCTCGAATGGAGAGTTTACCCCCATCAGAATAGGAGGACCTTTGCATTCATAAAATGAATAATAGAATTATTTTGTGGCATCCATGTGGTGTAATTCTCCTGAATCTATGATCCAAGCATCGGGAGAAGATTTGATGGAAATCAAAGCATGGCTAGAATTTATGTTATTGGGATTATGATCTTATGGCTTGTTCTTCTTGACACCCTCGGGGATGCGATACCCTTGGGTCATTATATCTATCTGTTTCTTCATGCATGTAAATTTTGGATTGAATCCTTTATGAAAATAAGCGCATTTATCAATTTTTCTTCCCTTTCGACCTTTGGATCCGGAGGCATCGTTGAAGGGTTTTGAGTGCCCTTCCTTCTTTGGATTTCCATGATCTTTCCCTTTTTTGTTTGTCTTTATATTTTTTATATTGATGACCACTACCATCTTGCATAGTAAGTGAATGTGCCTTTGGGTCTTTTATTTTTCCCATATTGATGATCTTGTTCTACTCTTGTGTCAAAGACTCAATAAAGGCCTTAAGAGAGGGCATCGTCCAGGTAGATCTAGAGGTGAACCTAACTTAATGAAATGTGGATACAAACACTGAGTATTCTGGACTAAATTTGGAGAGAATGATGAGAACCATTTGTTTCTCCTCCTTATATTTATCAACCCCGCAAGTCTTGAGTTGCGATCCTTATATTTGGTAAAGAAATCTTGAAGATTGTCGAAGGTTTTTGGATCCAATGTGAGAAATTCCAGCTCATGCATGTCTCCCCTCATCTTTTCCTATTTTCCAAAAATATCTTCAATGGTGGTCCAAGATTCATTGGGGATTTTACAAGAGTATATGTGAAAGAGGCGTTAAGGAGAAATGAGACTGCAAATTGTTTCGAACGCTTCATCCATTCGATTTAGATACTTGGATTTTTCTATGGATGATGTTGGTTCTTCCTCTGTGTTCATGGTTAACCTATACAATCCTCTTCTTCAAAGATGCATTATCATCTTCTCCTTCGATGTAAATAAATTGTAAGGTGTAAGAATGAATTCTTTTGGAAATTTCATTTTTCAGCTGTCTTCAATCTTCGGTGCCAGCAAAAATAATTTGGTGTGTATTTTCCCTCGCATTGCATCGGATTTGATACCATGTAAATGTTTTGAACATTCACCTAATATATCTAGCTGGGAATTGACATATACGGTTGCATAGAAACTAAAATAAAAGAGAAGAAGGAGAGAAAGAATGGAAGAATTCTCATTAACCAAATGAATGAATGATAATTTACACATGATATACTTTGTATAACTCAACCAATGCACACTGGAGGAGAATCCAATGTGCCATAGTGGTGGTATAGAGTGATATGAACACACACCAATAGTTACGGGAGTAAACTTCCACCTAGTCTAGTCTCTTGGGAAGTTATGGGAGTGAACTACCACCTAGCTCAGTTAACTAGTCTATCTGTCTTCAATTAACTGACTGAAATAGAGTCAAGTGAGGAGTAGATCAGGGAATCATGAGTAATGTGCTAATCTGGTGATGATCCCAAGGACAATGCACATTATTTGGTGATGATCCCAATGTTGCATCATGATAATACCAATGTGACATCTAGACTTCATTCAACTAATCAAATTGAAGTGTGAATTGAAGAGAATATTCTCCCTAAAATATAGGATACTGAATAATGACTAATAAGAATAGGGAAAACCTTATGAACAATAAATCCTAGGTGTGTGTGAAGTAACTCCAACATCCTTTCCATGTAATGTCATACCATTCCTTTCTTTTACTTTTCATGACATGCCTTGCCAAGGCATGTCATGCCTTTCCTTTCCTTCACTTGTCATGCCGTAATTTTCCATGGCATCACATCCATGGAATGCCTTTCCTTACCATTTCATTCCTTCCCATGCCTTTCCTTGACATGCCATGCCTTTCCATGCCTTTCCTTTCCATGACATTTCTTGTCTTGCCTTTCATTCCCATGTTGTGTCATGCCTTTGCATGCCTTTCCTTTCCATGCCTTTCCCTGCCTTGAAATACCATGCCTTGCCCTGCCATGCCTTTACATGTATTCCTTTCCTTGAATTTCCATGCCATGCTATTCCTTGGTCACCTAAACAATATAGCCATTTTGATATCTCATAGCTCACATCCATTCCTATACATTACAAATTTCATGTGAGAATCCTTATATGTATTAATATTCAATTAATAAGTGTGTGTTTATTCGCATGATGCCTTGCATCTATTATACATTCAAAACATAATTTTGAACCAATATCCACATAGCAAAGTCCCACATTTCAATTTGCATGTTTAAACAAATAACAAAACTATCATCATCATAAACACATAACAAAAAAATTATATCCCACAAGACATAAATAGATCCAAATGTATACATATCAAATATCTATATGATTCTAACTATATCCAACAAATACTAAGTAATGAATCACTAAGATAAGTAAAAATAAAAGTTCTAACCTTCTAAGGAAAAAAGATAGGTTGTTACATTGACAAATCCCTGGAACAAAACCATGATCTAAAATAGACTAATCCCTCCTTGCATGTCTTTCCATGTAGCTTCCCATTTTAACCTATACAACAATAAATATATATCTTTCCATAACATTATGCAAGTAAAACTTCAAATCAAAATTTGGATTGCAATGAAACAAGAATCACAAAAAAGGTACATTTCTCATCCCAAGAAACAAAAACCAATTTTTCTAGGGACATATGACTTAAATTTATATCAAAATTTTCATTTCCATCTAATGAAGCTCTTTTTCCTTTCCATACCTTGTTTTTCCATGTCATCACATGCCATTCCTTTCCATGCCTTTCTGTGCCTTTCCTTTCCGTACCATGCCATGCCATGCCATGGCATGCATTTCCTTGCCTTGCCATTCCATGCCATGCCATGTGATGCCTTGCCTTGCCTTTTTATTCCATGCCAAACCTCTCCTTTCGAAACCATGCCTTTATTTTCCATGCCATGTAATATCATGCCTTGCATTACCTTTTCTTCCCATTCCATGCCTTTCCTTGCCATTCCATGCCATGAAATTCCATTCCATGTCATTCCATTCCTTTCCTTTCCATGCTATGCCTTTCCTTTCTTTCACTTTCCATGCCATGCCATGCCATGCCTTGCCTTGTCATGCCTTGCCTTACCATGTCATTCCATGTCGTGTCTTTCATTGCCCTTAATTTCCATGTCATGCCTTACCACACCATGCCTTGCCTTGCCATTACATGCCATGTCTTTCATTTCCTTGTGATGCCATGCCATGCCATGCTAGACCTTGTCATGTCATGCCTTGCCTTTCCTTTCCATGCATGCCTTGCCTTGCCATCCCATGCCTTGCCTTGTCATTCCATGTCTTGAATTACATTTACATGTCATTCCATGCCTTGCCTTGTCTTTGTTGATATTATGGTGGCTGCGGTAGGTATTAACCTCCACGTGTAACCTTTGACAAAACTAGAATATTCTAGGAACCAAGAGAAACCCTAAAATGTTGGATAATAACCCTATAAGACAAGACAACTCAAGAGAATATTTAATATTGAGTTATTAGCCTCTAGAAAGAAAAGTATACCAAGTAAACTAATATAGAGAAGTATAAATAGAGGGTGTTATAGCTCATTTTTCACTCTTACTCTCACAACATCATAATACTAGAGGTGCGCAATTTTGGAGAGAGTGCAACTGCAGTTGCTACAACTGGGATTTTTTCTTTTGGTTGGACTTTATATTGGTTATGGTTTGGAATTTATGATTGGTATTTGGTCATTCTTTCTTGGTGTGCTAGCCTTGGAGAAAGGTGCACCACCTTGGTTAACTATTGGCCTACTTCCATAATTATTCTATCTGTCAAGGTTAAGGTGCTCAGGGTGGCCTTTGTGCCTATGGTTGTGTGACAATATTTCTATATTGTCTATGGAAAAATGAGCACATATATTTATTTCTAACAGGTTATGGTACCAAACAATATTAAGATAGTCTAACCACTAGAAAATAGATTGGGAAGTTATTTGTTAAGATCGTTATGGCACCAATTACAATTGTAGCTAGGTTTTCTGCTTATGTAGATGCAACAAACCCTAACCCTTATGTTTGGGTACTTATGATGAAGAATTTGATCTAATTTCTTGATATCCTAGTGCACCCTAGCCTAACGCACCTCTTGGTACTCTCATATAGCAAAAAAATCAGGTTTGAATCTTTGGTCAATGTCAAAGTCAAAGTTTCACTGGTCAAATTCAAAGGCTGACTGGTCAAAGTCAAAGTCAAAGGTTGAATTATGGTGAAATTGATTGTATGGTCAAAGTTGAAATTTTAGAGTTTCTATCTTGTTTTAATCATTGAATCTTCTGATTGAGTTTCTAATCTCTTCTTCTCAAGATGGTATCTAGTTTCGTATTGGAAGACAAGTTGAATGATGCTACAAGGTTTAAAAGGTATGCACTTGTATATGCTAGTAGGGAAAGTACTAGAGATATTTTCCAAGATGTAATCTTGGATTCAGTGAATTTATAAGAAAAGGAGCACCCTCCATAGTAGTTTAGGCTTCAGGTTCCAGTTTTGATGAAATTATTAAGCTTCAAATTTGTGTATATCAAAGGTGATAATTGTTACATTACAAATTGTGCAAGCAGTATTTGAAAGAATCTATTATTTCTAGGTGCAATAAATACTTGACTGCATATGAATACTATTGATATATATACTTATTTTACTTGTTCACAAGTTGAACTAACATCTTCTCTAGATAGATGTTTATTGTTTGTTCTTGTTCCGGGAAGGTACCCTTGTGGAATATGTTTGATAAACAATCCTTGTAGATGTTGTTATAAAAAACGTTTATGAGGATGACATAACTTCCATATGGGAGACAATCAGAACAAATAGAAACAAACTTAAAGAGACTTAGAGGAGTCAGAATCGAAAGAATTCAAAAAACCAAAGGAAACCATAACATGCTTGTGACACCTGGTAGAAAGAAAAGAGAGATGCAACAGACGTAAGCATGGAATCTCTCAAATGGAGGGAGTTGATCACATAATTACAAAAGAAGAGAATACATGTTTCTCATTTAGGAATGAAGAAAATATTAAGAGGGATCTAATCCCCAACGATATGATCCATTGAAGAATAATCTGTAAAGACTATGAAGTATCTATCCATGTTCTATATTGGAAGTAGCAACCATGATAAGCAGCACGTGTTTAGTTTGAATCTAGAATAAGTCTTCTTTAAAAACAAGCCTTGAATATCCTTGGTTTTCCATCTACATTTATGTTCCAATGGAAGAATTTTGGAGCCTTTGGGAAAGAAGGGCATGTAGTCTATGTAATATTCCATGGACTCCAACATTAAAGATAAACATGAGTATTGTGTTGGTTTTATCACTTGGGTGAGAAAAACAACAACACTTGCATCTTTAGATAAGCCTGCTAAACAAGACAAAATATTGTGAGTGGGTTGGACAAACCAAACACACATGAAAACAAAGAAATACAACTAAAAACAACTAAGAAATAAATGTTAGAAATCTTGAGAAACTTAGAACCATGAAAATCAAACAATCACCAACATATTGCTACCAATGGATCAATAGATTAGTAGACAAAACATCGTAGAGAAAGGTAGGGACTTATTAGTCCCCTCTTCCTCCTTGGGAGGGCTCTTGAGTTCCATAATTGAGAGCTCTTCTCTCCTTAAAATGGAATAAATGGAAAATGATGAAGAAAAACGATGCATATTCCCTCAAGAGTTAAGTGGAATGGCCTATTGCAATGGTGCTTGAAGGCTTCCAAGAGAAAAGAGGTTTCTCAAAGAATAATTATTGCAGCATCACAATACTTTTAAGATCTTGGTTTCTTAGCACACCCATGGACCTTATTTATAGCATCCATTCATGGCAAAATGTAATTGGTTCATAGTGTGAACAAGGGGCCTTTTAGCGAACCATATAGCCCTTGACCAACCTCCAAGCTAGATTTCACTCAGATATGAGTGTCAAATTGTGTTGGGGGTCATACTAGAAGTGGTTGAGGATCCAACAAGATCCATAAATGCATCGTTCATAGAAGTGCATGACTTTACATGTAGATAGTCGCGCATTTTGCGCATAGTGCATGTTGAGGGTTGTGTTGGCCTGTGCATACTACACAGTGTGTGCGCGCTTCCTTTGGTGAATTTGCACACTTTGATTTTTTGACCCAATTACATAGGTTTTTTCCTTTTGATGGAATTTCATGTTGTAGGTGGACTAATTGTTGTTGGCATTGATGTGTTTCTGCAACCATTGTGTGCAATATTGCGGATGATGTTTTAGTGATAAGAGATGCCCCATGATGTGTGAGGTTAGTAGAATATGTATAGCTGAAATACATCAATGTTTATTTTGTTGAGAGTGACATTGTAATGAAGAGTGAGGAGAGGAACTTCAAGAGAAATCCACTAGAGGGAGAGGGAAAAATGTGGGACCCAAACCTTTCTCTAGAGAGAAAAAATAAAATATGAGTACAAACAAGGTGGGAATGCCCCATGCTCGTGCCATGAAACCCAAATGTGAGACTGTAACTAAAGATGTATGGTGGTGTAGATAATTACAACGCCCTCGGGGAAAGTTGATAATGACAGATGACAGTTCTAAATTTTGAACGGACTCTGAAGTGAGGCAAGAATGATTGTAAGAATTGTCGATGACTCGTAGGCATTTATGGCCTAACAAATTCAGAGGTCTTTGGCTGGTATGAAACAACTGCAATAGTCGCATAGTAAGACCCACCGTAACATGAGGGGTTTTATGAATTCAAATGTTATGGGGATCAACGGAATCATAGAGAAATGATGATTCTCTCTATGTCATCCGAGACTCCTCATTGTAAAGGTAATGAGATTCAATATATTGTCACACTTCTGGAAAATGTGTTGATGTCGACAGGAAGGGAGGTGCGACTCCAAGAAGCAAAGGGATTTGTGAAATCCATTGAGTAATAGATGGTATTAGGTATTGATGGGTAACATGAATGAAGTAAATATGCAATGAGACTCAAGACTTCCCTTTGTTGGGGAATTTTGAAGGATGATTGGAAACAACTGTAAAACTGGATCTAGTGTCAGGGGGACAACTAGATATGGGGTTAAAACTATGCCAGAGGCTAACAAAGTGGACAAACTCAGAGATCATGGGTAAATGGACTTGTGATACTTGGGGTTCGTGAACGATGTTGGTATGAAAAAAGAGTGGATGCCCCAAACAAGGGAGGCATGGGTTTCTTTTCTAGAGAAAATAAGGCCATCAAGGATGACGATGCAAAAGATATGTATATGCTAGAAACAAAGGACTTATACAATTACCAAAGAAATAAAGAATAATTTGTGTTGAGTATACAAATAGAGAAACGAGTGCCCGAGTGAAAGATGGCTTGGCCCGTAGACAACACAAGTTGTGAAAGAGAACTGGTGGAGGGTGGGGGCCCCATGGGTGTGTTTCTGTATTAGGTAAATGGATGGAGGACAATATGCATATGGGAAAATTGATGGTGGATTAGATGGAGAGATAATGAAACTACGAAGGTGTAGTCAATAGAATCAAGATGATATGACCTGGGAGTCCATTGGGAAGGTTATCAATATGATGAGAAAAAGTATGAGGTTCATTATCGGAAGTGCATAAGACTATCGAGACTCCCATCCCTAGGGGGTGAAATCAGCATGAGTTTCAAGTTGCCAAGGGGAACTATGAATGGGACAACTCATGTGGGGGAGACTGCTACTAGGTGACAATACCCAAATGCGGTAGCCGTAAAGGTACTGCAAATATGGATGTAAGGATCCTAAAGGTAAATGTTAGAGGGTGTGACTAGGATATGCAATTGATTTATAGAGGGAATAATTACATGCCAGTGTTGAACATATACCTAAGGATGTTGTAAGCGTGCAGTTGCACACATGAAAACCAAATACCCGATGTGAACAATATCTGATGATAAAGAACATATAACAGGTATTTGATAAAATTAAAAGTGAGCAAACGTACCTAATCATGACATGAGAAAAATTCTCATCCGGGGCCAAGTGCAGATGACGACCCGCAGAATGTGAATATGTAGATGGCGGGACCAAGATCCCATGGCTGAGAACTGATAGGAAAACAAAGGCTCTGGGATCCTATAGCAGAGTGTGGAAGTTGGGGAAATGGGGCTATATATGGCTGGTGGGCCCATAATGCCACCTCATTTGTACCTGTCACTATTGTCGAGATGACGAGATAGCTGTGAGGATATTTGAATATTGCAGGAGAATGAAGCTACCGATTCAAGAGTGGCGAGAGACAGGTTAGTGTTCCTATCATCATGTACCTTGTAAATTTCCTAGTTTGTAGGTAAGGGTTGTACGGAGAGATGTACAGGGGATTTTAAGGGTAGGGGCCCACCAGTGCACAGGAAAAGAAGAAATACCCGCGCATATTTGTGTAGGTATATCCCAATTTCCCACGCATGATGTGTGGTTTTGCTTGACATAGCTGCGCATGTAGGCGTGAGGGATAGATAGATAGGTGTGCATGCGATGTGCACCTCTGTGACTGAAAACTACGCACTCATGTGCGATTGTTTTCAGAGAGTTGCACATTAGTGTGCGGCTGTGCAAAGAATAGGTGTGCACATGTGTGCACCTATCTACGTGAAAGTTGCACACTGTCAACAAGGATAAGGTTTTGTAATTTTTTATATTTTTATGCTTTTTGCTGGATGATGAGGCTGATCAAATGTTTATGTGTGGATGCAGGCGATCAACAAAGTATATAGCATGATGTTGGTCCACTGGAAAGAGCATGACTGGGACCGATTACGGGTGGCGGTGCGAGAGATGTTGGGCATGCAGAGACACTTGGAAGCCTGTGGGTTGCTCAAGTTCTTCGACTACCCCTTGATACAATCGCAGGAGTTCCTACTTCAGTATTTGATCAGGATGTCGAGCACTGATATGAAATGTTTCATTGTTAGAGGGGATAAATTCACATTCTCTTCTATAGAGGATGTATATTTCTTGACAAGACTCCCATTCTATGGTAGGGCACTAGCTTTCAATCCCCAGATGTTGGGGGAGGATCGAGTGGGTGCCATGGCAGATCGACATCATACTAGTTTGAACCCTATGTCATGTTTGGTTGTCTGCATTGAGTCCATCGATGAATTACTAAATAAGTGCATCACAACAATGGTTGTGAGGATATATGGATCCTTGGGGACTCAATGGATCACTGGTGGACAGTTGAGGGTAGTGGATTAGGTCATGGATGGGGACCTGTTTGCATGGGGTGTGCATATGCACACCAAGATGATGGGATAGTTGTACTGGTGTCAGTGAGCCAACTTCGGTGACTTTGCTTTCAGGTCTATTCTGGTGGCCTGGTTCTTAGAGAGGGTGCCTCTATTGTGCTTAAGGATTATGCTCTATCCCACGGGGCGACAAGAGCCGTGACTGATGTGGTGGTTCCACACATTGGCCTGAAATGGAGGTGGGGAGGGTGGCCACAATTTCACGACCATTATGGCTCGAGTGTGGCACTAGATGCCACAGGTGACCCTAATATATTAATACATTGGTATGGACTACCTCCATGATCGAGATATGATGTTTCCTCCTGGGGAGGACTGGGACCAATGAGGTATGTGTTTGGGTTATAGTTTTATGCTTTGTGATTTTGATAGATAACATTGATTATATATGTATATGGATGTTGATACTATCTCTTTTGTTTTTTTCTAGATGTGGGACCCCGAGGCTAAGAGATGGAGGTTGTCGGGGAGACGACTCATCGAGGGCTAGCTTGATCAATGCCTATAGATCCAAGGGTTGGATAGAGGCGGTGAAGAGATGATGTTGGTGCTAGACTAGTGAGAGAGTCGCAGGAAGATGCTAGTGTGATGTTGAAGGAATTGCACAGAAGTTTCAAGCAAGTTCTATAGGGTGTGCCTGAGGGAATGTGGGCCCACATCTAGGATGAGGAGGCCCTGCAGTAGTGTGTAGGATTCCCAGCAGAGTGGTCGACCCTGATCCATCGAGCAACAATGGAAGGGGAAGTGATGATTGGTTGGATGCCTCCTAGACGTGGAGGGCCCCCATTTGGTGGGGCACCTCCAGCTGACAGAGGACTGGGGGGGGCTATGGGGGTAGCTTGAGTGCTGGTTTTTGTATGTATGGGCTTGGGAGACTATTTTTTTACAGGGTACTTGATACCCATTTTTGTACTCATAGGGGTGAGGGGATTCATGAGCATATGGGAAATTGTAAATGTATATTTTTTAAAATCACTTATGACCTTCATGATATATATATGGATATATTTTTTGATCATGCATGTCTCTATGCTTTATGTTTTTATGTATGATGTATTTTCTATGTGTTGTGACAAATGTATGATGTTATGTATAAAATGTTGTTTAATGTGATAAATGCCAATCTAATACTAGGTTAGCCATGTGATATTCTACTTGATTATGTGTTCTTGGAATATGTGTAAAAGTGATGGAATCAAAGTTGTTATATAGGAGTGTAACTTGCAGGTATTTGTGAAAGAGGTAAGGATCATTAACATTATATACATTGTTGAGGTACAGGACGACAAGTTGGAATCTAATAGAATGCTAAGGTGAAAAATATGGTGGTGACTAGACCGAGTGAGGAGAAAAATGATGGCGTCATATTCAACTTGGTTTTTGGTGGTCGATCCCAAACATATGCCACTTAAATGGAGCAGGAAATGTGAGAGAGTATAGAGGGCCCAAGCGGTCGAAGAGAGATTCTGGGTCCATCGGCTGGCACTGCCAATGTAACCAATGTGGTAGGTTGATGGATGATGCATCTGTCAATAACACGGGTGATAGATTAGACACGAGGAGTGGTGGCGATAAAGAAGACTCAAATATCTACAAATGTGTACAAAGAGAAACCTAAGGTAGGGGGGCTACGCTTAGGCATAAAAATTCTTTAATTACAACCCGTTGATAGCTTCTTTGAGAGGGTATCCTTCTAGAGAGGCCGAGATGTAGGAACCTTTAGTGGGGAAGTGTTGGACGATGTAGGGTCTATTATAGAATGACTCAAAATTCCCATGTTCGAGAGTATCGTGGGCGATATTGTAGGATAACACGAGATCACCTTTGTTGAATGAGCAAAGGTTGACATGGTAGTCGAAGGTGGATTTGGACCATTTTTTATCTGCCCCATTGTGTTGTAATGAAGATCGACGATCTTCTTCAAGCGAATCTAAGGTCAGCAGGCAATGCTCCATTGGAGAAGTGTCAGGTAATAGCTCAATGGAAGTGTGTAATGTGAGGATTTCACACTCGATAGGGAGGGTGGATTCGATCCCATGGACGAGGTGGAACGGTGTAAACCCAGTGGCAATTTTTACTATCGTGCGATAAGCCGATAAGGAGGAAAACAACATATGTTGCTAGTTTGTCTTATGTTTGTTGATGATACATTGTAGAATGGTTTTGAGGACTTTGTTGACAACCTCGACCTATTCGTTGGAATGAGGGTAGTATGGAGAGGAAAACTCATGGGTGAAGCCTAACTTTGAGGAGAGTTCCCAAAAGATCCCATTCTCGAAGTGTTTACCATGATCAGAGACTAACTATAGTGGGACTCTGAACTGGTTAATGGCATGGTTGAAGCAAAAATGCATTGTTGTGTTAGTGGTGTTGTTAAATGTGGGAATGGATTCAGCCCACTTGGTAAAGTAATCTACTTCCATGATAATTTAGTTGTGTGCATTAATGGATAGAGGATGGCAAGTCATGAATTCTATTCCCCATTTACAGAAGGGGTCAACTATGATGACTGGATGTAGAAGAGCTAGTGGGGCTTGTGCTTTCTTTGCATAAAGCTGGCATTTGTTGCATTGCTTGACAGCGTGGATGCATTGATGAAACAAAGTGTGCCAGAAGTACCCTTCTCAAATGATTTTTTGGCGGTGGACATACCCTAGAGGTGACCACCGCAAGCACCGTTGTGGAAATCATTCAAGACTCTCTCAGCTTCGTCTATGGTAAGACATTGTCGAAGAATAGTGTCGACCCCACATCGATAGAGAATGTCTCTAATGAGGAGGTATAGAAGGGAATGATGGTGAATGTGTCGATGATCATATCAAGATATATGAGACTCTTATGTGTACGAAGGTAGACGAGAAGGTCATCATACCAGGGGTCATCGAAGGGTATGAAGAAGAGGTGTTCATCGGGGAAATCCTCATTGTTTGAGGAATCTTGAGTGTCCGAGGGAAAATATGTAATGAGTTTGGTGAGGATGATAGATTTCTTTATTTTGGAAGTAGAGAACTCCAGATCGTATTCCTGGAGGATAATGATCCATCGGGAAAATTTGTCATTAATCTGTCATCGAATAATCAAGTACTGCATGGGGTTGGAATATTCTATGACCTTGGTAGTTCGAAGTAGAATGTAATCTCACAATTTTTGGACTGCGAGGACAACTGCTAAGGTGATATTTGTTGGTTGTGGAGCCTGATTATCTTTCTGATTTAGAGGTCCTTTCTTTCAGCCATGTTTATACCCCATGAAGACTTTAAACCCCAGAAGTATGTACACTCTTTCATGCGGGGGAGTGCAGAGGGGGGGTACCCCCTCTGCGAGGTCTGGGGACTTGGTTCAGTTGCCTGCAGGAAAAAGAGCATTGCAGAGTAAATGGGTTTACAAGCTGAAGGAAGAAGATGGAGGAGAAAAGCGATACAAGGCTAGACTTGTTGTAAAGGGGTTTTCACAAAAGAAAGGTATATATTTTAATGAAATATTTTCTCCTGTTGTTAAAATGACTTCAATTAGAACTATTTTAAGTCTTTTGGTAGTAGAAGATTTTCATCTTGAACAGTTAGATGTAAAAACAACTTTTCTCCATGGGGATTTGGAGGAAGAGATTTATATGAAGCAACCATAGGTGTATGAGGTCAAAGGGAAGGAGAATTTGGTATGCAAGTTGAAGAAGAGATTATATGGCCTAAAGCAAGCTCCAAGCCAGTGGTATCTGAAGTTTGTCAGGTTTATGACAGAACAAGGTTATATTAGATGTCATTCTGATCACTGTGTTTATTTTAAAAAGCTAGAAAATGGAAGCTTTATTATCTTGCTATTGTATGTAGATGACATGCTTGTTGCAGGTTCTAATATGCAGGGTATAAATGTGCTCAAGAGGAAATTATCCAATTCATTTGTGATGAAGGATTTGGGTGCTGCAAAGAAAATCCTTGGTATGAGAATAACAAGAGACAAGAAAAATCGCAAACTGACATTGTCTCAGGGTGAGTAC
>JZKD02S1620663.1:253026-284058 GCA_000966675.3 Picea glauca
TACTTGAGAGGTACTGCTAATCATGCATTATGTTTTGGAGGTTCAGAAACTGTTCTACAAGGATATGTTGATTCAGATATGGCAGGTGATAAAGATAGTAGGAGGAGTACCACAGCGTATGTGTTTACTATAGGTGGAACAACAGTAAGTTGGATTTCAAAACTACAAAAGGTTGTTGCGCTTTCAACAACAAAGGCAAAGTGTGTTTCTGCTACATAAGCTAGTAAAGAGATGATTTGGTTACAAAGGTTTATGGAGGAATTGGGAAAGAAGCAAGAGAATAATAGGTTGTACTGTGACAGTGAGAGTGTCATTCATCTTGCAAAGAACTCAACCTTCCATTTAAATACTAAGCATATGTAGTTGAGGTACCATTTCATATCATCCATCTTGGAAGATGGACATTTGAAATTGGAAAAGATACACACTAGCCATAATCCTGCAGACATGTTAACAAAGGGAGTAATTAGGGAGAAACTGAGTTCTTTCTCAGTTTCAGTTGGTATTCAAGAATGAAGATGAAGATGAGAAATTTTCAAGGCCCAAGAAGCTTTAGAGTGAAGCATATACAACAATAGTGGAGTTGTTGAGATCAGTCTCCAAGTGGGAGATTGTTGGTTGTGGAGCCTGATTATCTTCCTGATTCAGAGGTCCTTGCTTTCAGTTGTGTTTATACCCCATGAATAATTTACACCCTAGAAGTATGTACACTCTTTCACGTGGAGGAGTGCAGGGGGGGGAGTACCCCCTCTATGGGGTCGAGCGGGGCTATCCCCCCAGCTAGGGGTTCAGGGGAAAGCGGGTCTCCAGCGGGGGTTTGGGGGCAACGTCCCCCGATGGGGGTTCGGGGGAGAATCCCCTGAAGGAAAAATGGCCTTGTAAATGTATATTGTAATTTCATTGTAAATCTAGACCATCAATTATAAGGTCATAGATCTAATGGTAGAAATTATGTTAGGGTTTTTTGCCCTAGAAGGAAACCCTTTGTTATGAGGGAAATGTATTGCGACTATGCATTATGGAGAGTATTGTATTCTGAGATATGAGACTGTGAGAAAAAGAAGAGGAATTTACGACAGGTTTTGTTGTAGGTTGTATCCCTTCATTTGTTGGATAATAATAAAGGAAGGACCTGGCAATTTCTCTGGTGGATGTAGCCCACATTGGGTGAACCACGTAAATCTATGTCTCTATTGTATTGTGTATCTTATGTGTTTTGTTTCTGCATTTCTTTTATTTTATTTCTGCATGGTCCTGTTTTTCTAACAATATTCTCATCATGATTGCATTTCAAGGGTGGCCCTGAAATATTTTTACTAATGTAGTAAATCACATGTTCACGCCCGTCATCCCCTAATTGGACGAGGACTCCTACAACTGAGACAATAAAGGATGATATGTAGAGGATGTAATAGCGATCATAGTCCGAGGGACTAATCAAAGGGGCATTGGATAGGGCAACTTTTAACTCATAAAAATTTGTTTGAGCATGTTCATCCCATCGAAATGGAATATCATGACATCTTAAGTGGAGGAAACCGTGCATGCTAGTGGTGTAGTATGGGAAAAAGAGACGTAAAAAGTTGGCTTTGTCTTGTAGGCTTTGGAGTTGGCATAAATTCCTAGGTGGTGGAATTTATGTGATAGCTTGGACCTTGAGGGGGTCCACCATGATGGAATGTTGGGAGACAATGAACCCAAGGAGGTGCCTTTCCATGACGTAGAATATGCACTTGAGGGGGTTCAAGTGGATATTGTACTGGTCACATCATTGGAAAATGATGTGTAAATCGTCTAAGTGTTGAGTTCGATTTTTGGATCGAGCAGTGAGGTCGTCCAAATAAGCAAGGATATGCGAGCAAGATCATGGAAAACATAGGTCATGGCCGGTTGAAATGTAGCACCTGCATTATTGAGTCCAAAAGGCATGACATGATAAGAAAAGGTACCCCAAGGGGGTAGTAAAACCATTTTTTTACTGATCTGTTGGATGGATTTAAATTTGATTATAGCTGGAGAACCCGTCCCTAAAGGATAGGGCTTCATTTCTGGCACAATCATCAATGATTTGATCGAGGAAAGGGGCTGGAAATTTTTCTTTGGGACAAGCATCGTTGAGATCATGAAAGTCTGTGCAGATGCAAATAGTGCCCTATTTTTTGTTAAGGGGTATGAGGTTGGAGACCCATGAAGTGTATGCAATGGGGTAAATGAACCCGACAACACGTAACTTGTCAATTTTGGCTTTGATAGCCACAACTTCCGATGGGTAAAGGGGGAGTTTCTTTTGACGAATAGGGG
Source organism: Picea glauca (assembly GCA_000966675.3). Classification (NCBI taxonomy): domain Eukaryota; kingdom Viridiplantae; phylum Streptophyta; class Pinopsida; order Pinales; family Pinaceae; genus Picea; species Picea glauca. Next base: position 255,328 of record JZKD02S1620663.1, read on the forward strand.
TGACATCTGGTCAAGTATCGATTTGATGTCTAACTATAGATGGATCGAGGCCAGGCATCTTCTTATATGACTAGGAAAAAATATCTCGGTATTATTGAAAGAAAGATTTGTAAGCAATGAGTTCTTCAGGGGAGCATGTGACGCCAATGGTGATTTCTTCTACGATTCCCTATTTAATGGAAATGTCAATTTTGACGGTGGGGGAGATGTTGGCCATGTTTCCTTCTTCAAAATAATTTGGGGCAGGGATAGGGTTGTTGAACCAGTCTATATGCCCCGAAGGAATAAAATCCTTGGTTTTGATTGCGCACATGGAAGCTTGGATAGGAGGGTGAAAGGATTCCTGTGAGAGAGGAAGTGCTCGATGATGGAGTGCATTCCATGGGAAATTAGGGGTAGTGAGTTACTCCATGATATCTTCGTCGCAGTAAAAAATGCAAGAATACAGGGGATCTTGGGAGGTGACAGGGGGAGTTGTTAATGGGTAAGCATTATTGTCCTCAATTGGTGAGGACATAAATGGGATATCTTGTACATGGTGCGAGGGACTGCTAGACATAAATTGAATGTCCCGATACTGTGGAGGGTACCTCATTCTCTTGGGGACCGACGACAAAATATATTGAATATCAGTAATGTGAGCCTTAGTAGGGAGTGGATGAGAGGGCTCTGGCCGAGATGTTTGGCATACTGTGGCTAATGTTTGGATAAATTGAGGTAGAGCTGGGAAATTATGAGTGTAGTGGCCATATTATGAGAAGATGGCACAAGCGAATTTGGTTCATAACCCTTCATTGCTTGTGGTGGAGGACTCTCTAGTAGCTGTGGATGTACTTGGTGGAGTGGTGAGCAATGTGGTTTCTTTAGGGAGCTAGATCAGATTGCGTAACTCGAGAAGAGTAGGACATTTTTTAGTGGTATATCCTTCTCTTTCACATCGTGCGCAAGGAGGTTGAGCTTGGGGAGGAAGTGGAGTTGTGGGTTCATTCTTCTTTCATCTGCCCCCAATGATGGGGTTGTTGCTACTTGTTGGGGGTGGGGGCAATGTGGATGGAGCCTATATAGGGATATGCATCTCTAATCCCTATGTTTGAGGAGGGAGATATGGCATAGGGACCATTGCGGGTGGATGGAGATACCATATAGGGATTTCAAGAACCATGTTTGGAAGGGTGAGAGTAGAAACCACCTAGAATGCTTGGACTCTAGCTTGGGGGTAGAAAAAGGGAATTTGGGTAATGGATTGAGGGAATTTTTCCCAAACCGGGATTTTCCCCTGGAGGTGGGGGGGGAATCTAGGATAAGTGGTATAGTGGGGTTCTCAGGGAACTCTTGAGGTAATAGTTCTCCAAATAGTGGAACTTTGATATGGGGAGGGGCCCAGGTGGGAGGGTTATTTTCTCCGAGATCAGTTCCATTAGAGGATACTACACAAACTTGTATTGAAGGGTGTAGGAGAGGTTGTGCTCCATGATATGCCCCCAACAAGGATGGGTCCTTGAAAATTTTGGGACCCATGTCAGTGACCGAAAAATCACATGAGCTAGTGCGGACAAGGGGAAGAATGTTATCAATGTTGGCAGCATGATTAGGCTCATAATGTGTAATTTGGTAGATGGTTACGATTTTTCCATTGTGGGGTAACATCATCGTTTGAAACACATAAGAGAATACCTCCTTCATAGGATACATGTTGCTACGTTCGAAAAATATATTGTAATCAACTTGGGCCTTGATAACTTCGATGTCCATGAGGATGGTTTTTCCCCCGAGTTCTACAGGGACATTTTGAAAGAGCCCTTTAGGGAATGATGGGTGACCATCGTAAGCTTCTAGGGTGATGGCAGATGGTACTAGCTTAGGTGAGCCAAGTTTCTGCCATAATAATTTGGACATGATGCATGTGGATGCACCTTCATCGATGATGCATCGATGAACTGTGATGCTCTAGATCTTAACAGGTATCTGAAAATCTACTAGGGCAGGGATGCGTGGTTCTCTACTATCTAGATCAAAGGTGATGATTCTAGTATCAGCTGAGTCGACTGCCCCCAAGACAGAAATAAAGGATTTTCGTTGAGTTGGATAGGCTTGGAGGACCTCCAATACAGACATGGCTATAGGAGACTGTGCTAAGTCATCGACCAGACTATATTTATGGGATTCCCTAGCATGAGGGTTATCTACGTTCCATCATAACAACATACAAGGTATACGAGGGTTTGGTTCATTGTTAGGACGTGGAATCATCAATGGTTTTCCGATTGTAGCTACAACCTTTTATGAGGTGGTTGGGGTAGATTAAGGGGGAAAAATGTATTTCCGACCGCATGTTTTTAGAAGAATATCTTCTTCACTGGTAAGAAGGATGTTGTGATTGACCGCATTTCCAAGTTTATTGGGACCTGGGTTTTGATATTACCCCATTTGTGGTGGGGATTGGTTTACCTCATGTTGGGTATTCATCACACATTAGTTTGGAATAGGGATTTGCAAAACAACTGGAGGTGGAAGTTGCAAATAATTTTGTGGGGCCTATTAAGGGGTAGGCAATGCTAGATGACATTGCGTGTTCACAGATTCTTTCATCCATTTGAGGTCGAAAATTTTTGGGCAGTGGTGTGTATAATTTCGATACTCATCACATAGAGCACAACGTAAGTTCGTTTTGAGGTTATTTTTCTTCCCTTTTCATGGTTGATTATTATTTGTTCCCCCTAGGGGGTTTTGGTTGCCTTGATTCTGGTTTCACCCAGTGGGATTATTTTGTTCTGGGTTATTTCCTCCTGGTCTCGGGTTGTTATTGTTTCATTTTTTTGCTTTCTTCTTGGCATTATTCGGTGAATGGGTCATCTTTTCCGTATTCAATTTTTCAAAAGTTTGAAGCTGTTGAATGGGAGAGGTTTGAAAAAAGTTAACGTTGGCATGTGGTTGTCCTGGTGGAGGAGCAACTGCCTAAGGAGGACCAGGAAATGGAAACGATCCATATGACATGTAGAAAGTGGAAGCACTTCCACTACTGTTGAGGTTATATGTGTGGGTTGAGGGTGAACTCATACTTGGTTGAGAGATCGGATGCATCAAGGGTACCAGTGAGGGTCCACCCATTGGTGGAGGGGTAGCAACATGATATGACTGTTGGTGAGTGGGAGTAGGCTAATAAGACGTCCCTCCATATGGTTTTCAATATGGATGTGCCCCATAAGTGGGTGACGGGTGACCATAAGGGTTGAGATGGGTCATAGAACCAATCAACCTGTTTGCCAAGTGGGACAACCTAGGTTTGTCCCACCCAAACGGTATGGGTCGAGGTGCATCAGAAAATAATGTGTATAAGTAACCTGACTGAGCATAGATGAGGTCAAATTATTGGGCCTTACTGATGGATTCCTCTTCTAAGTGAGGAAAAGTGGATGCCACATCTTTGTCAATAACATAGACGAGGGATTTGAGAAACCAATCAAGACATTGTTCTTTGGTGGTTTCTACTTTACACAAACTATGTCGTCGATTCCATTCATGGATGTGGTAGGATATATGGATAGTAGTGGTTTTCTTAAACTCTGAGAGAATTTCTAAGCTAGTATCATGATGAACTGATAGTTGGAAAAAGAACAAAAATGCCTTGGACAATTATTCCAAGGTCATATGGGACCTAGATTTTTCGTCCACATACCATTTGGATGATGAGACCGTGATAGTTCTCTGAAATAACCTTAAGTGGATAGAATCATCCATGATGTTGTTTGAAGAGCACCATAAGGCAAGGCATGACATGGAATGGCATGGAAAGTGAAGGAAAGTAAAGGTAATGCATGGCATGTAAAGTGAAGTAAAGTAAAGGAAATGCATGGCATGGAAAGGCAAGTCAAAGCATGGCATGGAAAGGCAAGGCATGGCAAGGCATGGCATGGAAAGGAAAGTAAAGGCATGGAATGACATGGAAAGGTAAGGCATGGAAATATTTGGCATGGAAAATATTGGCATGGCATGGCATGGCAAGGCATGGCATGACATGGCATGGCAAGGCATGGAAAGGAAAGACATGGCATAGCATGGAAAGGAAAGGCAAGGCAAGGCATGGAATGACATGGAAAGGAAATTCATGGAAATAAATGGCACAACATAACAAGGAAAGGAAAAACTTGGCAAGGCAAGGAAAGGAAAGGAAAGGCTTGGAAAAGAAAGGTAAGAAATGACATGGAAAACCATGGCAAGGAATGAAAAGGAAAGAAAATGCAAGGCATGGAATGGCATGGAATGGAAATGCATGCCATGACATGGCATGGAATGGCATGTTAAGGCATGGCATGGCATAGGATGACATGGAAAGGAAAGGCATGGCAATGGAAAGTGAAGGAAAGGCAAGAATGACATGGAATGGCATGGAATGAAAAGGAAAGGCATGGGAAGGCATGGCATGTAAAGGAAAGGAAAGGGGTGGAATGCCATGGAAAAGAAAGACATGGAATGGAAAGGAAAGTGATGGAAATATTTGACATTCCAAGGAATGTCATGGCATGACATGGAAAGGTATGGAAATTCAAGGTATGGCATAGCATGTCAAAGAAAGGAAAGGCAAGCCATGGCATTGCATGGGAAGGAAAGGCATGGCAAGGCATGTTATTTCATGGTAAATCAAGGCATGGCCTGGCAAGGAAAGGAAAGGAAAGGCATGGAAAGGGAAGGCAAGTCATGACATGGCGAGGCATGGAATGAGATTACATGGTAAGGCAAGGCATTCCATGGCATGTAAAGGAAAGGAATGGCATGGCATGTCATGGAATGGAAAGGAAACGCATGGAAAGGCATGTCATGGTAAGGAAATAATGGCATGGAATGACATGGAAAGGGAAGGAATGGAAATGCAAGGCAAGACATGGAATTGTAGGGAATGTAAAGGCATGGCATGCTAGGACAAGGCAAGGGATGTCAAGGAAATGAAAGGCTTGGAAAAGAAAGGCAAGGTAATGCATGGCATGGAAAGGAATGGAAAGGAAAGGCATTGAATGGCATGAAAAGGAAAGGCAAGGAAAGACACGGAATGGAATGGAAAGGAAAGCATGTTAATATTATGGTAGCTGCAGAAGGTATTTACCCCCACATGTGAACTTGACGAGAATAGAAGACTTCGGGAAGTAAGAGAAACCCTAATAAGTTGGATAATAACCCTAGAATCCTTGTCGGCTCAAGAAGATAATTTATATTAGGCTATTAGCCTCCAAGAGAAGAAGTCGACCATAAATTATAATAATATACTGAACATACACTTATCCAGAAGGAGAAGTTGGCCCCAACAAAACTGGCAGATCTACTATAAATACAGGGTGCCAGTTCTCATTTCCAGCATCTCAGAATTGAAGTTATGTAGTTTGGTGCGTAGGTTTGGAGGAAGAGCTGGTGCAGCTGCAGCAACAACAGGTTCTTAGTTTTGGCTTGAATATATCTTGGCTAGGGTTTGGGACTATCCGATCAACTTTTTTGATGCGCTATCCTTGGGGATTGGTGCGCTACTCTTTGTTTGGCTATCTAGCCTAGGGTTTTCTTCCGGAGGAATTCTTAGTCAAGGCTAAGGTGCTCAGAGGGAGGATTCAGCCTGTGGTTGAGTGACGAGGGTATCGTCAATGGTAAAACAAGCACACCATCTTCTATATTCTAACAGGTTATGGGCCCACACACCTTCAATCAACCTAAAACATTGGAAGGAAACATAGCTGCTAGACATTGAGCTCGTTGAGGAACTGTCGCTAAGGTTACTAGCAGGAGCAGTTTCCAAAAGCACTCCAGCTAGGGTTACTATCAGAAGCAGTTATAGAAACCCTAAACCTCTTGTCCAGGCACCTTAAGTGATAATATTGATCTAATCTCTAGATAGATCAGTGCGCCCTAGCCCAGCACATCTCCTGGTACTCTTAGAAGGCCAAGACGTGAAGTTTGGATTTCTGGTCAAATCTAGGGTTTGACCAAGTCAAGCAATCCATGACGAACTCTATGAAGCCTAAGAACAAGCTAGATGGAGCCTCTAACTTCAAAGCATGGAAGACAAGGATTGACCTCATCCTTGCTAAGAATAAAGTGTTGGATATTGTGAAAGGAAAGATCGTGAAGCCAGAGTCTAATGAAGGAGAAGAGAAGGAACTGTAGAATGTTGTAGCTATGGAGAAGTTCAAAGAAGTTGACATAAATTCCATGAGTATCATAGTATATTCCATAAAAGACCACTTGATACCCTACATCTCCCATCTTGAATCATCGAAGAATATGTACGATTCCCTAACAAATCTCTTCTTAGTCAGAAACATTGGACAAGTTATGAGTCTAAAGAATGAGCTTCGTGACATGAAGATGAATGATGATGACAACATAACATCATACTATGTAAGGACCTACCAATTAAGAGATCAACTACAAGCTATTGAAGAGATCACTTCAGAAAAGGTATTGGTGAACATAGTACTCAACGGTCTTCCCAAGACATGGGATGCATTTGCCGCAAGCATGAACACAAGGAAGGAGTACTCGACATTTGAAGAACTTTGGACTTGTTGTGATCAAGAAGAATCAAGCATCAATGCAAAAGAGAAACCTCAAAAGAAGTACGATGATCAAGCCTTCATAACAAGATTCAAGAACTTTAGGAACAAAAGAAAGTTCGATTCAAGAAGGAAGACAAATCAAGAAAAAGACATTTCAGAAATACAATGCTTCAACTGTTATAAGTACGGTCACTACAGGAATCAATTTCTTGATCTAAAGAAAAGGAAGAAGAAACACGAAGCATCGATTGCTGAAGCAAAGGAACCTACTAAGAAGACTAAGTAGGATGGAAGAGACTTCTTCTACTAAAAGGTAACAACACTCTTCTTATTTCTTGTAAATATCTTGCTTGCATCGTCTCTGTACATATCTTGTATATCTATCTCTTGGAATATAATGTGTTCCAAGAAGGACTATACCTATGAAAGAAAAATAAGACAAGGATGAATGTCATTAGATAATACATATGAAAGGATGAAATACAAATCATGTGGAAGACATTACAAGATAAGACCAAAATCAGAATCAATCTTGAAGAGACTTGGAAAAAGCAAAGACAGAAAGAAGTCAACAATCGAAAGGAAACTAGAAAAAGACTCATGAATTCCTATAGAAGACAACAAGATGGAAGCATGGACTCTATTAGAAAAGAGAGCCAATTATATATTGCATAAGACAATAAGGTTTCATATGGAAGCGTGGACTCTATTATATATTGTAGAAGACAATAAGGATGAAGACGGAAGCATGCACTCAGTCAGACGAAGGGAGCAGATTATATGCACTTATACATGAAGCAAGGATCAGGAAGGAGCTAATCCTATGATCCATTGAAGATGATGAAAAATATATATATCCATGGTAGCAGCCATGAAAAGACAGTACGTGTTCAACTCAACCGCAGAAGAAGATCTTTTCAAAGAGAAGCCTTAAAGTATTCCTGGTTCTCCATCCAGATCTGTGATCCTATGATGAAAGTAAGAAGTGGAATCTCTATGGCATGGAATCTATAAGAAACTCCATGGACCCAAGAGCTAATGAAAAACATGAAGATTCCAAGAAAGAAGAACTAGAACAACCAGTCATTGTATCAAGAATCACAAGATTACCATCCTGATATGAACTCACTAAAAGAAATCAAGTAGAAGAACTGAAAGTTGTGTTGAAGAACAGTGTACGGAAGACTTACAAATAAAATCATTTGCGAGATCCAGAACCAGAGGTTCTCTCAGATGAAGGGAGAATACTATGATGATTTCTTGTTCTAGTACACCAGACTTATCTCTATATAAGTCATTATATTATCCACAACATCCATGAGTCAGAATTCTACATCAGATAAATGCAAAGAATGTTCTCCAGAAGAAATTGAGTAAAGAGCTCATGCAGAGCAATCTCAAGACTTTGAGACATACGAGAAAGAGACTCATGTATACAGATAAGAAGAAGACAACTTGGTGGAGAACCTCGAGTGCACAAAAGAAGCATGGTGAAGATTTCCTATAACATCAAGATGACTACTCAGAAGATCAGATCTCATGATGATAGAAGAAGTGCCACATGGATATGTTCCAGTTCTCTAACTATACTGTATTGTTCAGATCTACATGAAGCCTTCATAGTGTTCTAGACTATAGTACAAGCATTACATTATCCATGATGAATTCCAAAAAAAAGAAAGTGATTCTCCAATACATATCTTTGCAGATGAGAAGATAAGCATACATTTTGGTAAAGCCTCTATTCAAGATGAAAGAACTTGCATACTCAATCTAGAACTCGTGGAAATAACTCTCTTAGCTAGAAGGGAAAACTCTCCAAGCTAGAAGAAGGTACACAAACATTTATTTTTGTGATTGAAATAACTCTCCAGTTAGGAGGGAGCATTGAAAATATCATTTATCTTTGTAATTAAAAAATAGTCCAGATTGGATAGATGCTTTCCTCTTCAGAAAGTCGATTGAGATTTCTGACGGATAGTGAATTCCCATTGTAGTTAACATGGAAGGCTAACTGGTTTCTTATGTATCATAGACAACGACTTCCCATTATGGGGAGTGGTATAGGACAGTCATTCCTCTTGGCAGTCACTCTGAGTAGTGGTCAAGTAGAATGGTCCACCTCACCAGGCAATCATTCTTTCGAAGTTCACAGTTGTGAGCAATTTCAAATAATCGTCCGTTTTGGAGGTTGATGCAGGACAAAAATTCCTCAAGGGTTATACATTCCCTCCAGGTTACACTTTAGTGTCGGAGGAATGGCCCAGGGTGGGGAATGGTCCAGACAGTTATTGCTCGAGGGAAGACTCATTCTCTCCAGGTTACACTTTGTTTAGTGTCGGAAGAATGGCCCAGGGTGGGGAGTAGTCCAGGTTCAACAATCAGGGACAGTTATTCATCAAGGGTAGACTCATTCTCTCCAGGTTACACTTTGTTTAGCATTGGAAGAATGGCCCAGGGTGGGGAATAGTCCAGGACAGTCATTCCTTAGGGTAGACTCATTCTCTCTAGGTTACACTTTGTTTAGTGTCAGAGGAATGACCCAGGGTAAGGAATGGTCCAAACATTTCTCGAGGGCAGACTCATTCTCTCCAGGTTAAACTTTGTTTAGTGTCGGAAGAATGGCCCAGGGTGGGAAATGGTCTAGGTTCAAAAATCAGAACCAATCCTTCTTCCTTGGTTGAGAAGAATGGGGCAGATAGCCCATTATTGATATTCTATATTGAGGCCAGAAATTATTTCAGAACTCACATATGTGAGTGAAATATTGGCCTAGATGATTATTATTGATGTTCTATACTGAGGGAATACACTCTTTCAGATCTCATAGACGTGAGTGAAAGATTGGCCCAGTTGATTCAGTTTTTATCATAATATTGTTTCTATGCAGATGAAGACTACTGTGGTGGAAAACATTCTTTTAGATCTCATAGATGTGAGTGAAAGATTGGCTCAGATGATACAGTTTCTATCATAACATTGTTTCTATGCAGGATGCTCTCAAATGTTTGTTATGAAGACTATATGACAGTAGATGAGGACTACTGTGGTGAATATGTTTCATCATTCGCAACCATACATTGTTGATCAAGTACGTATGTATTACTTGATGTGGTAGTGAACCACTGGATTGTAGTTATGTACTACTATGAATAGACGCAGGTGTGTTCTATCCTTGTTCTAATTGTCTTGAAGACTATCAACAGTTTATTGGAGATAATGATCATTCAGATGAATGATGAATAGAGATTTTCCAGACGGAAAACAATTCATAGATTTTACTCCTCTTGTATCACTCTATGGTGAGAGTGACTTATCTAGCATCATATCTATATACTCAGATGAAGTATGGTTTCGAGAGATGATGTAGCTAATGATGGTGATGCTCATGATCTAGTCATGAAATAGTCTAGATGACTATATTGATGCTACCAGGTAAATGGTATATTTTGTGCTCAAGTCCATTACCTGTAAATACCTCTCTAGCTAGGAGGGAGTGTTAATATTATGGTAGTTGTGGGAGGTATTTACCCCCACGTGTGAACCTGACAAGAATAGAAGACTCCGGGAAGCAAGAGAAACCCTAATGAGTTGGCTAATAACCCTAGAAGCCTTGTCATCTAAAGAAGATAATTTATATTAGGCTATTAGCCTCCAAGAGAAGAAGTCGGCCAGAAATTATAATAATATAATGAATAGACACTTATCCAGAAGGAGAAGTCGGCCCCAAAAAAATTGGCAGATCTACTATAAATACAGGCCGCCAGTTCTCATTTGCAACATCTTAGAATTGTAGTTCTGCAGTTTGGTACATAGGTTTGGAGGAAGAGCTGGTGCAGTTGCAACAACACCAAGTTCTTAGTTTTGGCTTGAATATCTCTTGGATAGGGTTTGGGAATATCCAATCAGATTTTGTGATGCACTATCCTTGGGGATTGGTGCGCTACTCTTTGTTTGGATATCTAGCCTAGGGTTTGCTTCTGGAGGAATTCTCAGTCAAGGTTAAGGTGCTCGGAGGGAGGCTTCAGCCTGTGGTTGAGTGATGAGGGTATCGTCAATGATAAAATGAGCACACCATCTTCTATATTATAACAAAGACATGGAATGAAAAGTAAAGGAATGACATGGAAAGTGAAGGCAAGGAATGACATGGCATGAAAACGTGAGGAATGGAAAGGTAATGCATGTCATGGCAAGGAAGGACAAGGCATGGAAAGAATGACATGGTATGGAAGGAAAAGGTAATGCAAGGCATGCCATGGCATGGAATGTAAAGGAAAGGTATTGCAAGGAATTTCATGGCAAGATAAGGAATGTCATGGCATGGAGAAACATGGAGAGGTAAGACATGGAGGGGAAATGCATAGCAAGGAAATGAAATGAAACATGTGGAAAGGCATGGCATGGAAAGGTAAGGAAGTGGTATGTATTTTATGAGAAGAAAAAAATGAATATATATTATTATTATTCTTAACACAGAGGCACAAGTAACAATAACAGATATACAATAAAACTGGCTTCTATTGAATAAGGAAATATGTTGAAATTGTAAAATGCAGACTGAAAACAAGCTTGCTAGAATGGTGGCGGATTATCTCTAAGAAGAGATGTGATGACTATGCTCATTTGCAAGAAGATGGTTATAATGAGGCTCTCCAAGCATTTTTACAATAAATAGGAATGCTAAAACCCTAGACATCCAAAAACCTAACCCTAGGAGATGAACCGCCAAAAGTCATGTGGGCCCCGTTGGGGTAAGTTAGTGCATCAACTTCCTGGGGTTGTAAATTTTGCATACGATCTTTGTTTTAGGTTCTCGATGGCCCGTTGGAAAGGTCTATTCGAGGAATACACATGTTTCTATAAAACTCTAACACGATCATCGGTTTGACTGTGGTGATCCCTAAAAACGTTGTTTAGGGCCTCAAAACAACCCTGAAAGTCGAGGACCCGAAACTAGGAAAAAACTACCAAAATGGAAAACTGCCAAAATGAGACAGTTGGAATAGGTGGGGGGCCACTGAAATCCATATGGATAAATCATCACCCATTAAGAAGAAATGGTCTCCATTGCATTGAGTTCCCTTATAATATGAGGAAATTTCTAATGAATGTTTCCAAGGGTGAGCCACTTGCCTTGATGCAGGAGTTGCCTTGCTTTGACAACTCGATAAAGATGGATCCTTTGCTCATGAGTGCCCTTGACCCGTGTGTCCACAATATGATCATTGGATGCATGTTGCATGCAATCAGGGTTGAGATCTATTGGTGTCAAATGTTCTACTATCTCTGAGGTATCCAATAATGGTGGGAAATATGGTCAAAAGAGATCCATGTTGAACACTGGGTGCAGGCCAAGGAAAGGGAGAATGTTGAGCTCAAAATTAGCATTGTTACACACAACCTTGGTGATGGTGTAAGGTCCATAACAGATTGGGCGAAGCTTCTGATGGGGACCTTTAAGGTGTTATTTCTGCAAGTGTAACCAAACTTTGTCTCGCACCTAAAATTTATGTGGCACCCGATGTTGATCATGGCGCTTCTTGTACCTGGAATTGGACTTCTGTAAAATATCTTGAACTTGTTGGTGGATGTGATAGATTTTCTCAATGAACTGGGTGGCTTTGTCAACTTCAGTTGGAGCAGGTGACGATTCATCTGGGGTGGCCACAAGGAGTAGTGCAACATCCATGGGATCTAATGGTTGGAATCCCAACCCCACCTGAAAGGGGTTGTGGCTGGTTGAGATATGTAGGTCTCAGTTGTAGCTATGCTAAAAATAGGGAAGACTCTCATCCCATGTGTGGGGGTTCTTGGAATTTTACATGTGTAGGATATGCATGATCATTTGATTGATGACCTCGGTTTCGACATCTGTTTGGAGGTGTAAGGCATTGGATTTGGTGAGCTTGGTGTCCAGCAGTGACCAGAGGCTCGACCAAAATGTGTTGAGGAACCGACTGTCCCGACATGAGACAATGGTTTGTGGGATTCCAAAATGTACCCAGAATCATTCAAAGAAGATATTGGTAGTGGCCTTTGATATGATTCTCTTCTTGAAGGTGGCCAGAATCACCATCTTGGAAAAGTGAGCAATAACCACAAAAAAACAGTCATTTCCTCTATTGGTGGATGGAAGGCCCGACATGTAGTCCATTGATATGGATTCCCAAGGCCTGTTAGGAGTAGGCAGAGGGGTGTAAAAGCCTTGTTTATTAGTGGTCGGTTTGGCTATAGTGCAGGCATTGAAAGACCTGATATACTTGTTGACATCCTACCAAAGTTTCAACCAATAAAAATGTTTATGTGGCATTTCCGCTGTCTTTTAGACACCGAAGTTTCTTTCCACCCAAATGTAGTGGGCTTCCCAAATCAACTTCGCTCGTGTTGGGCCCTTCGATTTTTTTCATAGAAGTTATGGAAGGAATGCTAAAGTCCCAATTTTGGTAAACAAAAGATGTGCAAGTCACAAAGGAGCTAGACATCGGAATGAAGAAAGAAACCGAACGGTTGAAAGGACAGAGAAACACCAACATGAAGAAAGAAGTTATAACAAGAATAAGAAAGAATTTGAAGCCTCAAACCCAAAGATACCAATTGGCTTATATACATAGGATGAATATGATTTTTAAGGGTTCAGATAGTTGTTCAGATGGTTGTTGGAATTGGTTCAAATTTTGTGTTGTTATTGTCAATTTTGGGAAAATGTTATCTAGAGTTATAGAGTCTGGGTTTGGAACCAGACCAAGGCTATAACAGAGTCATGTCCTATTGTAATGTTGAAAGACCAAGGGTCTAGGATAACCTTGCCTCTCAGTAGTATATAGTTTTTTTGTTATCTTTGGCATGACCGAGTTGTGTCTGTAACTTAGTCAAATCATGTAATTAAGAAGAACCATATGATGCTAATACAAACAAAGACCAAAATTTTGAAATTATTGTGTCTGTTTAGCTTCATATTATCTTGAATGTTTCTTCGTATTATATTTATGTCAGATATACTTAATTGGATATAGATTCCTTATGAATGCAACAAAACTATGTTTTCTTTAATCTGGTTTAGGAATGCTCAGACAACTCCAGGTTTAATCTATCTTGCACGTGACTAAAAATGATCCTGAGATTGTATGGATTTGTCTAAGTACTTTCCTTACCCTTCCCTATTTTCCTCATCTTGGTTGTTCTTTGGATGAGACTTCTTCCCTTCAAGGAAGATGAAAATGACAACTCTCTAGACTACTTCGGTAAATTTTGGTGGTAACATGAGAAGGACCTTGGTTTGATCAATTCTACACCAACAAAATGGTTCCGTTGTCGGGACCTAATTCACGAGAGAACTTGTAGGGAGGATGATTCCACGGATCCATTGATCCGATATTCACTAGTTGTGGGAGAGAAATTACGATGCTTTCATATGGAAAGAGGCAGAGTTGCGAGGTAAATCTGTGAAAGGTACAAGAGAGGTTTACTTTTACTCAGAAAGATCAAGTGAACAATACGAGATATTATGGGTTAAATTTATGGAAGAACTATTCCATTGGATAGATAGGCTCCAAGAAGATCCAGAATTCCAAGAACGACTCAAGAAGACCTATACTTGGGATACATAAAATATTGCAGTGATTCATTGGTTGGATCGCCTAATCACATGAGTAGTTGATTTCTGGGTCAATACAACTCTCGAAGGATAAACTATCAAGTTTGTAGTTGAGAATCACCAGTATTTTTCAAGGGAAGAAGATTATTTCAAGAAATCAACATGAGGAAGACTATTGAGAGAAATTCCCTTGTGGATTAAGGTATTCTTGATGGAGGAGGGGATGTTGATTATCTCCTTGAATGAGATGACAGCTTAAACATTCACGTTTGGGGTGGGGTGACTTTGGGGTGGCATCATTTCCTAAGAAAGGGGAGAGGGTTATTTGATAAATGGGAGAGTAGCAAGAAATGGATGCAAGGAATGAGCGATCCTTGAAAAGAGACTCCATAGTTGAGAAGTGGTGGCGCAGTAAGATAATAAAGAAGTAAAGCAGTCTGAGGTGTTGAGGAAAGAACTCAAAACAAGAGAAGTCGATGATGGAAAGGAGGAAGAGTTGAAGAAGATGAGTAGACAGGGAATACTGGCCAGTCAAAGAATAAACGATAGAGAAGAGAAGAGAGAAGAAGTCACCAAGAGGGTGGACAAGAAGAAGAATGTGTAAAAGCGAAGGAAGATCAAGCAAGCATGGATCTTGGAGAAGAAAGAAAATATTCAACCCCGATACCAAGAAATATCAGCAATTCCTCTCCATAGGATATGAATGATACCCCCCAGATCAAATAAACCCGCCTAGAAGCCAGTGGAACCAGTCCCGAATCACCCATCCCCCAAGTGTCTTCTATACCAGTGGTAAATTATATACTACCTTCTTATGCTATTCTTATTTCAATTCAGTCAGTTAGTCAGTCACAGCTGGTGAGCATGAATATTGGGAGGATATTGGGATCCCCTGGTATATCAAAACCAGGACCATTAGGGTTTACTTTCATAGGAGCAGTAAGGTCAACAATGGTTGGAAACATGGGAGGCTTGATCGCTCGATACCCAAAATTTTTGGGTAAAGGAGATGAGGACGTTGAGCATCATCAGTTTCTGTGTGAAGTGATTTG
Organism: Picea glauca; assembly: GCA_000966675.3. Classification (NCBI taxonomy): domain Eukaryota; kingdom Viridiplantae; phylum Streptophyta; class Pinopsida; order Pinales; family Pinaceae; genus Picea; species Picea glauca. The sequence goes on from JZKD02S1620663.1 coordinate 270,513, forward strand.
GAGGTCCATAGCGACTCTAGATGAAAATGAACTGGTTGAATTCCATACTACCTTGAGAGGATATGCTATCAAATGGTACATGAAGGCTATTGAGCAAGGAGGAGCACAAGGACATGCATTCACACTTGGCCAAGTATGGATAAAATTTATAGCATCGTTTAAGATACCTCAGTTAGAACAACAAGATTTGTTTGAGTTGCATGAAATTCAACAGAGAGAAGGAGAATCAGCTTGGGAATATAGTAAAATTTTTAAGGATGGCATTGGGAGGCTAGCACATCCAATTCATGAAGATCACCAGAGAGAGTGGTATATCCAAGCATTTCTACCTCTAACATTAATTATGTTAACAAAATAACAGATAGCTACCTTGACAGATGACTTGGAACAATCAATGAAGATTGAAGACATGCCAGAATATTCGGGGAGCCTAAGGGTGACCAGACCCCCAGTGGATGCAAATTTGGTGAAACTACAAGGACAAATATCAATAGTGATAAAGAATATTCAAGAATTGATGATACCCAAATAAGGACAACCTCAAGTCTTGTGTACCAGATGCTACAAAAAGGGGAATCTGGCGAATGAATGTCCACATATGAGGGGAATAGGACCTCCTCACAATCCGATTAGACCATCACTAGGACCCATGGGATGATTTGCGCAAGTATATGCGAATTTTCCATTCCATACCCCAACCCTATATCATGCCTTTCTAGGAAATCATGCATCGCAGTCAGCTGAATATTACAAGATATGCCAAACTCATGGGCATGTGCTAAGGAAGTTCCCTATTATTCATAAGTATTCTACTTTACCGAATACTATACATTGTGAGTTATGTGCATCTACCATGCATGATACGAATTAGTGTAGAACACTGGATGCACTTGCAGACAGATTGGATAGAACATCATTTAGGGTGAATGAAACCCCTCAAGGACTAAGAAGAGGTAGAGGAGGTGGGGTTGGAGGAGAATTCAGAGGAGAAAGAACTGGGGAAGAGGACAAAGTAGATGTTATAACTGTGATGAGAAATTTCAAATGGATAGGGATTTTTCTCAACCGAGATGGCCATGGTGGTCTCGCTGCAGAACCAATGGACATGCAAATGAATATGACCTAGAGCTAATTATGAAATGGGAAGATTGGGTATGTCAATGAGGATCCAACTTCATTGGCTCAGAGATAAAGAGGGAATTCAAGGGAAAACTACCCAATAATAATATAATTACTCACAGAGGACCAAATACCAGTGTAGCTACTGATAATCTGCATAAAATCTAGAAAGTAACGCCCAAGGAGGACAAGTATGACCATCAGAAACAAAATTTATTCTTTAAATATGCAATAGCAGTATTCCAGACTATCCATGGACTTAGTCAAATCATGTAATTAAGAAGAACCATATGATGTTAATACAAAGAGAGACCAAAATTTTGAAATTATTGTGTCTCTTTAGCTTCAAATTATCTTGAATGTTTCTTAGTATTATATTTATGTCAAATATACTTTATTGGATATAGGTTCTTTATGAATGCAACACAACTATGTTTTCTTTAATCTGGGTTAGGAATGTTTAGATTGTTCTGGGTTTAATCTATCTTATGCATGACTAACAACGATCCTGAGATTGTATGGATTTTTTTAAGTACTCTCCTTACCCTTCCTTATTTTCCTCATCTTGGTTGTGCTTCAGGTGAGACTTCTTCCCTTCAAGGAAGATGAAAATGCCAATTCTCTAGACTACTTAGGTACCTTTTGGTGGTAACCTGAGAAGGACGCTGGTCTGATCAATTCCGCTCCAACAAAATGGTTTCATTGTCGGGACCTAATTCATAAGAGAACTTGTAGGGAGAATGCTTCCACAGATCCATTGATTCAATATTCACCAGTGGTGGGAGAGAAATTGCGACGCCTTCATATGGAAAGAAGCAGAGTTGCGAGCTAAATCTATGAAAGGTATAAGAGAGGTTGTCTTTTACTCAAAAAGATCAAGAGAACAATATGAGATATTCTGAGTTAAATTTATGGAATAACTATTCCATTGGATAGATAGGCTCCAAAAAGCTCAAGAATTCCAAGAACAACTCAAGAATACTTGTAATTGGGATACATAAAATATTGCAGTGCTTCATTGGCTAGATCGTCCAATCACACGAGCAGTTGATCTATGGGTCAATACAACTCTGGAAGGATACATTATCGAGTTTGCAGTTGAGAATCACCAGTCTTTTTCAAGGGAAGAAGAGGATTTCAAGAAATGAGCACGAGGAAGACTGTTGAGAGAAATTCCCTTGTGGATTAAGGTATTCTTGATGGAAGAGGGAATTTTGATTATCTCCTCGACTAAGATGACAGCCTAAACACTCACGCTTGGGGTGGGGTGACTTTGGGGTGGGATGATGGCCTGAGAAATGGGAGAGGGTTCTTTGATAAATGGGAGAGAGGTAAGTAATGGACACAAGGAATGAGCGAGTCTTGAAAAGAGACTCCATAGTTGAGAAGTGGTGGTGCAGTAAGATAAAGAAAGTAGTAAAGGAGTCCGCGGTGTTGAGGAAAGAACTCAAATCAGGAGAATTTGATGAAGGAAAGGAGGAAGAGTTGAGGAAGATGAGTAGACAGGGAATACTGGATAGTCAAAGACTAAACCAAAGAGAAGAATAGAGAGAAGAAGTCCCCGAGATGGTGAACAAGAAGAAGAATGTGTAAAAGTGAAGGAAGATCAAGCTGACATGGATCTTGCAGAAGAAAGAGAAGATTCATCCCCAATACCAAGAAATATCGGCAATACCGCTACATAGGATATGAATGAAACCCCCCAGATCAAAGAAACTTGCCCAGAACCCAGTTGAACCAACCCCGAATCACCCATCCCCCAAGTGTCTTCTATATCAGTGGTAAATTATATACTACCTTCTTATGCTATTCCTATTTCAATTCAGTCATTTAGTCAGTCATAGCCGATGAGCATGAATATTGGGAGGATATTGGGATCCCTTGGTATATCGAAAGTAGGACCATTAGGGTTTACTTTGATAGGAGTAGTAAGATCAACAATGGTTGGAAACTCGGGAGGCTCGATCACTCGATACCTGGAATTTTGGGGTAAAGGAGATGAGGATGTTGAGCATCATTGGTTTATATGTGAAACGATTTGGAGGTCCAAAGGGACTCTAGATGCAAATAAACTGGTTGAATTCCATATTACCTTGAGAGGTCATTCTCTCAAATGGTACATGAAGGCTATTGAGAAAGGAGGAGTGGAAGGATAGGTGTTCACACTTGGAAAAGTTTGGATAAAATTCATAGCATAGTTTAAGCTACCTCAGTGAGAACAACAAGATATGTCTGAGTTGTGTGAAATTCAACAGAGAGAAGGAGAATTAGCTTGGGAATATAGTTAGAATTTTACGGATTCCATTGGGAGGCTAGCACATCCAATTCATGAAGATCACCAGAGAGAGTGGTATATCCAGGTATTGCTACCTCTAACATGAATTATGTTAACACAATAGCAGATAACCACCTTGGCAGATGCCTTGGAACAATCAATGAAGATTGAACCCATGCTAGGATATCCAGGGAGCCTAAGGGTGACCAGATCCCCAATGGATGCAAATTTTGTGCAACTAAAAGGACAAATATCGACACTGATAAATAACATTCAAGAATTGACGATACCTAGACCAGGATGACCTCAAGTTTGGTGTACTAGATGTTACACAGAGGGGCATATAGCGAAACAATGTCCATGTATGAGGGGAATATGACCTCCTCACAATTCGATGGGATCCTCACTAGGACCCACCAGAGGATCCAACTTCATTGGCTCGGAGATAAAGAGGGAATTAAAGGGACAACTAACTAATATTAATATCATTACTCATGGAGGAGGAAAGACTGGCATAGCTACTGATAATCTGCCTAAACTCCAAAAATCAACGCCCAAGGAGGACAAGTATGACTCTTTGAAGAAAAATTTATTCTTTAAATATGTAGTAGAAGTATGCCAGACTATCCATGGAAATGAAATATAAGAAAAAACCCCTCATCCCACCATTTATCCTAATATTGCGCAATTCCCTACCTCACCCCCGGAACCCCGTAATCCTGATGAGACAACCTGAGCAGTCACAAAATGTAGTCAACCTTTGGTTTCAGTTATTCTCTGATATTATTGGGAATGACCAGCTGAAAGAGAAGTTGTGCAATTCCCTAAATCTAGTCCTAGGAATGGAGGCATCCCATGGAGTTAGAATAATGACTAATCTTCCTGAGAAGAACACTCAGAGAGTGAAAAGAAGTAAAATATGAATTGGGAAAGAGTTGAGACTAGCATCCTAGCTAGATGAGTTTTAGATTAAGGATGTGATGTTAGATATAGGATGTGATGTTAACATATTTCCTAAAAGGACATGGGAATATTTAGGGAAAACCTGGTTGACATATTCCCCAATCCAATTGAGAATGACCAATCCATATTTTGTTTTCCCAATAGGAAGGTTGGAGAATGTGGAGATAGATGTGGTGGAAGAAAAGATTGTAGTAGGTTTTGAGGTGATTGAAATCATGGGGGAGAAGGACCCTTATCCTACACTACTTGGTATTGATTGGGCTTATGATTACTATGTTGTTATCGACCTGAAGAGGGATACTATGACATTTGAAGAAAATGAAATAAAAGTAGTTCAACCCTTGTATCTGTATGTAGGCCCTCGATACACAGAGCCAACGGGAAAAAATATGGAAGGAGAGTATCTAGATCATTTATATGTCGTAATAGCAGGAATGAGAGAAGACTACATGAGTCCTACAACTGATGGATGAGTAAGTTGGAGGATCATACAATCAGTGGATGGAGATTTAAAACTAGCATTTGACATTTGGCAACATGGTACATATCAAATATTTTCAAGACAATGCACAGTTGTTAGAGCAACGAGATGGGTTGGAACTAAGGTAAGAGAACATTTGACATACAATGGTACCTTATAACTTGGAAATTTTATGGTTAGCATGGAAGAAAAGATAACAAAAGATAAAAGGATCGTAGTTCTAGACTTAGCCCTTGAAGACACCCCTGCCAGGTGGTGGGATAGTCACAAAGAAGTAATTAAGAAATGGGAGGATGTGAAGCATGCTATCCAATGTATATTTCAAGATAAGGAGAAACTAAAATCAAATATGCATATGGATTTTCAAGTTTCACAATTGTTCAATGGATAGTCTAATCCTAAGACACATATCAAACAATGCGTAAGATAATGGCAAGTTTTTGAAGTACCATGTGACCTGTGGGTTCAAGTGTTTCCCCATTCACTAGCTCTGATCCTGAAATCATGGTACCTTCATGAAGAGACCAGAAGGCATAACAACAGTTGGAAAACTTTAGCAAACCAATTTTTCAAGGAATTCTCTTTTACAAGTAAGTACCCTGAGCTTATGATAGTCCTGCAAAGAATTAAAGAAATGCTTTTTACCGATGTTTGTAAACAGAAATCAAACCCAGTGGTATGTGTATATCATAGTCAAGTGATTCAGTCTAACCTTCACATGGACACGGACAAGACACCCATAGAATAATATAAAATCGAGAAGGATTTGGGAAAACCTGATGATTTAGAATAACTTAGAAATTTAGCCATTAGGAAAAAAGAAGGAAGTATAGAAATCTAGAGCACGCTACCCAGTTAGACTGATATCTCTTATAACCATCCATTGAAGTTGTGAAAATTCAACATAGGAACTACCGAGCAACCCAAGATTGATGTCATAGGAGATTACTGGGATGGGAAAACTAGCTGGGAAATACATAGCCTATTGCGGGAGTATGAGGACCTATTCCCAAAGACATTCTTAGAGTTAAAAGGGATAAAAGGGGCTATGGGAGAAATGAAAATTGAACTAAAACCAGGATCAAAACCTATAAGGAATAGAACATATCATATTAACCCCAGGGTGAAAGAGAAGGTTAAGAGGGAAATAAAAAAGATGCTTGAGGCCATACTTATTTTTCTAGTTGAAGAACTAGAGTGGGTTAGCCCCATAGTCATTTAGAGAAAGAAACGTACATAGGACATTAGGGTATGTGTAGACTACATAAGACTTATTTTTTCTTGTGTGCATGACCCTTTTCTCACACCTTTTACTAATGAGGTACTAGATTAGGTTGTGGGGAAAGAGTTTTACCCATTTACAAATGGATTTTTGGGGTATCACCAAGTGAGAATTATCGAAGAATACAAAAAGAATACTACATTCATAAAAGAATGGGGCTCATTTTCATATAATGTGATTCCTTTTGGTCTAAAGAAATCCCCTATAGTTTTTTCACGTATTGTAATACCAGCCTTCTAAGAATTTATTCACAAATTTATAGAAGATTATATGGATGACGGGATGGTGTATAGTCTGTTGAAAGAACATGCAACACTACTATAACTAATGTTTGATCCATGTAGGGAAATACAAATATATTTAAACCTCATAAAGTGTATATTTTGTGTGCCACATGGAAATGTGTTAGGCCACATAGTATGCCGAGAAGGAGTGTTGGTAGACCCAGCTAAAGTTGCAGTCATTTTGAATATTCCACTACCTACGAGCGCTAAACAATTGTGCTCAACGCTGGGGAACAGAGGGTACTATCACAAGTTCATCATAAGGTATGTGAATATTAATACACTTCTGGAAAATATGCTAAAGAAGTATGAATTTATTCAGTGGACACTAGAGTGTGATCGAGCATTTGACATCCTCAAGGAAAAGCTCAACACAAAACCTATTTTGATATTTCCAAATTGGGAAAAGGAATTTCATGTGCACGTGGATGCATCAGGTATTTCTCTCGGAGCCATCTTAGCGCAACTATGAGATGGAAATATAGATCATCCCATCTATTTTTCTAGAAGGAAGCTATCGCAAGATAAACAAAACTATACAACCATAGAAAGGAAGGGTTTGGCTATGATCTATGTTGTACAAAAGTTTAGAAATTACTTGTTTGCATCTCATTTTAAATTTTTTACTGATCATTCTGCGTTAAAATATCTAGCTAACAAACATGTCTTGGAAGGAAGATTTTGTCGATGATTATTATTGTTTTAGGAATTTTCATTTGAGGCTATCATCAAACTTGGAAGATGCAATGTGGGTCCCGATCACTTGTCCAAATTGGATTTAGGGGATACTGGTGGAGAAATCAACGATCAACTCCCAGATGTAGATTTGTTCCAAGTTGAGGTTGTACAACAATATATGGAAGACATAACAATTATCCTAAGTACAGGGGCCTACCCAAAAACATACTCCGCAAGGCAGAAACACCATATGGTGGTTCGAGCAACGGAATTTCAATTTATCATGGGGAAATTGTATAACTTGGGTCTAGATAGTATCCTCAGGAGGTGCGTTTTGGACCATGAAAGACAAGACATCATGTGGGTGTGCCACAATCGAGTTGCGGGAGGCCATGTCGGAGGAAAGGCCACTACGCAGAAAGTTCTCCAAGATGGATTATGGTGGGCCAAACTCTTCAAATATGTGAAGGAATATGCTATATATTGCGATGACTGTTAGAGACTAGGTAAACCATTATGACGATATGAATTTCCTCTTGATCCAGTTCAAGCTCTGCAGGCATTTGAGAAGTGGGTTGTTGATTTTATTGGACCGATCAACCCCATGGCTAAGCACTCAAAGGACATGTATATTATCACCACAACTGATTACCTGACATGATGGGCTAAGGAAACAACTATTCAGGATTGTTCAACTGATATTGTTCCTAGGTTTATCTTTGAAAACATTATCACTCAGTTTGGATGTCCTATGAGTCTGACTAGTGATCATGGTGGTCAGTTTATCAATAGTACAATAGAAAAGATTACAAAAGAGTTCCTAATCCAACATCATAAAATAATCCCCTACCATCCACAAGACAATGGCATAGTGGAGGCATTTAAAACGATTCTAGAAAGAGGTTTGACGAAGGTTTTTTTCACAAATAGGTAGGATTGGGATGACAGAGTCCCAATAGTTTTGTGAGCTTACAGGACGACCACAAAGAAACTTTACAAGTATACTCCATTTCAGCTAATATATGGGAAATAAGTTGTGGTACCTGAAGAATTCATTACCCCTAGTCTCTACATCGCACAAGTTACACATATGTCATAGGATGAATCAATTGCGTAGAGGGTTACAGAGTTGTAGGAACTTGAGGAGACCAGTTTTTTAGTAGAATTTCATCAAACAGTTGAGAAAGCCAGGGAGAAGGCTTGGAACAAAAGGCATATTAAGGCCAAAACATTTTCACAAGGAGAAAAGGTCCTACTTTATGACAATCAATAACATAAAGATCTAGTAAAGTTTCACAAGCATTGGTTGGGCCCATTTATAGTTGCAGAGATCCGATACTCTGGCGCAGTCAGAATAACGCAACTCGATGGTATACTTAGGTTAATATGGGTGACTGGAGCTCGCATGAAACCCTATAATTATTAGGAATGAGATAAAGGTCTGTTTCTTCAGAACAAAGGAGCATCTATAGTAGTTAGATTTAAATTTATGTAATTTCTTTAAATTTAGTTAATAAAGTTAGAGTGTGCATTGTTGTGCTGTGATGAGTATTTCATTTTTATTTCAGTCTAAGCATTACTTTGGTTCAGAAATGATTACTCAGCATCACAAGATCAGAATAACCACAATTACATTAAATGTAGTAATTAAATATGGCATGGACCCTATTGTGGTCGAAGGGAGAGAAAATCCAAATTGAATCTCAATCCATGTGCCACACACACCCTGTCCAGTCATAGCCTTTATGATCGTTGTAGTAACCCATATGAACTTCTGTTAATCCATAAAGCCGTGATACACAAATATGCCATCGACATTCATGCCAGGATTCTAACCATTCAAATGGTAAGACACGAGGTTAGACACATCCCTATCAACTTGTTCAATAAAATCCAAAATCACTCAAGAGATTTACCCCATTAATAGTACCGACGGACAATTCATCTCCAAGTTGTGTATATAGGATTAATCATGAGTGTCCTTAGGATTAATGACAGAACCCACCAGCTAGCCTAAGTATAAGGATGGGAGAACTCATCATAATACTTATTGTTTTCTATTTTGTGTTTTTAGATTTTTGAATTGTCGTAGCGATTGAAAAATCCTCTCAGTCAATACCCTGAAGCCCAATAGAGTTGGTCTAAGTCTTTTAGAAGTATAGAGAAATGATGTCGAGAGATACAAGAAGCCGAAGTTCAATATCCAAAGAAGTAGTTCCAGATGATTCATTTGATCCCTGGGTTGACATCGTGGGTGATATTAAAGGAAAGGCCGAGCAAGTGAAGCTCCTCGACCTTGACCTGACAAACCAAGTATTATTCTCGCATATGAACATTGACGTATTTTGGGATGTGGCTTCAGATAAGATGGGAGGGATGCAGTTCATGGGGAAGTTAGATTTTATCAACCTCTTCAACTCTAGCATTATGAATCTCTGAGACTTGCCAGTTTTCAAAACTACTGGTGAGGTTGGGCGGTGTACTAAGTTCCTCATTAGCTAGATGAATGATAGGAGGTTATGGCTCGATAGACAATATCTTATTCATCTAGAGGATATCCATCAAATCACGGGCCTATCTATCGAAGGAGAGGATGTATCAAAAGGGTTCCAAGGAGAGGATGTATGTAAGAATGAGAAGAAAAAGGGAGAATCCAGTCTATATGAAATATTTCATACATGGAGAGGGGGACGCACAACCAAGATTGACCCCATTTTACCAGAGACGGTCAAAACAACTTGCTGTGTGATTTCTAGCAAGGTGATACGATCCTATTACAAGGGAGAGTGCACGTTGGATGCCCTGTCAGTGGCATATTTTTGTGCCAATGGAGCGGTATTTAATTGGTGTAGCTATATGCTGGAAGAATTCCCAATAGCATGCAAGGAAGCTCAGGAGAAGGGAGGAACCTTTACCTATGGATACTTTCTCATTGTGGTCACCATGATGAAGTGGATGCTACCTTTAGGAATACCACTATGACTTATGGATAAGGGTCAGTTAGAAAATATGTTTGAGCCTTAGCACTCAAGGTTGGACTCAAAGAACATAGCATTTAACAATGCAATGTTATTGAAGTGGTACAACCAGTTATTTTGCACGTACCATAGCAGATGCTCAACTTGAACACGAGGGACATTTCATTCGAGTTGAATCGCCACCACACATTTGTTTGGCCGAGGCATGTCAAATCTAAAGACTTCCATTGTTAGATGTTGTAATTCTATCTAGATGAGGAGGCCTTTGACAAGGAAGTGATTTCATGGCCATGAGTGAAATGCAACCCACACACGTCGGGGATGCACTACCTCCCACCTGCAGATCTCCTAAAGAAAAAGGGATAGAAAGAAGGAGTAGGTCGAAGCTTGGGCCCATAGGAGAAAAAGAAAGATGTCCTAATGCATAATGACTCAGAAGAGTAAGAGGAGACACAAACTATGGAATGAAACAAGAGGACATTTCTCATGTTTCCGCAACTTCCAGGGCAAGCTGTGTTGTCAGGTAAAGATGTCAATGAATCCTTAATGCTTCTTTCATTGGAGACCTGTTAGTTAAGAAACACAAGACAAGGCTCTCCCTAATGAATATTTTGAATCCTCAACCAATATCATCGACCATACCACGTACTCGAGAAACCATTCGAATGTCCCAAATATTGATTGACATCCAGGATGACCCCAAACTAGATATCACTGCATCCACCAAAATAATCACCGAACAACCCCCGTCACCCCCACAACCCCATCGACACCACAAGAAATGACCATCCAACCCCAAAACACTATACCTAAGCCCATGTAGTTGGACCCCCCCCGACCTACCTGAGCATGTACCAGAATTCACTGGTCTGACCTCTGAAGTCCCAAACCAGTCACTTGCTCCATCTATGCCTATTCAAGACACTTCACCTTCAATAGAAAGTCAAATTGGGCCAATACCGCAAGCCCCAAGCACTTAACACCTTCTCCCAACAGTCAATGTTGTGAGTGCCATCCAAAGAAGCAGAACGACAAAAACTGTGGTCCATAAAGAGACAGAAGTATAAGAGGTTCAGAAGGAGCCTGAAACTATGTCAGGACAGAGTGCAACATCATTTCAAGAGAAACTGGAGCTAGTAATCCAGAACCCACTGTAGTGTGTACAACTAGTGTATATCTGCCTAGAGAAAACATAGATTCTCCCATTCCTTCCATCAATGGTGAGGATGAAACTTGTGTAGTAGTTACAAGGTCCATCTACAAGGGAGGAAGAGGTGGAGACACCTTCAGAACACTCAAAATCCAGTGGAATCCCACTGCAGGTCCAAGTACCTAGGTAGGCCACTAATTGTTCTAGTGACCTCGCTCAATGGTTACCAACATAGATAATAGGGGTGATCAGAGCCTCAACTTATCAAATGGAGAATAGGCTTTAGGAGGTTGAAAAAGAAGAAGAGTTATGTAAGGAGGAATCACTCCTCGCACAAGCACACCAAATGCAGGAGGAGTACGCAAGGATCCAAGCAGAGAAAAAAGTTGAAAAGGTCCAGGAAAATCTTGTAGAAGCCTAGCCAATGATCCAAGGGACAAAACCACAACTACCAGAATCTAGTGCATCAATAGATCGGGATACTCTAGGTAGCATGGTGGGAGTTGGCCATTCACATAAAGAACCTTGAAGAATAGTTGTGGGAGAGTCAGCGTGAAGAAGAAGAACAACCCCTAAAACTTCAAGAGGAAATGGAGAGAGTCGTGCTTGAAGGGAATAATGCAAGAGAAACCTTGCACAAATGGACTGCAGAATGCACAAAGATCTTTCGAAAAGTTAGTGACTAGATGGGTATTATTTCAAGGCGCAACCAAAATCTGGAGGACTTGTGCACAAAGATCTAGTCGCTCAACGAAGAAGTTTCTATCACCCTGGATCCATTGGAGCAACAAGAAAACTTCGACAAGATCTAGCAAGTAGACAATGAGCTAAATGCCTGATTTGAAGTAAAGTAAGTAGCTAAGAAAGAGATACAAGAGTTTTGAACTATTGTTGAGACAACCTATCTGTAGATGCATTATGTATATGTTATAGCCGACACAGAGTGGAACTCTCTCGTCACGTCCTTACTATTCCTAGATTTTTGAAGAACATGGGCCTCAATTTTATTTCTTAAAACACAAGTTGTACTAAATCGAACTGTGTATGCCATGGGCACCCTCCATTTTTTGTTGGATGAATCCTATCCCCACTGTCCAACTTCTGCAAATTGTATATTCTCATAATATGCGGCATGGAGTCAATTGTGAAGATGAAAAATATTGCATCCTAGGATAACAAGGCACCAAATGATGTCGATGCTCTAGAGTATCTTACACGTTTTGATGGAGAAGTGTCAGAATTAAGTGATATGGGATGGGATGGGATGGGTTGGATTTGAACACTATAAGGAAATAAGTGTGTGTTACCTTCTCTCATCCGTTCCTGAGTGAGACTCTTAGAAAAATGTGTAGGGAAGAGAAATAGTGATGACACCGTGTAGTTCACCATTGCAAACAATGACTGAAATAGGTCATGCAAAATAAGAAAAAAGTCAAACTATAGAGGTAATAGTGAATTGGCCACATATGCAAAATAATAGGGGGAATATGGGACGTGTATAAATTTGGCACAAAAAAATAACCAAATTTGGGTTAGCCAAAATTTGTTGACGATTGAGGCCTCAAGTATCATATTGAAGAAAATATTTCCATAGGGGTCATTGGCTAATTGTAAAAGTAACTAAAAACATAAATAAATCAAACTCTCTTGGTGACTAACAACCCCTTCTTAAGTTGGATTCTATATACTGTGTGCAGGTAATGAAATTATAAGTTTTCTACAAGACACAAGTATTACCCATTGAACATTATACCAAACCTAGTAGTAAGTAGCCAATGATGGTAGTGATGGTAAGGAGCCAGTGCATATCTCCCAAACCAATTTGATTTTTTGAGTGCCTAATAAGCATGGAGTTACATTTGGCCCTAATCTTTGTGTTTGCACTCTTTTCGTCGATGTGTGAGGAAAAAGTGAGTGCTTACATGCCTAGTTGGGCTCTGCTAGTCATGACAGCTGTATGATAAAAGGTTAGAAAGAAACAACTAAGCTATTAACAAGAATTAAACAAAAACTAAAAGAAAACATGAGCATAATAACAAAAATAAAATAAAAAAATGAAAATGGACCAATATCACCAATATATAGCTTGATATGATTGATGAAATCCAAAGATACACAATGGAGAAAGAGGACTTGGGTCTCTTCCCTCTCCAATGGAAGGCTATTGAGGCCCTCAACTGATTGCTCTCCTTACAATGAAAGGTGAAAATGTGAATGAAATAACTCCAAAATTATCCACTCTAGTGAGAGATGGAAAGCCTATGAAATGATGTTGATTATGTCTATTGCCAAAGAATGAGTCTAAAGCAATCTCAACAGCATAACAATACAAAGAA
>JZKD02S1620663.1:303318-328856 GCA_000966675.3 Picea glauca
GACCCACTAACCTTGATGAGGTTTCTGTTCAAGCTACGTATATTGAAGTAGGGAAAGCAGGTGTGTCAGGGGAATCGTTGTCTTCGAGGAAAGAGGACAAGAGGAAAAGGCATGGTAATGGAAAGAGTGCAAATGCGGTGACAAAGAAGGAAGGAAAGCTCTCTTGCAAGCATTGCAAGAAAGAGGGACATGATGAGGACAGATGTTGGCAGTTGCATCCCAAGAAGAGGCCAAAGTGGTTCAAAGAAAAGAAGGGAACGCAAACAGTGGCAACGACATCAAAACCCACAGACTTGGGATTAGATTCAGGTGATGAGTCAAAGATTTCATTGGTTGGTATGATAGGTAAGAATGGTGAAGAGATTGATTGTAGAAGCAACTTGTTTCATATAAGAGTAATCATGTGGCACACTAAGATAGACACATTAATCGACAGTGGATCTCAATCTAATCTAATCTCAAAAGAATTGGTTAAAAAATTGGGATTAAAAACACAAACTCATCATAAGCCTTACACACTTAAATGGATAAGAAATCATCATCAAATGCACATAACAAAACAATGCACAATCAAATTTGCAATTTCATCTAAGTATGTGGACGAAGTAACTTGTGACGTTGTGTCGTTAAGAGAATGTGGAATGATCTTAGGTAGTCTATACTTATTTGATCGTAAGGCAATCTTCTACAGGACAAAGAATCAATATCAATTCACTAAAGCAGGTCATGATTATGTCATTCATGCTCATCGTGTTAAAGAAAATAAAACACTTCAAACAAGGGAACAACTAACGAATGCAGTGCAAGCATGAAACAAACCAATAATTGTTTCAAATGAAGTAATTGATCCTAAGCAAGAACAAGACATGGTTGTTGAATGGAAAATCAATCATATGTTGCTTCAAGATAAGCTCATGTCCTGCAGATATCTAAAGTATATCAGCTCATTTGCAGTCGTATTTTTGATGCTGTCATTAGAAATGTTTTCTACATGGATGATAGTGGCTTCAGTAAGATGTAACAGGGTTCAAATGGCTAACAATATACTATCAGTTGTCATGATTGTGTTATAGTTGATCTTGATGAGAAAGGTGCACAGGACAGAGTTCAGAGATAGAGAGCTTGTTGACTGGTCAGTAACCGTTTGGGGACCAAAAGGTCTTATTGTGGGGAGGTGTGATCCGAAATCGAATCCAAAAGCCTGACAGGGCTTGAAAAATGCTCAAAAATGAAATTGCTCGGAATGCGACGAAACTAGTACCATTGCGTCCGTCTCGTTTTCCCGATTTTGGTGGTATATTTACTTTGTCAAACGGACTCCATATGGAGAAGATATCGCGTTCTGTCCGAAAAGTCAAACAGGGAAAAAAAGGGATGACTGTACATTCCGTATAGTCCACGTGTCATGCTGACTATATAGACCGTACGGTCCATACAGGTGACATGGCAGCTCTAGCAAATGACACATGGCAGCCTTGGGTGATGACACATGGCAGAGCGTGACAGGTCGGATTGGCATACAGAAGGACCAATGCAGGGGTGACACATGTCACCACTAGAAGGGTGACACGTGGCATGGATGATGTCAACATCTGACGTGGCAGGGATGATGTGGCAAGGCTGATGAGGCAGTACGACAGTTGACATGGCAGGAACGTGGACCAATCAGTGACTGAAACATGTCATGGTTTGGTTGGTTGTAGAGGTGCCACGTGGCCCAGTCAAGGGCTGCCATGTGGCACCCCGTGATTGGTTGTTGGTTTATGTGTAAAAGTTGTGGGTTTACCATGGGTCGAACTGGCGACCTCCCTCCGGGGCTATGGACTGGCGGGACTGGGCTAACCACCCAGGCGCCCATTGGTTCTTATACCATATATGAGAAACATTATATTTATGTTTTGAAAACGTATTATTCCGTGGGGAGAAGGGTCGGGGCTTAGCCCCAGCCCTCGACGCAATATACAACCACATGACCATGCTATACAACCGACGGGAAAGTGTTAATGCACGGTTCTATCACCATGCCACAAGACCGGGCTCTACCATCAAAAAGGAGTGCGGGGGGTAATACAACGGATCGTTACCATGTGCAAACGGTTATAACTGTTATAACTATGACCGTTACCACATAGAACGCATGGGAGTTATGGGTTTAGCCACGGTTCTATCCACTTGCCACGTGATCGAGAGCTAGCGCCGAATTTATAGGGGCCAGCGCTTAGCCCTTTGGGCTAGCACTTGGCCATATGAATCTATGTGACCCTGCCAAGGGGGTGCGCACCAGACGAAGGAGGATAGTACCCAATTTTAACTATAAAGTGGGTTTTATAACTAAATTTTGGATTTTTAATTATTGTTAAGCCGATTTTTAATGTATTTTCTCCATTTTGGGGGAATATTGGGCAATTTTGGAGCCTAAATTCTTGGAGGAAGTTGGAGATAAGAAACCAACTTCCAAGCTATATAACCCAGGCCATTTTGAGGCTATTGAAGGGGCATTCAGAGTAGAATGATGCTGAAGAGAAGCCAAGCCAAAGCCATTTTGAGGCAGAGAAGCTTTTGAGGAGGAGACATTGTCGGACCATTTCTGGGAGCTCCAAACGTCCGTTTTGCGTGCCGTTTTCTTTGCATGGTTCTAGAGATCTGGAAGAACATGACCAGATAAGTCTTGTAGCCATTTGACATTGCAGCGATGTACTTTTGAGCATTTGAACATAAATAAAGAAGCCTCTCCCATAGAGAAAAAGGCCCGGAGATGTAGGCAAAGTTGTGCCGAACTCCGTTATCAATCTGCGTGTTATAGTTTGTTGTCTATCATTTCATTTCAGATATGCATATATGTATATGGCTGTCATAATTCCTCTTCTTTCCTCATTCTTCACTAATTTTCTCAAATGGTTAATTAACGCATGCAAAATTAAAACTCAACCATAAGTCATTAAAAGATCTGATGGATCAATTTTCAAGCTTTCAAATACATTATACTCCAACTCCGTCTTGCCTTCTTCTCTCTATATATAATATGAAACCATTTTTCTGTAATTTTTCATGTTATAAACTCCATCTCTACATCACACAACCATAACCATTATTAAACATAGATTAATTCTCATAGGATCAACAATTTGTTTCTTTATTATCGTGCTTCTTCACTACATCTTTCAATTGAGCTAGAACAACATTTTTTTTCTCTACTAAGCCATAAAAAAACTAAGCAGAATTAGAATAGAAAGAAATCACATTTTATTCACCTTTCTAAGCTTTAAAATACATTGTACTAAAAATTACACTTACACCATCTACTATATACCATCAAACACCATGTTTTCTATTTCAAACGAATAAATTGATATTTTACGTTAATCATCCAAAACAAAATAATACAAGAGATTGAGTTGTTGTAACACTAGCAATGAATTTTACATTTGAGTATCTATGCAAGAGTTCAATCAGCCCATAATCTCACGATTCGAGTACCTGTGCGGGAGTTTAATGAGCAACTGAACAAATGTAATATTTATGTGTGTAACCTATAGAGGTGTATAGAAAGTTTTAAGCCTATTTTGTATCTCTGAGATTGAGCAATAAAATGTCATCCCATTTCCCATATCTAATTTTGTTTGATTTACTCTCTAAATTGTATGTTTGACTATTTCACTTTGTTGCATTAATTTTGAGTAATTACTCAACAAATGGTATTAGAACCCAAGGAGAAGTCACTGATAATTCATTCAAAGTGAAGGAGAGTCCATTCGCTTGTCATTCACATGTAGAGGAGCTCTGAAGAAAATCAGTTTGGCATTTTGTTTGTGAGGGAGAAAGAGTCGAGACCATTTGCAGTCCTTGCATTGTGTGAATTAGGTCACGGAGAATGGCGAAAGTCTTGAGTGTTAAGTTCGAGGTGGAATTTTTTTATGAAAAAAGTAACTTCGATTTGTGGAAGCTGAAGATCTGGGATTTTTTGTTGCAATAAGGATTGTTCAAATCATTAACGAGAAAGACAAAGAGACCAAAGGGTAAGAAAGATGAGGAATGGGAAGATATACATTTGAGATCTTTCAGACCATGCTTTTCATCCTTGTAGATGAATTTTTTGTTTAGTATCATTGGAGAGAAGACAATAGGAGGCTTATGGAGCAAAATATAAATCCTTTACATGACAAAGTCCCAGAAAAACCGAATCTACTTCAAGAGGTAATACAAATGAAATTATGTACCAAAATTGTTGATCATTTAAATGAATTTAATACTCTATCTATTATGTCAGTTAACTAGTGACATTGTTGTGTTCATTTTTGGATTCGTGGGATCATCTAGTCAATTCTATTAGTTTTAGCACAACAAACACCCTTGCATTTGACTATGTTGTGGGAGCTTTGTTGTCTAAGGAGATTAGGAAGAAATCTAGTATAGAAACCTCCACATCGGAAGCATTGGTGGTTAGAGGGGAATCAATACATACATCCAAATCCAAGTCAAAGGGAAATCTGAGATGTTGGTATTGTGGTAAATCAGGGCATCTAAAAAAAAACAATGGGAGAGAAGAGGATACAAGGAATACTTAGTTAATGAAGCAAATCTAGTTGAATCAAGTTCAAGTATGGTTGATGAATTTTTCTCTGTTTGTAGCATCTCACAATATCAAGAATAATGGTTGTTAAATTTTGATGTTTACCATCACATGTGTTAAAATAGAAGTTGGTTTTGTTCTTGCCAATCTATATATGACAGTGTTTTGTTTGGATTGGGAGAATTACTATTAATATGTTTGATGGGATTGTAATAACATGAATGGATGTTAGACACGTACCTAAACTTAAAAATAATTTAATTTCTTTGGGATTCTTGGATACTGGAGGTTACAAGATTACATGTCAAGGTGGAGCATTGAAAGTGTGCAGTAGAATATTTGTGGTTGTCAAGGCTACAAATATTGGAAACATTTACAAACTCGAAGGAAGGACTGATCCAAAATGGATCTAGGAACCAAAATTGGTCCAGGAAGGCCTAAAAATAAAAGTTCTCAGAATCACTTCAAAACAGACATGTGCATAGGCTGTGTCATTAAAAAACCAACACAACTTGAATGGGGTCAAACAGACACCATATGCGAAAGATATTGCATTCTATTCATTTTGCCAAACATGCAAAAATAGTGTTGATTGTACAGTTCATATAGTGTTGACATGGAAGATGACCATACAGTCTGTATGGACATATAGGTGACGTGGAAGTGATGCATTGGCATGATGATTGGGAATTTGATGGCTGATAGGTGGACAAGTCATATTGTGACATGTGGCACCACTACAAGGGAGACACGTGGCACGTCTGAAAAGATGAGTTGTCATGGGATGGCACGGCAAGGTAGAGACATGGACGAAGTGGAAGATGACAAGTCTCAGTTGCATGGACAAATTATAGGCTGTCACGTGCTGCAGTCATGGGCTCCCATGTGGCACCCCTTCATTGGTTGGCATATGGAAAACATTTATGTGAATCCACAGGAGTTGAACCCATGACCTCTAGTCGAGGTGGAATGTTTTAGCAAGGCTGAGCTACCAGCCCACCCACAATGGATCTTATTAACTATAGTATAAATTTTTTATCTCAATTGAATCAAATGTTTTATGGGCAGATTAAAGGGCTGTGGATTAGACATAGAACCCCCCCCCTCCCCAATGCATACAAACTATACAATTTTATCCTGGGCGTGGGAGTTGGTACACAGATTGTGTTATGGTGTAGCTTCATTTTGGAGTCAGTCCCTCGGAGCATTCACATTGCATATGCCCATTACATATGACCCAGATCTCCAAAATTTGGGCACGCTTGGTATGGGATCAACCCCAATCCTCAAGTCCAGCCCCATCTGACCAGGGGCTAGAAACAAGGGTCTAACAAATATGGAGAGCATGGTTGTTTATCCTGCGTCCATATGGCCATGCACACCAAAAACCAGGAGCCTATGTCGGAGGGGGCCAATGAACCAACACTAACCCGTGGAAACCTAGAGGTCGCATATGACCAGGGGCCTGAAATTCGGGGGTTGCACCTTGAATTTTGGTCAATTGTGGGTTTTAAACCACATAATAAATATTTTAATTGATTTTTCAGTCAATTTTGAGAGATTTTGGCCGTTATTGCAGGATTTGGAGCTCTTTTTGAGGCCAAATCTTGGGGGAAGTTGGGATTTTGTTGCCAACTTTAAGACTATATAAACTAGAGGTTCTTGGCATCCTTAGGGAGGTTTAGAAGAGTAGAAATGTTAAATAATTGTAAATCCAAAGCCATTTTTATGCAGGGAAGCCATTGAGGAGAGCAACTTTGCGAGCCATTTATGGGAGCTTCATTCATCCGTTTTCAGTGCCGTTAGTTGTGTTGGGTTCTTTAGATATAGTAAAACACAACTAGATCAATTTGTAATCAATTTGACACTTTTATGATGTATGTTTGAATATTTTAAGAGAAATAAGAAAGCCTCACCCACTGAGACAAAGGCAGGAAAACGTAGGCGATATTGCCAAACTGTGTTAACAACTTTTGTTGTTATGGTTTTATGATTCCTGTGCTTATTTTAAGATATGTATACTTCATTATGGCTGGTATATTACATCATTAATTCTTCCTCTTTCATCAATTTCCTAAATGGTTAATGAATTCATGTTTTAAAACTCAACCATAGTCTTTAAAAGATCATTCCGGATCAAGCACTCAAGTAAATGAAGCAACGATGGTATCTAAGGAAACAAGAGAATAGATTTGTTTATGGCATCAACGACTGGGAAAGAAAGGGTGAGGGCTATAGATATTGAAAAACCGTAATCTATTTCCTGAATTACATTATTTGAATTTATCCAAGTTTAATATCTATCTTGGTTATAGTGATGGAGATAACAAATGTAAATTGTAGGATGTTGTTACACATAGAAATTCCACACTTAAGTACCTCACCCTAAGTTTTGCGGGTGACATAAAAGTGTCATATGCACCTTGCTAAGTGTTGCATACACCTTGACACTATGAAAGAACATTTGTCACAATCCCTAGTCAATGAGGAGGGAAACTATATCATATGAAGGTCAAAATACTATGTGCATATGAATTATTTATTAATATTCATAAAAAGGAAATTAATTTAGTGTGATAATCCACCTCACATTTATTTTCCTAATCTCAAGGAGAGGTTGAGAATCTAATGGATGGTTGAGATATCTTCTCAAACCAAAATCCTAATTTGGTGGGTCTTGAGAGATATTTCCTCGTTAAAGTCTGTGAGAGATATTTTGTCCCTAAAATACTTGAGAGATATTTTCTCCCTAAAAATCTTAGAGATCCCATTTTAGAGGATCTAGTGAGTGATCTTATCCATGGTGGTTAAGATTTCAAATCCTTTATAATGAGGGATTTCCATGGAAAAGAGAACAAATATTAGATGTATCAAACCTTTGATTTTGGAGGGAGTTTGAAGATATCAGACTTACGATCATGGGATTCATGCAAGGGTTGGATGAGGAGAGCTTGGAGGAGTTTCAACTGACATCATTCGTGGTATGTAAGTTTTATTTGTTCTCATTTATTATACTTGGACTATTTCCTTCAAGTATGTAGTTTCATGTGCTTGTCTATGTTTAATTTGATTTGCATAGATGAATTTGCTTTTCCTAACCCATTAGAGTAGAAGGAAGTCGTTTGTTTCTTGTTGTTCATTGTTGGTATTGATTTGCACCAGGAATTGGATCAAGCTCGTGGATAGGAACAACTAGGAAAAACATTGTAAACATAGTACATCCTACTTTACCTTCTCCTTTGTTTTTCGATAAGAAAAATGAGTTTATAGGAATGATAGTGTACAAATGATTGTTTTTGTCTTCGTATATGGGTCAATAATCCAAGGGAAATTTCACGTGTCAATAGGGGAATATTTTCGTAACAAAAAATTGTGACTCCATTGGGGAAGGACATTGACATGTATTTCCTTGGATCGTCTGATATTTTTCCCACTTTTATATCCTTTTTCTTGTTTGTTTCTGATCTACTTCCCTTTCTCTCTTATTCATTGAAGATTTCACAGTCTTTGGCAAAGTGTTCTAAGTTTTTAGCCTTTTTTTTTGAGTTTTTGGGAAGGCCAAGATTCCTCTATTGTGTACACCAAAGTTTTGATCTAGTATCAAATCTCCCTCTTAGTGTATACCAGAGAAATGTAGCACTCTATTCCTTTGGAAATAGGAGCACTGATCTCCTTTTCTAGGTTTTTCTTCCCCTTTCTGCTCACTTTTTCTTAGTCTGATCCTAAGGGGGTTTTTACTCATAGACCTTTGAATACTCTTGACTTTGTTTTGCTCAGAGTTGGCAATTTATCACTCATTTGTGTTTTTCCTTTGATTTTGCAAACTTTCTCTTAGTTGTGGTCCCCTTGGGTTAACAAGATCCCTTGGTTATATTTTCCTTTTGAGTTTATCCGATCTCAGTCTCGTAAATATTTTAGATTACCTGATTGTTTAGGATTGTTCATCAACTAAGGTTTGCAAAGGTTGTTTGGTATTGAGCCTTCTTGTCTTCATTTGAAAAATCTCTCTTTTTTGGATGATTATGACTCTTTTGACAACCTATTTGAGGATTTTCATGAGTGTTTATATTCTTTATCTTTTGCATATTTGTGTTCTTGATTGAATAAGTTACCATACTTGTTTCTTTAAGTTCTCGTTATCCTTTGAGTCCATTCTTTTCTTGAAATATTTTTTCTTCATGTCTTTTGTATCTACATCTGAATTTTTCATTTTGATTGAAAGTAATGAAGCATTAAAGGATTTGCATTTGCTTTATTTTAAAATCAAATAAATAAGGTAATTTGATTTTTCCTTTTGGGTAGTGTAGTAGATTGCATTTAGAAAATTGCATTGAGGAATTGGGTTATTTTGTTGAAGAAAGTTGAACCTCTTCTCCATCCCGTATGCATGATTCAATGAAGTAAAATATTTTCATCTCATTATTCTTCATTCTTTTGGAGTCAGGTCTAAAACATCATAAGTTTCACTTTCGTACCCTTGAGTAAACAACAACCCTAAAATGAAGCGCTTATAACATTGATCAAACACTTATATTATCTCATAGAAAACCAACATTAGCTTAAAGTGTAAAGATTTGGAATAGGTTGTGAGGATAAATTTCCAAAGCCATCAGAAAAATATAGAATCTTGTGCTAGGGAGCGACAAATTCAATTGTTCGTATAAGCATAATCAAGATCCCCCTCTCACACAAGGGTTAAACACAACGTTGTGTGCGAGAGAGCAGTGAATATTTCCCCTCAGAATCGTAACCCATGTAATGGAAGATCGTATATTGGGGGTACTTCCTAAGAAATGAATGGCTTCATTTGGTCTTGGAGATTCATGAATCCCAAATTCGTTCAGGGTTATCAATAGTACTCTGGTCCACTTGGCTTCAGTTCTCTTGAAGAATTTTGGACATCTTATCATGCCCATACGTTCCTTCTTGACTGTCGACTATACCCTCCCAGAGGCTGACTGTGGGTTGGTAACCTTAGTGTTCTATATCTATAGGTTTGATACACAATGTAACGATGAAGGGGATTCTTCACCGTACCTTGGTAAGACGTTGGTCAAACTCACTCGGGCTCCTTAGAGGGTACACCCACTGGTAAAACTATGTGGGAACTTGCACCAAGGCATAAGTTCATTAAGTAGCTTTCCAGCATAACTGATCCACCAAATCTATCCCATCCCCTTCCTATATTGATCTTGAAGTGTTGGATTTCATCACCAACTAGTGGTTTCATTGTGGGAAGGTTTGTTTGATTATTTTCTTCTTTGAGTTGTAGCATGTGTTATTTTTTTTCCTTACTGTACCTTAGGTCGAGTCAGTATCAATTCAATCAATTCCTAAGAGTCCCAACGAAGCATCCCCTTTTCCCAAGGAACCTTTCACCTTTCCTTCTTTTGGAAATGTTGGTCCTCCGTACATTGCCACACTGAGTCTTTTGGGACTCACCATCAGGTTACCGCTTTGGTTGTTCCCCATTCTAGTGATCTAAACTTTTCCCAGTGCTTCGAATGCACCTAATTCTTCGAATATAAGTACGCCACCCACAAATCAACCTCATGTCGAATTTTCACCTTCTTCACCCATCAAGTCTCCTTCCCTTTCTCCTTCTTCTCCTAGCGAAAGATCTAACATAGGTAACCAGGTTGATAAGAAGAAGAAGAAATGAAAGGGGAAGAAGAAGAAGAATTAGAAAGAGACAAAGATTCCAACTAGATCAGGTCATGTTGGATCCGAGCAACCACCTACTGTTATTTTTACTCAAAGTGTTCATAAAGTCGACAAGTCTAAAATGAAGAATCCTAAACCCAAATTCCCTTGCAATATTTGTAAGGGTGAACACTTTCTGAGGCATTTCCATTCTCTCCCCAAGGTATTAGAAATGTGGTCTTCCACATCATCAACTCCTACTAAACATGATAGTGACACCCCTTCAACTAGTGATGTTAAGGTTGGTAAGAAGAATAGAACTGTCAAATTTCCTTGTATGTTATGCAAAGGTGATCATTTCTCTCACATTTTCCCTCGTATCAACGATGCTTCTTATATTTTGGAAAATATTCAACTTCCAACTGGTTATCATAAGATCTCTCCCAAACCGTCATTGGGTGATGAACTGGTCAATCTGGTTCCATCCCTAGTTAGTACGGTTGATTAGGTGGTCAATCTAGTTTCATCCTCACTTGAGCCAGTAACCCAAGTAGTTGATCTATTGCCATCATCAATTAACCGAAATATTCATCTAAAAAGTGAGACCCATGTGACTGATCAAGTTCTATCATTGATAGATATGACTCATCCCTTAAAGAGTGCAACCAAAGTGGTCGATCCAATTACGTCATCGGTCAATCTCACTCCTCATTCAAAGAATGAGGATGTCGCTCAGGTCTACCTGGTTAATACTTACTCACCCAAAAAAGGGGGCACTCCGCCTGTTCTGATGGCACCCCTTCAAGAAATCAGAGGATTTCTATTAATTGGAACCATTTGACATAACATTGTCTTCCTTCTTACAAGCCTTTCCAAATCACCATGCATGTTTGTGATAGGAATATTCCTAAAACTATATTAGACGAAGGTTCTTTTGTTAGCATCTTATCCACAAATGATTCAAAATATTTTGGTTCCTCGCATCTTGCACCTGTGACTTAGAATCTGTTGACCTTTGACAAAAGAGTTAATCAACCTTTAGGGATCCTACCTTATTTTCTAGTTACTTTGGGAGGAAAAATGGTCTACGTCGATGTGAAAGTTGGTCTACTTGTGTCCACTCTTTTTCGAGTGATATGTTTCCCTCACAACAGAAAAATAGTAAAAATCAAACAACTTTCATTCATTGACCCTCATCTGATGCTTAACCATCCTCCTTTGAATAGTCCATACATGCCAACAATGGCCACCCTACCACAGGTAGATTATGTAACGACATGCCCCATGTGTTAAACCCCTCACAAGAGGGAATCTCTCCCTTCTCCTGGATTAGATCCAGTAGTTGACATGGTCATCTCTTTGATAGCGATATTAGAGCTAGATCACCTTACCCTTATCGAGGTCTTTGACATGTATTCCTTCCAGAGTGTTTTTATTCCATCTAGTGAAGATATCCTTGAAGCCATGGCTAACGTTTGTCTCTTGACATGTACTCCTTCCAGAGAATTATCCTCTTGGAATCCATGATGAAGGAGAGGTTTTGAACATATTTTTTCTACTCTATGGAAAGCTCATTAAAAATTGAAACAAAGCTCTTGAGCATAGTTTTTTTTCTCTGTGGCAAGCTCGCTAAAAAATGAAAGAAAATATACTAGCGTAATTTTTCTCTCTGTAGAAAAAGAGTTACAAAATGAAAAGAAATATGGGGATTGAACCCATAGCCATGAGCATAGTTCTTTTTATGTGTCAAGCTCATTAAAAAATTAAAAAGTCACCTCTCTTATAAAGTAGAGTCTTTTCACTAGATCTCATAGAAATCGAGTTGATTCTTTAGCTAGATATCGTAGATGTCGGTTTGAGTCATTCGTTAGGTATTGTATTTGAACCTTCTTTTCCTCTTCTTAGTGAAAATGTTTCCATTAGTAAAAAAAAGATGAACAAAGAAAGAAGAAGAATCGTCTGAGGAAACGACTCTTGGGAAGCAGGTCTCGAGCTGTTGGAAATCATGCTAGAGAAAAAACACCAATTTTTTCCAAAGAATCTCGGGTAAACTACCTCTACAAATACATGCTTCTAGAAGTCATCCTCATTTGAAGGTCATTCCCATCGTAACGTATTAGTCTTTTTCTAGAATGAGCTTAGTCTTTAGTCTTTCTCATGCTCGTAAATACATAAGAATAAATTATTGAGCTTAGTATTTATTCTTTTTCATGCTTGTAAATACGTGAGAATAGGTTACCGAGTACACTTTTATCTCTTTTTCAGATTTATAAAATATTTGTGAAAAATGAACTCTTTGGATTCTCCTTTAAGCTCTTTTCAGACTCTCTAAGCATGAAAATATTTCCAAGTGATCTTGCTTCCTTTCACACTCGTTAAAATGTTTGAAACAACATATTTCAAGTGATACTTTATCTCTTTTTTGGTCTTGCGAGACTAATTATGAAAAATAAATACTCTAATCAAGCATGATTAGAAGAGTTCTCCCCTGTATTGTTTTACACTTTTTTCATTCTTGGGAGACTAAATTTACAAAAAAGTCATCCATGGAGTTGCCTTTAAGTTCTTTTCAGACTCTCTAAACATGAAAAACCACTGAGTTTTCCTTCTCTTGACTTGCTAAACTACACATTGAAGGACCCATATGGGAACAAACCCTTACTTCTTCCAGTTCGTTAAATAATGGAAGATGAACTTACCGAATTTGAGTTATATCGAGCATGTGTTACCCTCCTTGAGCTCGTTAAATGAAAAAGAGGTATTCATATATCTGGGTGGGGGAAATATTGAAGGAAGTAGGTCATGTTTTTGGGAATCCTTTATGGAAGCTATTGTCACCCTTGAACATGGAACCTGCTTGCATCTCATCATACAGTTGGGTAATTCAGTTATCTCTCAGTATACCAATTCCATGTTTCTCCATACTTTTTCGTCCAGTCAAAGAGTTTTCTTATTTTCGTCACATTGCATTCTTGGTACTTGTCGAGTCAATGATGCCAAGTCAGTTGTCATGACTCATCATGTTCAAGGAAATTTTCACTTGAAACCATCCATCTGCAGTATTTCCAGTTTCCATTTCCCGTGTCAGTCCATACTCATTCTATTCGCCATCTTACATCACTTTCTTGTGTCAATTTCATGTTGATGATGGGGGATACATCAAGGCCCTCCTTTGACGAGTCTTTTCATGTCAACTTCAATACATCATTTAATAATTACACTTAGAAACTAGTTCGTACCTTGGGACCTGCATGCATCAATGGAAGCCCTCCTCTCTTCTGACAATGGGCTTACATCATTGACCTCTGATCGGATGATTCCATGAATGTTTGAACTTAACTCATTTATTCACATTAGTTGGAATGTACTACGGTACCTTGGGAGTCATTGACATCATTGGTGATTTCCCTCACACTTGTTAATGGTTTACCTCAATGATCGGTAATCAAGTGGTTTCTACCATGTTCGACATAAAATCATCTATTCACATGGCTACGTTCATACCACATCAGGATTGGGATGAAGAACCTGAGTTGAACATTCACTCTCTTATCTACTTTGTCGAGGCTACAAAGGAGATCATTTGACGATGTTGATATATATAATGTCACATAGATCCACATTGTATTGGTATATGGCTACGTTTTATCATCTCATAGCTCCACTTTCTATTTTTCGTGGCTACGATCAGTTCATGTCATGGAGGTATGGATACACATTTTATCTCTAGTGGCCATATCCTTAGTCAGTATTTTTCATGGATATGTAGTGCATTGGTCGACTGCCATGCTTTGAGTCATATTGTATTCCGAGCATAGGTATTCCTTCCTCGAAAATAGAACATATATTAATATTTTTTGATGATTTTTTGCATCTTCTATGAGGTTCTCCAACTCCACAGCCTTCCATTGAATAAGTTGTAAAGTGTTTTGGCCATTTGTTTCTCTTCTGACCTCACACTTTAGGGGGAATTCTGTTACACTTCAAAATTCCATACTTAAGTACCTCACCCTAAGTGTCACAAGTGTCGTAAAAGTGTCATATGCACCTTGCTAAGTGTTGCATACACCTTGACACCATGAAAAAACATTTTTCACAATCCCTAGTCAATGAGGAGGGAAAATATATCATATCATGGTCAAAATACTATGTACAAATGAATTATTTATTAATATTCATAAAAAAGGAAATTAATTTAGTGTCAGAATCCACCTCACATTTAGTTTCCTAATATCAAGGAGAGGTTGAGAATCTCATTGATGGTTGAGATATTTTCTCAAAAAAGAATTCTAATTTGGTGGATCTTGAGAGATATTTCCTCCTTAAAATCCTTGAGAGATATTTTCTCCCTTAAATCCTTGCGAAATATTTTCTCCCTAAAAATCTTGGAGATCCCATTTTAGTGAATCTAGTGATTGATATTCTCCATGGTGGTTAAGCCTCCAAATCCTATATAATGAGGGCTTTCCATGGAGAAGAGGACTAAGATTAGAGGTATCAAACATTTGATTCTGGAGGGAGCTTGGAGATATTAAACTTATGATCGTGGGATTCATGCAAGGGTTGAACGAAGGGTTGAACGAGGAGAGATTGGAGGAGTTGCAACTGACATCATTTAATATAATTGGTCTATTTACTCCAAGTATGTGGTTTCATGTGCTTGTCTATGTTTAATTTGATTTTCATAGATGAATTTGTTTTTCCTAATGCATTAGAGTAGAAGGAAGTTGCTTGTTATTTGCATGAGAAATTGGATCAAGCTTGTGGATAGAAGCAACTAGGACAAATATCGTAAACATAGTACATCCTACTTTACATTCTCCTCTCTTTTTTGATAAGAAAAATGAGTTTATAGGAATGGTACTCTCCAAATAATTGTTTTTGTCTTGGTATAGGGGTCAATAATCCAAGGGAAAGTTTACATGTCCGCATGAGAATATTTTCATCCTAGTTCCCACAAAATCATCACTAACACAGATATGTCCAATGAACGATTAGATGTTGTTCATGATCACAAAGGAAGATTTATTTACAAACTCAAGGGATCATTTTATGACCTAATGGTATTGAGAAAATGGTAGAAGTTGTTTGATTCCTTCATGGTGAGACAAAGTTTTACTAAAAGTGAGTATGATCATTTTGTTTTCTTCAAAAGTTTCAATGGCATATTCATTATGTTGGTGTTATATGTTGATCATGTTCTTGTTGCAAGCCCAAACATGTTTGAGGTTATCTCATTAAAGGCTCAGTTGGTGAGGATGTTTCATATCAAAGATCTAGGAGCAACAAAATAAATCTTGGACATAGAAGTACACATAGACAAAAGAAAAATGGTAAGTTCTGTTTGTCACAAGTCTATGGTGAAGATATGATGACGTTCAATATGAATATTGTGAAACCGGTAAATATCCATTTGACCTTCCATTCTAAGATTTCTTCAATTTTATGTCCTCATAGTAAGGAAGAGAATGATTATATGTCTCATGTACCTTATGCAATTACAATAGGAAGGTCTATGCTTGTGATGGAGTGTTCAGTTGGTGTTGTCATTGAACACATGGAAAAACCAAGTAAAGAGCATGGAAGTGGATAGTTCGGTATCTTAGAAGCACGAGCATCACCTAGTGGTTGTAGTGATTTAAATTTTGGTTATGTTGATTCAATGAAGGTGGAGTGATCCATACTAGAGAAAACTATACAAACATGTTCAGTCAATTAGTATTGTTAGAAAATCTACACTGGTGGCTTGTAAGTAAGGTAATGAATAAACATGAGTAAGATATCACTTAAATTGTTGTAAGGTGAAGATTATTGAAACAATGACAACAAATTTTGAGTTCGAACAACTGGGAGACTTTAACACTTCTAGAATCCGAGAGTTCAAGTACCTTTATGGAAGGTTAATGAACAACCGAACAAATGTAATATTTATGTGTGTAGTCGGTAGAGGCTTATAAAAAGTTGTAAGTCTGTATTTGTATTTATGATATTGAGCAATAAAACAAATGCAATATCTATGTGTGTAACTTGTAAAGGCTTATAGCAAGTTCTAGGCCTGTTTTGTATCTATGATATTGAGCAATAAAATGCCGCAGCATTTCCCATATCTAATTCTGTGTCATTTACTCTCAGAATTATACGCTTAATGGTTTCTCTTGGCTGCATTATTTCTTCTTACTCTTCATGAGATTTACCATTCCAATATTTTGTTGTAGAGCAAATATTCTCAATTTTGCTAGATTGGGCTTAGCGGTAAAATAACCACACATAATGTTTAGTTCTCTACAACTTATATTCATATGTTTTATTTCTTTTCAACATAATATAAAAATACACATATTTATATTTCAAAGTTTTTTTTATCGTTGTCTTCAACTTCAAGTAAAAGCACGAGTGCCCTGTATGAGCTAATTCGCTCGTTATGTTCGTCAGCTTAAAACAAATTGTAACTTTACAACAATGAAAAAAGATAGACGGATCTTCCTTATGCTTTCTCGCTTGTGCATATACATACATACATACATACATACATACATACATACATACATACATACATATATATATATATATGTGTGTGTGTGTGTGTGTGTTCTAGCACTCTTAGATATCACAAACTGACTGAACATTGATAAATTGTGAAGCAAGAAATGCAGAGAGAAAGAATAGAACATAAAACAGTATATTAGAATATATGAAGAAGTGAATCTGAAGAAGTACTATGCAATGGGAGATGGCTGAGCTAAATAGGCTCAAGCTAAACAAGAATAGAAAGTACAGCTGGCCAGGACAGCTGGCAGTGTACAGTCAGACTATTGAGGTTACATTATATTTAACACTCCCTCTTAAACTCATCAGTTACAAACATCATCACTGATTATGCCTAAGTGCTATCTCTGAAAATCAAAAACCGATTTTCCTAGTGGCTTTGTAAAGATATCAGCAATATGATCTCTAGAACCACAAAACTGTAGTACAATATCACCATGAAAACGAGTGTCAATGTGTTTTCTTTTCTTGTGAAAGACACGATTTTTGGATAAAGCAATTGTTGAAGTATTATCACAAAAAATAGGGGTTGGATCCTTTTCTGTATGTGACATATCTTTCAATATTCTTCTCAGCCACACAGCTTGACAAGAAGCTGAGGTAGCAACGACATACTCTGCCTCTACAGAAGATATTGAAACAATTGGCTGCTTCTTTGATTCCCATGAGATTAGGTTCGTGCCCAGTTGAAAAACATGTCCAGATGTGCTTTTCCTGTCCTCTAGGCTGCCTACAAAATCACTGTCTGTGTAACCAGAAAGTTGATTACTATCAGATTTAGTGTACCATAAGCTGAAATTGAGAGTTCCTGCAACATATCTCAAAATTCGTTTCACCATTTTCCAATGAGAATCTTTGGGTGATTCCATGAATTTGGAAACAAGGTTGGTTGCATACATAATGTCAATCCTAGTTGCTGTAAGATACAACAAACTTCCTACTAAAATTTTGTACAGGGTAGAGTCCACTGTAGGACCTTCATCTTTCTTACTCAATTTTGTGCCTAGTGGTATGGGGGTTTCTTCTGGATTGAATCCTTCCATGAGAAATCTTTTGATGATGTATGTTGCATACTTTTGTTGACAGACAAAAATGCCTTTGGTTGATTGATTAACCTCAATCCCTAAAAAATATTTCATTATGCCAAGATCTATCATCTCAAACTCAGATTGCATGGCATGTTTAAAATTTGTTAACTCAAGATTTCCCGTATAGATCATGTTGTCAACATATAAACATACAATCAAAATTTTACCGTGTTGATTTGTTTTGGTGTAAGAAGTTGGCTCATTTTGGCTTCTGTTGAAACCACTTTTGATCAGATAAGTGTCAATTCTACTATACCAAGCTCTTGGAGCTTGCTTTAAGCCATACAAGGGTTTCTTCAATCGATAGACTTTGGTTGGGTGTTCTTGGACTTCAAATCTAGGTGGTTGATTGACATAAACTTCTTCTTCTAAGAAACCACCCAGGAATGCTGACTTGACATCCATCTGGTATAATTGCCATTTGTGTTGGGTTGGTATGGCCAATAGAGTCCTTACAATGTCTAATCTTGCTATTGGAGCAAAAGTTTCACCATAATCAATACCAGGTTGTTGTGAGAATCCTTTGGCAAGAAGTCTTGCCTTGTGTTTTTCAATCTTCCCTTTTTCATTGAGTTTAGTTTTGTACACCCACTTGACACCAATACTCTTCTTGTGACTTGGCAAATCAACAAGATCCCATGTCTTGTTCTTCTCAATGGAATCAATTTCTTGGCTCATGGCTTGAACCCAATGTGGCTCCTTAGTTGCTCCCTTAAAGGATGTAGGTTGACATGACATTAAAGCAAAAAGGTTGTGTTGTTCAAAGTCATCCAACTATTGATGGATTTCTCTCAAACTTCAAGTTCTCTGATTTTGTGGTTCAGAGAATGATTCTCTGCTGGAAGTTGAGGTATTCTAAGAATTTTCAGGTTGCCTTTGTACCTGCAATCTTGGAAGAATAGTTTGACGTACTTGCTATTCTGAATTTTCTGCATTTTCAGAACTTGGCAGCAATGGATTCTGATTGTCCATCTGTAGATTTTCTGAATCATTCCATAATTGATTTTCTAGAAATTTTACATCTCTTCTAAGAATTAGTTTCTTGGTGATTGGATTGTAAAGCCTGTAAGCTTTAGATGTTTCACTATATCGAGTGAAAATACATTTCTCACTTTTATCATCAAGTTTCTTCCTTAATTCAGAAGGTATGTGAGCGTATGTTATGCATCTGAATGTCCTTAGATGCACTACATTGAGCTTTGTCCCACTCCATGCTTCTTGAGGGACTTTTAGCTTTAGTTTGGTGGTTGGAGATCTATTCAGGAGATAAACTGAGCATGCTACTGCTTCAGCCCAAAACCTATTTGACAAACATTTCTCTTTAAGAAGTGTTCTTGCCATATTCATTGTTGTCTGATTTTTTCTTTCAGCCACTCCATTCTGTTGTGGAGTATACCTGGTTGTTGTTTGCATGATAATGCCTTGTGATTTGCAGAAATTTGCAAATTATCTGGAGTTGTATTCTCCTCCTCCATATGACCTGAGTGCTTTGATATATTTTCCACTCCATTTTTCAACTTTTGCCTTGAATTATTTGAATTTTGCAAAAGTTTCAGACTTGTGTCTGAGAAAATAGATCCATATTTTTCTATTGAAATCATCAATAAACGTTAGAAAGTAAAAGCTACCACCTATTGACTCTATTTGCATTGGTCCACATAGGTCAGTGTGAACAAGTTCAAGATGTTGTTTGGCTTGATTGGAAGACTGTGGAAAACTAGTTCTCTTATGTTTTCCAAGTATGCAAGACTCACATGGGGGAATTTGCTCTTTAAATATAGGAAGACCTTTGACCATGGAGTTCTTCTGAAGAAGACTTAGACTTTGAAATGGTAGATGTCCAAATCTTGTATGCCAAACCATTGTTTCATTTAGGGTTGATGTACTTTGTGCATATGGTTGACTCATATTTTCAATTCTGAGGGTAAGGGGAAACATCGTATTTGGAGTCATATGGATTTCAGAAATTAATTTTCTGCTTGGGATTTTGTCATATATCTTGCAAGATGATCCCTCAAAAAGTACCTTATAGCCATGTTCAATGAGTTGTCCTACACTCAGCAAATTATGTTTCAGATCTGGAACATGATAGACATTGTTTATGTCTTTCTTGACATTTTGTTTAGTAATAATAGGAACAGTTCCTTTTCCTTGAACTTTGACTAAATAATCGTTTTCAAGTGTAATATCAGATGAGATTGAAGAATCAATGTATGAAAGTAATTCTTTGATACTTGTCATGTGATTGCTGCATCCACTGTCCAGCAACCAGAGATCTCTAGGCAGTTCTTCAGTCTTATGGAATGAGAGAAACATACCTCTTGAGGTGTCTCCCATATGATTTGACACATGTGCTCTGCCTGAGAGCTGATCTACTTGCTTCTTCCTGCATTCAGATTCATAGTGCCCATACTTTTTGTTGTAATAGCATTGAATGCTTGATTTTTCATTTGATCTTCTTCCTCTGCCTCTTTAAGGCTGGAAATTCTGATGTTGATTTTGTTGTTGTTGTCTTTGACCTTGGAAATTTTGATTCAGATACTGTTGTCTATTGCCTCCACTAGGGTGAGGGTTACCTTGATTGATCCCTCTTCCTTGGTGACCTCTACTTCTTCCTCTGCCTCTCCCTCCGCTGAAGGAGAATTGAGTTTTGAAAGAATTGGAGATTGACTCATCTGTGAGATGAAGTCTAGTCTCATGTGTCACCAAAGAACCAATTAATTCATCTATTGAAAAAATTGACAGATCCTTGGATTCAAAGATTGTTGTTACAACCATTTCAAATTTCTTTGGTAAAATTCTAAGAATTTTCTCAACAATGCGTTGATCAGTGATGGTTTCACCAATCAATCTGATATGGTTCACGATGCCCATGACTCTGGTCATGAAATGATCCACATTTTCAAACTCTGTCATCCTTAGAGTCTCGAATTGCGTCCACAAGGTCTTCAGTTTAATTTTTTTGACCCTATCATTTCCTTGGTAGGAAGATTTAAGGATGTCCCAGGCCTATTTTGAAGTACCAGCGCCTGTGATTTTTGAAAAAATCGAGTCATCCACAAAATTTTGAATCAAAAAATTAGCTTTATTTTCTCTGTTTCTCTGCGCTGCCTGAGAAATTTTCTGCTGATTAGTCATGGCAGACAGGTCTACTAGATCTGGTTCCACATATCCATGATCCACTAGATCCCAGCACTCTTGTGCTTGCAAGAAAGATTTCATCCGAAGAGACCAGAACTCATAGTTCTTTCCAAGAAGAATCAGACCCTGTGTTGGTCCTAAATTGCTAGGTGATGCCATCTTTTAAAGAATTCAGCAAAACAAAAGAAATAATTCCTACTTACCTATCTACTACGTGTAATTTGCAGTGACTTCGGAACTCTACGTTCAAGATTTTGTGAGTTTTTGGCTTCGCGATTCTGATGTCGGGACTTCGTTATACGAGTCCTCCAATCTCTTGTCTCGCCAACCTCCGATCGCTAAAACGCCGATGTGTTGATGAGAGATTATCGGCCTTGAATTGGCCCTTAGTCTCCTTGCAATAGGACCACGCACCTTGATGTTAAGGCGCTATGGGCTTTTCTGGTTCTTTGTCTTTCAAAAACACCGAAATGCGAAATTCGCCTTTGGACAATTCAACGGTCCAGATCTTCCTATGATCTGACGGTCCAGATCCTATGACCAGAACTCATAAGACCGCAGTCAAACCTCTTATCAGGATTCAGGGTTTCAAAGGTCGAAATGCATTGGACTTCTTGTCCACGGAATCCTCGATTTCCCGATTCTCCATTTCACGATGGATGACCTTTTCTTTCGGCAAATTTCCCGATTGCTTTGATCTCACCCACTTGTCTCCTAAAAATGGATGGCTCCGATCGTTTATGGGGTTTTCACCATAAAGAAACCTGATCTCTTTTCCTCAGGATTTGCGATTTACCGAATCCCGATGTGCCAATGGACTCTCCCCTTTCGGGACTTTTCCGAAGCCCTCGTATTTACGCCACGAGTCCCCTCAAGATGGACGGTCTTCGTCATTTCGCGATATCGTGACTTGCGACTCAAAATTTCTCTGACAACTTGAAACCCCGATAGCCGATATGCCGACGGTTTCCTCGATGTTTGCCACGTGTCCAAACAAATAGATGGTTGTGATATTATCTCTATTTCGTGAATCGCGATTTCGTGACTTTCGTCGTGGAGTGTCTTTCATCAACTAGACCTCCGATATCCCGAACTTCGAAATGCCGATGGAGTGATGGCCTAGATCTGTTGCCACTTGTCCTCTGAGATGGATGGCTCACAATCCTCTCGGGATTTCACGATACGTGATGTCGGGATTTCGCGTATCAGAGTTTTGGAGAGTAGTTTCCTTTGCTCGCCAACTCTCGATCCCCGATTTTGCGATGGGATAAGATCGACGGCTCACGATCTATCTCGATCCAACGGTTTAGAATGACTCGTGATTTCATGATTCGCAAATTCTCACGACAGTCTTCTAACCTTTACACCTTCGAGTCAGCAAAATGTCGAGATCTTGCCACGTGTTTCTTGATGGACGGTCCAAATGATTTCAGGATTTCACTACTTCAGAAGTCAAAATTTCTCTTCTGCACTCCAGAGGACTAAACCTCGTGCACTTTCTCACGGATCCAACGGTTGTCGGTCCTCTGCGCAAGATCTAACGACTGAAATTATTTCGCCTTTTCCTCGCTCTCCTTGTACCTTCTGAACTGGATTTCCGCCTCGGATCTGTTCATAGGACAAATCTTACGGCCACGACAGTTTTTCTTTGCGCATTAGACGCGATCTTTGCTGTATTTGAAGGAATTTTCTCCTGCGGAAGAAAAAATTGTGAATCTTTCAAAGATTTGAAATAATTTCACAAGTTGTTTGTTCTCTGCTACAATCTTTGACAGATTTGAGCGATTTCCAAAAATCTTTAAACGATGTTGCCTTCTGCAACAATCATTCACAGATTTGCACGAATTTTGTGAAATCTTCAACGTTTTTGCCTTCTGAAGCTCTTTTTCTTGAATTCTTTGATGATTCTTGAAAATTACAAGAATCTTTAAAGTTTCTTCTTCTGCACTCTCTTTGTCCTTGATCTTTCGATCGGTGTACGCTCTGCTTCGACGCGTGAGCTTCTTACGTTGATCTTTTGAGCATATGACGGTCTTCTTCCTCGTGGAATTTTCCTGCGAGGATCTTTCGAGAGTATGGCAGACAACTATCCAAGCCTTGTGAAAAGTCTGTGTCAAAATGATCTCAAGGTCCGTGAAGCTCTGTGCTATTTAAGGATCATGTTGCTCTCTAGCCTGTGTGAAGAGGCTTACTACTGTAGCTCTGATACCATGATAAATTGTGATGCAAGAAATGCAGAGAGAAAGAATAGAACAGAAAACAATATATTAGAATATATGAAGAAGTGAATCTGAAGAAGTACTATGCAATGGGTGATGGCTGAGCTAAATAGGCTCAAGCTAAACAAGAATAGAAAGTACAGTTGGACAGGATAGCTGGTAGTGTACAGTCAGACTGTTGAGGTTACATTATATTTAACCAACATTAAGATCTAATTGGTATTTCATCTTCTAGCACATGGGGAGGTATGTAGGAGGGGGGTGCAATGTTGCCATAGGACCGTGACCGTTCTTCACTAGAAACACCATATTCAATCCCCATGTTAAATGGTCGTCTAAATGACAGTGCAGAAACCACACTCCTGTGAAAAGAATACCATTAATTTGTCTTTAATATCAATCTCTAATCTGCGAATAAATTGACAACAATAATTCGTCTTTAATATCAATCTCTAATCTGCAAATAAATTCAATATAACATAATTGAATTGAGGTGCAAGCGTATTATGCAAGAGTGTATGTATACCTAGATTGTCATCTTTGAATCTTATGGCAACCCACCCGCTGACAGGAGCGATTACTGTGTTGCGTTGTGGGGGATCAACGAGATTAAATTTAAGCGGGTCGGTTACTGGGTTATAGTTTCCGAAGCCCTCTCCCACCACGTAAAAGTTGTAGCCATGTAGATGCATTGGATGGTTTTCTTCTACGAAGATATTTGTCCTCTGAAAAACTAGTTGAACTATTGTGTTGTATTTGAGCACTTTCACTTTTGTTGGGAGGTCAGGTGCCCAAAGTTTTTTTGGTATATCCTGCCCCGTGTAGTTGAATCTAAAGGGAGGTTTTGATAGAAAATCCATCATAAACACACCATTAATAGCAAAATAATAAGCTTGAAGTAGGGCGATCATGGGCAATACAAAAGATATATTGTTCATGCTTGCACTGAGCCTCATTCTGTTGGGGCCTTCACAGGTCTTCCCTTTGGCACAAGGAAGTAATCCCATTCCAACTGTGGAGATGAGGTTTTCATCTATGCTATGCAGAACGTCCACTGGGTACTCTTCGGAAGTGAGGCTTCTCAGTCCTTTGCTGAACTTAGTGACAGTCGCAGTGTGATTGTAGTATGGAAGCCTAGGAAAAATGGGACACGTAGAATTTTGATGTCCCATGTACTCTAGAATGGCAGTAGTTCTGTTGTTATCTAAAGTGATAAATTGTGAAGCAAAGAGAGATGCAGAGAGAAAGAATAGAATAGTATATTGAAATGTATAAAGAAGTACAGAACTCAGAAGATACTCAGAAGATATAATTACAATCTAAGATGGTTGAGCTATATATGCTCAAGCATGACGAAAATAGAAAGTACAACTATCCAATACAACTGGCAGTGTACGGTCATACTGTTGAGGGTACAATATATTTAACACTCCCTCTTAGACTCAACAGTTACAATCAGCAGCACCGACTATGCCTAAGTGCTGTCTCTGGAAGTCAAAAACTGAATTTCCTAGGGGCTTTGTGAAGATGTCAGCAAGCTGATCTCAAGAGCCACAAAATTGTAGTGCAATGTCACCATTATTGACTAACTCGCGTATGAAATGAAACCGAGTGTCAATGTGTTTACTTTTCTTGTGAAACACATGGTTCTTGGATAATGCAATTACTGATGTGTTGTCACAGAAAATAAGAGTTGGATCCTTTTCTATTTGTGACATGTCTTTCAATAATCTTCTGAGCCATACAGCTTGACAAGAAGTTGAGGTAGCAGCTACATACTCTGCCTCTGCAGAAGATATTGATACAATCGGTTGCTTCTTCGATGCCCATGAAATCAGGTTCGTGCCCAGTTGAAAAACATAGCTTGATGTGCTTTTCCTATTATCCAGGCTGCCTGCAAAGTCACTATCTGTGTAACCAGAGAGTTGATTACATTCAGATGTAGTGTACCATAAACCAAAATTTATTGTCCCTGCTACATATCTCAAAATTCATTTTGCCATTTTCCAGTGTGAATCTTTGGGTGATTCCATGAATCTGGAAACAAGGCTAGCTGCATACATGATGTCTGGCCTAGTTGCTGTAAGATACAACAGACTACCTACTAAACTTTTGTATAAAGTAGAATCCACTGTAGGACCTTCATCTTTCTTGCTTAATTTTGTGCCTAATGGTATGGGAGTTTCCGCTAGATTGCATCCTTCCATGCGAAACCGTTTGAGAATGCCTGCTGCATACTTTTGCTGACAGACAAAAATACCTTTGGCTGATTGATGAACCTCAATGCCTAAAAAATATT
This sequence comes from Picea glauca, assembly GCA_000966675.3. Taxonomy (NCBI): domain Eukaryota; kingdom Viridiplantae; phylum Streptophyta; class Pinopsida; order Pinales; family Pinaceae; genus Picea; species Picea glauca. Next base: position 328,825 of record JZKD02S1620663.1, read on the forward strand.
TCATGATGCCAAGATCTGTCATCTCAAATTCA
>JZKD02S1620663.1:334373-366582 GCA_000966675.3 Picea glauca
ACAATGTAAGATGGTTGAGCTATATATGCTCAAGCATGACGAAAATAGAAAGTACAACTGTCCAGTACAGCTGGCAGTGTACGGTCGTACTGTTGAGGGTACAATATATTTAACAGAAAGCACCAGATTCCTGATTATTATAATCTCGGGCGGCCATATAATATTTGCCCACAGGCTGGTCGGCCGTGAGAAGAACATCTGTAGTCTGGCCAGGAGAAATGACTACTACATCTGTTTTGTATGGCTTGGTGTAACAAGCATCCACAGCTACAACTGTAAATTCGTGTCCTGCTATCTTGAAAAAGTGCCCACTATTGAGTGCAGCATTGACCATCCGTAAAAGGTACGTTTCTCCGCGTTTTACAGGAAGCCGGAATGTTTCTGAATCAACAATCCTTTCATCACTTTATAAGCCGATTTTCAACCAAATGATTTATATAAGTTCAATACCTGATCTTTGAAGGAAACAACTTAATACCTGGCTTAGAGCAGTTATACAGATCTCCTGGCTGTCCATTTATGGTATATGCGTTCGACAAATTGGGCGCACCACCGGTCAGGATTGCTTCATCTATAACCGCGATAGCGTTTCTGTTCCACCATTCTCCTGTTCAATTACAGTATCGCTTTTAATCAATATTAACCATGAAACACAAAATGATTTCTATATTGAACCTCATGGCAGCTCATCACCTATTATAATAGGAATTTCGGCATGGGGTTTAGGAAAGGGATATAAGCTTCCTCTCTTAGGGTCGATTATGAAAGCTCCATGCACAGTAGCTAGGAGCCATGAGACATGAGCATGCCACCACAAGGTTCCTTCTTGTTCAGTAATGGTGAATTTGTATGTGTAATATCGACCTGGTTGGATGGGGCATTGTGTAATATATCCAGGTCCATCAGCCCACCCTGTACGCAGTTGCCTCACTCTATGCCTGACAGATATAAGGCCAAGTCTTATAATCTATACCATCATGTCTATCTATAAAGACCACAGTAGATATACTGTTCTTAAGGTAGTCCATTGAGGTTACAGATACATACCAGTGAAGAGTAGCATTGTACTTGGCTCTGTTATAGGTTTTAACAATAACAGTGTCCCCATTACGTACATGAATCGTTGGACCTGGTAGCTGCCCATTGACGACGATTATTGTATACTGCTTGCATAGCCTGGTAACTGTCTTCGGTTCAATCTGTGCAGGCATTCAAACATCAAATATTATAGATATCCGCTTTCCTTTTTCCAAGCGTATGGCGTACACGAAAATAAAACTTGAAAATGGCTAATAAACAAACTTACAATGAAGGTATATTTGTGGACTTCTGCGTTTGTGATGGCAGCCAAATAAACAACAAATGAGAGTAGAAAAACGAGCCTGGCTGACAATGGACATTCTAAGTTCAATGACATTGTTGCAGTAACTAGATATCCCAAACCGGTAAAGCACATATATTACGACGCTTGCAAAGCCCGAAAGTGGTATATAGCTAATCTCATTCGCTGTCTCAACTTGTAAACGAATGAATCGTTCCGCGCTGTGTAAAAGGATTCGACGCTGGATGCATTACTGGTGTGTGTTTCTGCAAACGAGAACGAATATATATAATACTAAAATGTGTTGCATCTAAACGAAGCGAATCTTTGCTCATTCATTCCATTACTAATGTCTCTTCCTGCTAACGAGACGGAATATATTAGGAAAATGTATGTGAAATGACAACAGATCAGGCGTCCTTGTTACGGGGAGTAGTATGACGTTCCACCATCTGAATTTTCAATCCAAAAATGGTAGGTCAATTAAATGAATGGAAATGTTCCAAGCACAAGAGTTGGGCATTTCCACCATATTGACTGGCTTTTCACCATGAAACTTAGTATATATAGCTGCATGATATCGATCCTAATTTTGTGTCTTCCATTTTTTTTTATCCTGGAGAGAATTTGATGGGACAGAAACAATGTGAACGGTTGATTTTGCTGTTGTCCTGCCCAATTGCCTAAATCCTCATCTTTAACGTAATTATAAGTTCAGTCAATCTAACGAAATATCAGCAAGGAGGTTGCCTAAATCCCCATCTTAACCTAACTTCAGGAGGTAATCTAATTGTCCTGCCCAATTGCCTAAATCCTCATCTTAACCTATCTTCAGGAGGTAATCTAACAGAAGAACAGTAAGGTCACTTTTTACTGGCCTGAGCCACACCAACCCTTAATATGGTTGGATTTTTTGTCTCGGCAGGTTTCGACCAGTAACTTTTCAACACTGAATGGCTTAACAACACACTCCGTCACCGACTATCCTACATCTCGAGGACATCTATGTATACATTTTAAGTATATCAAAAATGTGTTTTTTCTCCTTTAGCTGAACTTATGGCTTATACTGTTCTGTTTTTCTATTTAAATTTGGTTAAATTTTGATTTAAATGTGTAAAACTCATTCAAAACTATGTTGAAAGTGAAAATTCCCTCAAAGCTCCATGTTAAATTTTTATTTAAATAAAAATGTAAAAATTTCATTTTTATTTAACAATTTTCAAATTTAATGATAATATTTTAATATCAAAAATAGTTTATATAGATAAGATTTAATATGTTTGGAATTTAATATCAAAAATAGTTTATAAAGATACGATTTAATATGTCTGGAATATTTTTAGTCCTCACAAGAAATTAAAAATTAAGATTTTATGAATTATCTTTATGGCATATCAAAACATGGCCGTTAATATTATTCAGATTGATTAGTAAGACTAGCACAACCACAATCATGTGGCTGATTAACGCTGAAAGACTTATTTCATTCCCACAATCTTAAAGTATACATAAAAATGAAGCAACGGAACTTACAATGATAAGAGCTTATTTCATTCCCACAATCTCAAAGCAGACATAAAAATTAGGCAACGAAACTTGACAATGATAAGAGCGTGGCGACGCACAAAATGCATCCTCTATTTTTCATTAGCTAAGGCTTGTTTTTTATCGCATTCTCTAATTCGAGCAAAATTGAACTCTTGCGTTGCTTCAATACAGAATCCATTGCTACCATGAGGTCGTCTTGTTTGGAGATGAAGTCGAAGGGAGGGCTGAGGTCGTAGTGGGAGAACCCGTTCTCCATTATATTTCTCATTCTCAGATCAGGCAACACATCTTCTGGCTTGTGCCAATCTTTTACCGAGTTTCGATCATAGTTGATAATAAGAAAATGATTCTCCAAAAGTGATGTGAGAGTGAGGGATTCTAACAGGATCGTACATGAATTTCTTTGAAATCAGACAGAAAAACTCTTCGGGTATTTCTTTATAATTCTGTCTGTTGTATATATGTCCCTATCCGCTTAGCTGGTGTTATCTAGAATTTTTGTTATCTTTGTTAATTAGGTAAACTTGGCAATCATTGGTAATGGCGGTAAAATATTAATCATATTAAGTAAATGTGAAAAAGTAAACAAGGAAACGTAAGCATTAAAAAATGAAAGAAAGTTATGAACATGAAATCTCATTCATTGATTTAGGAGGACTACTAAGAATATGCCAGCATCTTCAATTGTTAGCCATGAGATTAGTTTTTATAATTAAAAAATCATTAGGTATACACCTTTCGGCATAATTAATTTGATAATAACTAACCGATTATTTACTCTAGGAAATAAATGTTGTTATTCTGGTTTTCATTGCATCAATTATTTACGACACCCAGAGATTTTCCTGGGCATCGGGTTTTAACAGTTTTTTTTTTCTTATGCATGGTGGGTTTCTTTTATTTTTTTCCTATTCCTAGGTTTTAACTGTGTCCTCGAGGTTTTAATGCCATGTGCAAGGTTCTTTTATTTATTTTTTCTGCCCCTAAGTTGGGTTTGAACTAGTTTTAACAGCATGCGTGGCGTTTTAACGCCTATAGACATTCACCAGCCAACTTTGGGGTTGTATTAGTGTTAAAAATCTATTGAAATTTAAATCTCCATAAGAATTTTACCATAAAATTTTGTTCGCTTCCCTATCATCGAATTTTATACCCCAAAAAATCGAAAAAATAAAACTTAACTTTTTCAAAAAAAAACACCTGAATCAAATAATTACGCCTAAAGGCGTAGACCTATTGACAATGGGCACATTTGATAGGTTTTTAGTGCTTAATCAGTTTTGTATGGGAAAGATTAAATATTGATGGAATATTCTTAGTCGTCCGAATAAATCAATGGTTGTGATTTCAATGACTAACTTCCTCACTATTATAAAGATATTCGTTTACATGTTTATTTTTTTACTTTTACATGATCATATTTAAAATTTACTATGGTGGCTAGCCTGAGTTATTAACAAAGATTAAGATTTTGTTAATCCCTATTTCATTTTCTGGGCCAGCCTAAACCTTTCCACTTTCACCAGCCACAAGTTTGCTGATGTATGTCAGATTTTAAATTCCTTTTATTAAAAATATTATGTATATGTCCAGATTGAATGACACAATATTCTTCGTTGTCATTGTTTAATCGATGATTGCGATTGAATTGGGCATTTTTTATTAGTGGCATGATTAATAGGTTTCTTTCCACTTACCCTGCTTCTATTCACGTAGCAAAGACCATTTCATATTCCATTAGTTGGCAGAGTGTGAGACAGATCAAGAATATCGATTGAGGTTGTGAGTGTGTAATGCTTGCGAACCTTTTTTTCTGTGCACATCGTTTAGCTTGTCAGCTTCCAATTCCATTGGAATGAATGCACATACTGTGTTCAAAGTGTTTTTAGAATAGCGAAGGACAAGAATTATCGCAACGATCAACATATGAGGAATTCCTCTTATTAGCAGAGACAAATAGTTATCTGTTGAGGGAGTGTGATGTACAGAGGAATTTACAATTGTTCAACCTTGATTTCCCTACAAATTGTGAGGTATTCCCAGTCTTGAAAGTTCAATCCTCAGTATGGTTTCTTTATGTGTTTTCAATTTTTTTGATTTATTTGTATGTAATATAGCTCTGTTGGTTGCAATATTTACATGTCAAATTTTAGGGTTTGTCTTAGAAAGGCATATCATTGTTCCTATATATCATATAGGATTTCAGCCTTCATGCATGCCAATTGTAAATCCAATAAAGGAGACATTAGGGTTTGTCTTTGCCTTTCGATGTCTAGAAAGACATATCATGTATATAATTGTTCCTATATATCATTTTGGCCTTCATGCATGCCAATTGTAAATCCAATAGAGGAGAGAAAAAATAAGGCGGTTGACCTTATAGATCGAGAAGCACCAACAGTTGATCCAGAACTAAAAGCAATTGTTTAAGCAATCTAATTCATAATACCAGGATTAGGAACGAAGGGAGAGCCTACAAAAGTTCGTGATCCCCTTGACCCAGAACCAACCATTGATTTATTTTAATAATTATTGTGCAAGCCAAGTTTGAATGATTAACCCACACTATGGATTTTAGTGAGCCTGCGCCATGGATTTTTGTGAACTTGGCATTTTGACTGTGCTAATTAGTTTTTTTTTTAACTACGAGATAGTTTTACCAGAAGTAAACCTTTTTGTGTTTACCAACCGCGAACTCGCGATTGTGCTAGGATTTTTAGAAAACCTATCAATTGGCTGACATGTTTTCTAAAACCATCTTTGTCTGAAATGACCATCTCTTCAAACCTCTTTATTTCCACTGCCTCCTATTCCTTGACTTATTCGATCTGATCAGTATTTTCTCAGATCTCTCGGATCTTTAATGCATTCGTACTTCTAAAACCCAGGGGAGCATGCGACTTTGTAGGAGACCATTTTTGATAACCTCCTTTACTAGATCTTACCCTGAACTTGTGCGAAGAGGGTTCTTTGTCATTCTTTGGTCTAGATCTTCAAGATTTCTTGCTCCATAGAACATGACCACGTCTTCTACTACTTGGATGATTCTTGTAAAATAACTGAGGCAACATCGTTCACCAACGATTCATTGTAATATGAGTAGGATGAAGATATATTCATCCTATGAGGATTCTGTGAAGTTTGCAGAGGATTAGTAATGGAGTTGAAGCTCGGATTGTTGGAATTTTCTACATTTTTTGAGGGAATTTAAAAAAGAATACCTTGAATATGTTGTGATTGCGTTGTTGTGGTGGTAGGGAAGTGTAATACATCCTTCCCGGGGGTAACCCCATGTTTTGATGCACATTGCAGACTCATTCTAGTCAGCGCAGTTGGATTTCATCACAAATCTAAACTATTTTATGGAATCTCCTACTAAAACCTTGTTGATGGGAGAAATTGATGGCTCATCAACTCGAGAAGTGAATCCTGTCCGGGGTTGTCTACTTAACCCAATTCGTTTGGATTAATCCACTCTGATGGGTTTAGCGGCTCCATTGGCCGATCTAAGTCCTAAGAAAGTGAAAAACAAAAATAAAGAAGATAAAATAACTTGATGAATAACACTCCCTGAAAAACTATATACATATCTAATATATATTTACAGTTTACTAACTAATATTTATAACATAAGTCTACTTATTGTATGTATAATATATACAAATGACTTTATTTCTAATATATATATAACATTTACAAAATGCGAATTTTAATCTAAATCCGTGAAAATTGAATATGGATTGATTTATTAAACAACAACAAAGCTATCATTCAATCTTTTTGATTTATTTTCTTATAATGTTTATAAACAAGAAATGGAATAACAAACTGTCTAATTGAAAAACAGAAATCATAGATAATAGAAATTTTTTTAGCTACAGGAGGTTTCTGTATTCATTAAACTAATGAAATTAAACTAGTAAACTGACCTGTTATCGCATCCACTATTTGTTATGTGTGTAGCATCCCATCTCCTTGTCTGATGAGGTAAACCCGAAACAGAACCTACAATTGCCTCTCATAAATGTGAAACAACAATAATGGAATTCAAATGATATAACATATAAGAGATATGATCACATCAACTTCATAATTTCACAAGCAACCACATTGAGATAAATCATGCTGTGAAAACTTGTGCATAAATGTTCAACAAATGATGAAGATAAATCTCTTAATCTTAAGTTTGAACAGAATGATTACTGTATGTTAAATATGGGACATAAAACATGGATAACATATAAATTTTTATCATACCAATCTGCAATAAACCACGATAGCTAAAGCAATCATAATCTAATTACAAATCAAAATAATCATGACTTGAATAAAAACACGATATGGAGAAGCTAAAGCTGTGACAAATATCATATTCTATTCAAGTCTATAAATTAAAAATCCATAGTTTTTTCCCCAGGTAGAGATGATTTAAAGTTTACAAAATAACATACTTATATAGGTTCCAGGAACAAAATATTCCCTGCTAATAACGCCCAATCTGTTCCAAAAAATATGGGGGATGCAACCTCCCAGATTTTACTTGATACCAAAAACTAACTGCCTAATCTATTTACTAAAAACATAAAGATGGTATCGATGGAAGATCCCAACAACGCTTCATATCTCTTTGAAAATCATGAGTTCCTGAAAACAAATAAAAACATTTTAAATGTATTTTCAATTATGAAAACAAGCAATTCAAAATTTTCTAACTAGCTACAAAATCTCACGATTCTGTAGCTAGTTATAATTATAACTATAATCATATTTTATTCAATCAAACAAAACAAACTAAAAAGTAATCTATGCAAACAAATCGTGTATCCTAAATTGAGAAAGATAGAATCATACCAAACTTTGAAAGAGATCATACCTCAAATTAAGGGATTCAAACAAATCAAGTAATCTTAGAGTTTGCTATTGCTGTCGTTGCTTCCACGTTCTTAAAAATAATAGACCCTGCAGTTTTTAGGCATGTGTCCTTTGCTTGAGCTATGGATTTGAGCCTACTGTTCTCATTTGTTAATGAATCCACCTCGTCTTCCAAATATTTAAGCCGAGACTGTAGTAGAGGCACATCTGTGTAATACCTGTCGATCCAGGATCGACATTCATTATAGTGCGGCTGTAGAGACTGTGTATTGGCAGTGATAGTATTAACAGCTAGAGAATCATCCATTTGACATGTAGGTTCATCACAAAGTTTGATGCCAGGAAAAAGAGGATTGTCCTTTAGACACGGTGGTAGGTTGGTAACATAATTGTAGGGTCTGTTAGGACAAAGTCCATATGAATATGGATACTCTTCGGCCAAGAACCTTTCAATCTCTGAATCCAAATATTCACTTATCTCAATTGTGTTTTTTGTATCTAAACAAGGTTTGGGTTTGTTTCAAGCAAATTGTGAAACCCAACGAGTGACCTTTTTATTCTTATAATTGACATCGACGTTGCCCCTAAGCTTCTTCCCTGTGGGTTTTTTAACAACCTTAGTACAACTCTTAGGATACGAATCCGGTTGAGTGTGAGGTTGAGTAGAATCATGGTAGGTCGAGGATTCCAAATTAGAGACAGGATCATAGGGCATGACCGAAGGAGAAGAGATGGTAGGTTTCACAAGGGTTTCTGTGATAACAGGCTTGTCAACCTGTACCAACTCACTATTACCAAAGCCATTTCGTAACACAAAAACATCCCAAAAATCGTTGTTTAATTTCGACTGATGCGTAATGATAATATTGATTGAACTATGATGGAACAAACTAGAATCAGACTTCTACCTCTTAAACCGCTTCCCCATCTTGTATAGACTTCTAAGCAGAAAGTAAGGCATGTTCAATGGGAAATCAATGAAGCTCATAAGAAATTGCAGGTGATACAAGAAAACCAACCCAAATCTTCTTTCACAGGTAATGAATTGTTTCACAATAGCTAACAGACCATGCCATCTAGGTTTTAAAGATGAGACAGGCATACCTCGGTCGCAACTGGTAATTTCCCTTGAGGTGAACAACAATGACTAGGGAACCTCTTCAACCTTTGCGTTCTTGAACCACTTTTTCCCCATAGCTAGTAAACTGATAGCTTGTCTTATAAAATATTCATTTACCTCAAGCTGCACGTCTCATATTTTTTCTCTGCAATCGTTGAATGTCAACGCGAACTCTTGAGCAACTCTCAGATTGAAACCCTCATACTTTTCAATAAAAAAATGCCAGCCATTCCTTTCTAAGTCGTCTCTGGCATTGTCATACGATAACAAGTTTTGGATGCCATTGGGCTCAATCCTCACCACAGGAGCCATGGCTAACAGAAGGGAATCAACACGGAAACTGGAGGTAGGGTTTGATAGAAAAAACACAGAGCCATAGCCCCAAACAAAACAATGTTGTGACAGTTCGAAATGGTAGGCAGAGGCATTAATCACCATGCATGGGAAAGAGATCGTGAAGCTCAAGGCCATACAGAGAAATAATATCATGTTGTACCTCATATGATACCTTGGGATATGGGTAGTGTAAATATGTAAGCGCTTGAATACCATAGAGTGCACACATTCATGACTTGATTACAAGGTAAAAATATCAAATAAACATTGTGTTAAATTTTTTTTATGAATCAAACCCCATTACTATTAATCAAATATTGATGAGTGGGAGTTTTTTTTACTTATGTAACCAAGGCATGTTTAGGACCAAGGAGTTATAAACTGGGAAAACAATCATGTTCATAGCGAAAGACGACAATTCGACAATAGACCATATGAACAGTGATCCTTTGATAAAAAATCGAAACTAAGTGTGAATTCCAGCAACAAGTTTTCATGCTTACAGTCATGAAAAAAAAAATCGAGAGGAAGATGTGTAAAAAGAGACAAGTGATAGGTTTCATTGCTCATGACGAGTAACGAGAATTTAAAGACCCTGTGTAGGCAAGTTATATATAAAAAAATAGAAATTATATTATTGTTGCCAACAATGGCGACACGCTGGGAGAAGCAGTTATCTCTGCCAAATGAACAAGTTCATATTAGGATAATCAGAAAAAAAATTCGAATCGAAAACAACCGGAAAAATTTTGGAACATCGTAAACAATTTAAAATGCATTCAAGTTTCAGATTACTGTTATTTTAAAGAGACGGAAACTGACAACAATCTTAACAGAAGAGAGACACGATATTAAAGTTAAAATCTTCAATACTGTTGACAAGGTCATTGTTGCCAGCAGACATCCATAGCCTCGACAGAGATTTCATTTAACCCACTCTGATATCTATATCCTGCCAAGAAGTTCTAGATCAGAGCAAATGGCATTTAAGGTAAAAAAGAATCCATATCTGAGAATTTTCATATACCTGATATTGCTTCAATGCCAACGGGCCTGTTCAGTACCCCGACGAAGTTATATTGGAATCATGCATGCATTTACCCGCTACCAATAGACCTGTTCAGTATCCCAACGGGTTTACAAGCACTTCCCACAGCTCTCTGAAAATTTAATTAGTTTTTTAGAGATTTTTTAATAGAGCGGGGTGACGCTGAAAATCTTGGTTTTTGAACACATATTAGTAAATTGCAGACCTTGAAGAAATTTCTTAGCTACCCTTCATTAAGATCTGGAAATAGTTTGTTAATAAACCGACTTTCAAGAGCAGAGAGACATCTCTGAGTTGTTCTCTTAAAGAACAGGGACATCGTAAGAAGAATTTTTATGGATGATCGTGAGTAACTTCAGTTACAGATTGAAATCAAGAAATGCTTTTCAAACAACGAGTTATCTTTAGCATGGCTGTGTATTCAGAAAAATATCATAATTGATGCTTAAAAAACCTTCAACAGTCATTTTAGAGGGGAAATATTTATGTTCTCTTTGTCTGAACTAGCCCATGATGCAGGCATGTGTGTTTTTAAAAAGAAAGACTGATAAGCATAAAAGGAAAAATCAAAACAGCTAGCAAAGAAAAATCAACAGCAAAAAAAACATAAAATATTTACATAGTGTACATCGGAGTGTCATCAGGCGAAGTACCTTTTTAAAGCTTGGCCATTCACCGGAAAGGTGTCTGGTTGTCCCTCTAAATTCTGTAATCGGAAGGAACTGGGACCCAATTTCTCAGCAATTAAGAATGGTCCCAACCACAAGTTCTGAAACTTTGTATGCTCTCCTTTTCCCTCATGAGGTTTGTCCCATTTTAGGACAAGGTCACCTACCTCAAAATTTATGTCAGAGGAAGAATTGGAATCAAACTAGTTTTTAACAATGAGTTGATGTTGATCTAATTTTCGTTTTGCTTGAGCCATCACTTCTTCTAATTTTAACAAAGCATTAATTCAATTCTCGAATCTCCAAAGGGGGATAGTCCTCTTCCTGTACTTTCTGTGATAGTTGCAGAGATGGAAGGAGGACATGTGGTGGAAGAATCACCTCTCTGTCATAAACGAGAAAGAAAAGTGAGTTACCCACAACAGTTTTAGGAGTTACTCTATCATCCCAGATTTCCTTTAACAGTGCGTTATGCCAATTTTTATGGTTTTCAGAGACCGTTCTCTTGATAATTTTGATCAGATTTTTATTAGTTGATTCTGCCAAACTGTTGCCTTGGGGGTAATAGCCGGTAGAATACTTTAATTTAATTCCTTTTTTTAGAGAGAAATCACTCATATCAAGAGACGAAAAATAAGAAGCATTATCAAATACTAGGCATTCAGGGATACCGAAACGAGTAATAATATTTGATTTCAAGAAAGATATTACCTAGCTGGTATTTACAACTTTTAATGGGGCAACCTCAAACCACCTGGTGAAGTAATATGTGGTTGTTATGATATACTTATGCTGCTATGAGGATGGAGGATTGATTGGGCCTATAATATCTAGACCCCACTGCTGAAAAGGGGAGTCTACTGAAACTGGTTACAGAGGGAAGGCTGGTTTCTGTATCTTTCCGGATGTTTTTTGACAAATTTCACACTTGCGACAAAAAGCATGAGTGTCTTTAAAAAGGGTAGGCTATTAATAACCTGCTCTTAATACTTTATGGGTAGTGGTGTCTCCACCAAAATGTCCACCAGCTTCTCCTGCATGCAATTCCAATAAGACTTTTTCTGCTTCATCTTTCTCAAGACAGTGCATTAGTACTCCATCAAAATTTTGACAAAACAAAATACGATTAATCAACTGAAAAGAAGAATATTTTAATCTTAGTGCTCTCCTTTTTGTGGGACCAAGATGACAAAGAGTTGATCCGTGTATAAGACAAAATTTTATATCATCATACCAGGGACTAACAGGGTTTTGCGCACAACAGATTTGATTTTGATAGTGTTGTCCTGGATTTAACATATCATTTTCCTCTTGTTGTCCTTCAACTGAATCAACGACCAATTTTTGTAACCCTTTACCTCTTAATATTTGTGATGGGGTTATTTCTATGTCATACTCTTGCAAGGATGTGACCCAGTTTGCCCTTTTTTCGCCTAGTTCTTTCTGTACTAACAGATTTCTAACAACCGGGTAAGGGATAATGATTTTCATCCTTGATTTCAATAGATAAGATCAGAAGTGTTTTACTGCCTTGAAAACAACATAGGCTTGTTGATCTACTGCTGGGTAATTAAGTTCTGCCCCTTTGAAGGCTGATCTCATAAAGACAATTGGGACTTCGTTGTTTTCAGCGTTCTTTTGAGTTAGGACGACGACGTATGAACGATTGGAAGAAAACGTGTAGAGGGTGAAGTCTTGCGAAAAGTCGGGGCTCATTAGAGAAGGAGCATCTGTTATGGACTTTTTTATTGAATCAAAAGCCTGGCTTTCTAAAGGTCCCCAATGGTACGATACGTCCTCTTTTATTAGGTTTTGTAATGGTTTCACCATTTCTGAAAAGCTGGGGACGAATCTCCTAACAAAATTTATCTGACCTAAGAAAGATTGCATGGACTTTTTTGACGAGGGAGGGGGAAGTTTCGAAATGAATTGAGTTCTTTCAGGATCGATAATCATCCCTTCACTCGATACAATAAATCATAGGAGTTTACCTTGTTCTACTGCGAAGATAGATTTTTTTGGGTTTAAAGAAATGTCATACTTACGACATCATTGTAGAACTGATCTTAAATGGTCTAGATGATCTTCTTTATTTTTTGAGAAGACAGTGATGTCATCCAGGTAAACTATGATAGATTTATTGATTAAGCCTCAGAAAGCGATGTCCATTTCTCTTTGTAAAGTGGCACCAATGTTTATGATTCCAAAGGGCATCTTTCTATAAGCATAGGTGCCCCATGGAGTGCGAAAGGTGGTTTTGAGTTGGTCTAGAGGGGACATCAGGACTTGGTTATACCTTGAAAAACCATCCAACAAGGATAATCTTTCAGAACCAGATACCTCTTGAAGGATCTATTCCATAGGAGGGACAGGGTAGTCGTTTTTATCAAACACTCGATTGAGATTTCAAAAATCGACACATAGTCGGATTTCACCACTCTTCTTTCGGACAAGGACAATATTAGAGACCCATTGTGTGTGCCTAACTGGGAAGATTATCTTAGCATTCAGGAGTTTGTTTAATTCCTTCTTGACAGTTGGTTCGAGTTTTGGGTGCATTTTCCTTAACTTTTTTTGAAAAGGTTGGGTTTGGGGTTTCATAGGGATAACGTGTTGTATGATGTTAGGATCAAAGGTTTTCAGGTCATCGTATGTCCAAGCAAAAACATCTTTTAATTCCTTAAAAAACATGATAAACACTACATTTTCTTCTTTAGAACACCCCAACCCTAAATTAATGCACTGTGGATTATCTTTGGTTTCCAAATTTACCTTTTCATATGTCAAAGAGGAACTATTCATTTTACAGTTCACTGAGTTTTTGAACTTGTCGTGAAGATCATAAATTTTTTCTAATCTAACTACAGATTTTGGGATAGAGTTTACCATGTCTGATGAAGATTCTAGAGATCTTGGATCTGGTATTACCATAAAGTCACGAATATTTTCATCATGGGTTCCTTCATCGATCACCACGCCCTGGAAAGTTTCTTCCATATGCAAAAAACTTATAATCTGTTGATCGTCACCGAAGACTCTCCAATTCGTGATGTTGTCTGGGATGGATGGTCTAAACAACAGTTTGACGGAGAATGCATTCGAATATAATCCTTCTGCAGGAAAAAGTTTTGAAGCTACGTTAGCTAACAAATCAACTTTCGAATTATTCAATCTAGGAATAGAATTTATATTAAATGTGGAAAACTTATTCATCAAATTCCATACCTCAGTTTGGTAGCTTTTAAGGTGCGAAGATAAACAATGTATATAATTTTTTACCTATCTAACCACGATATCTGAATCACCAAAGACAGTCAAATTTTGAATGTTCATATCTAATGTTTTTATGAGGCCTTGCAGTAGTGCCTCGTATTCAATCGTGTTGTTCATATGTTTGAATTCTAACCTGCAAGTAATTAGAGTCTTGTTACCTGCTGGATCGATGATCACACAGCCTGCACCATCTCCTTCCTTGGATTTGGACCCATCAAAGTAAAGAGACCATATTTGATCGTCGTCAATTGCATGTGTCCACTGCGAAGAAGCTGTTGGCTGTGTATATGTCAAAATTTCAAATTGTTGTTCCGAGTTAGTGATAGTGGATGTTTCGGCCATGAAATTACCGAAAAATGTATCCATCCCCTGTATTTTGAGCGAATCGACAGAAGGAGTGAAAGGTTCATTGGGATCATTTAAATCAGTCACCATGAACTTTAGATGACGTTCACGATTTACCTTGATTATGTTGGGCTTTCCATTCTCGGGTAGCCACAAGTGAGACCAATCCATCGCAAAATAGTCGTGTAGCTGTTCTGACTAGTCTCTACTTAAAAACAATCCATAAACTTCTGGGATATCTACGACAATAATATCAATCACTTGATGAACTTTAGGGTTAGACGACAATCTTATAAGTACATTTCCTAATTCGCCTATTACTTTAACACTAGTTCGATCAAGCTGGATAATTTTCAAGTTGTATGGTTGAAATTCGACATTAATCTTTTGAAAAACAGACCAAGGCATTACGTTGGATGACACACCTGAATCTACCATGCAATTGTGTACGTTCCTATTGAAAATTTCAAAAGTTAACAAAAATGGAGGGACATTTATGCGAGTATTAATTGTGGAAGCTTGTTGC
This sequence comes from Picea glauca, assembly GCA_000966675.3. Classification (NCBI taxonomy): domain Eukaryota; kingdom Viridiplantae; phylum Streptophyta; class Pinopsida; order Pinales; family Pinaceae; genus Picea; species Picea glauca. The sequence continues at coordinate 349,434 of JZKD02S1620663.1, forward strand.
TTTTTACTCCCAGCCTCTAAAACTGGTTTATCTACATTTATTACATTATTTACAGGAAAGTCTATTTTATCGTGAGGATCAGAAGTAGTTTTGGTGGAGGCTTTCTGAGGAACTTTGGGGTTGTTCTGAACACCTTTTCTACTGCTCAGATTTCCATTTTTGTTGTTCTCTACAATATTTTGTAGCATTTTTTGTAGAAGAAAAGGGAATTTTAATAATTCATAAATAGAAATGTTAGCCCTAAGCTTCTTGAAATCTTCAACCAAATCATAATCTAAACTTGGGTTTAATGAATTTTTTTTAGTCTCAATCGATTTAGACTGTTTTGGAGGCAAAGTCATAATAATTTCATAAGAAGGATTATTTGTTGTCTTGCTCCTAGTATTGTAAGGATGCACTGTTTCGAAATTAGCTTGAAAAATGCTATCCGAAAAATGTGCAAAGATGTTCGGAGAAGATTCATCTTCTTCTACTGTATCTTGTTTAGCTACTTCTTTAGGAATCTCAAGAGGAATCAAGTTATCATGTGCTTCTAGAATCATTTGAATAGAAAATTGCAGGGTTTCTAGATTTAGGCCTTTAGTATTTGAATTAGGTCAGTTGGTAGGAAAAGGTCTCCTAAAAGAGGGTTTGTAAGGCCCTTTGCTCGAAGAAGCTTCTTCAGCCGTCTTTTTAAATCTATAACTTGGTTGGACAGTTTTTGAATGACTTTCTGTAAGTTTTCTAAATCTGAGCTTTCAGGTTGAGCTTTGTTTTGTGAAGGTCTAGCGAGGATTTCGATTTTATCTTTGGACGATGAACTAGTCTCTGTCTCATTGTTAGTAGTGTCTTTTAAACTGAGGATGTATTTCTCGATCTGACTAGCCTCTTCGAAGGCTTCTAACAACGTGGATTTCTTGGATATCTTTACCCAAATGGCTATGTTTTGATGTAAGGCTTTCGTATAATAAGCGATAATAAGATTCTCAACATGCATCGAATCCATAGGGATTCAGTTCTTAAGTGTCAAGAACCTTTGATTAAAGTCTTTGATATTTTATTTGGGGTTCATTCTTAAACTAGAAAGCTCCATGACTAGAACTTCACGAGACTTGTCGTCTCTGAACTTCTCAAGGAAACAGGATTCAAATTTCTCCCATGACACGATGGTGTGGGGCTGTTGGACAAAGTAATAGGTAGAGGCATTTACCTCAAAGGGGTAGGGAAACAATCTACAAACTACGTCTTCATGCTCAACACTACGAAGTCTAATGGCTAACATAAACTTTTTGATGTGATCTTCGGCTAACTGTTTAAAGTTCGAGTCAAATTTAGGGAGCCATTTCTCTGGGTGTTTGAGTAAAGGATGTTGAGGCCCAGGTATGGCCACTACATCTTGGTCGAGCCAGGGTCTGGCGGGATTGTTCGGGTAAGCCATAGGTGTGGGTGGTGTCGAAGGCTAAGAGGAGGAATGGCCTTCATCAGAGGATTCTTCTCTAGAAGAAGAAGGAGATGTGGGAGGTGGTGATGGTGGTATACCAGATCCTCCTACTGCAGGATTGAGGATTGGATCTGTAGGGTTTAAAGTAAGGTCAGTGCCTCCAAGTTGTTCTATGATATCAGAGAAGTCTAATGGTTGGTTCATGGGTCATTTTAGTTTTCTTATATGAGCTAAGGCACTGTGCATTCTTATGAGAGATTGGCGAACAATATCTTGTATGTCACCACCCGTAGGATTTGGAGTTACTAGTTCAACTGTGATCCGTAGATCATCGTTTGATGTGGTTTTTGTTTGAGGGACAATATTTTCATCTGAATGACTTCTACTCATTATAGGTGAGCAGGTAGGTGGTGGAGGAGTCTTACGACCTCCTTGTGCCATTAATAGTTTTCAGACCCTCCTTCTACCGCCATTTGTTGACGGGAGAAATTGATTGCTCGTCAACTGGAGGAGTGAATATGGTCCGGGGTTGTCTACATAACCCAAACTGTTTGGATTAATCCACTCCAATGGGTTTAGCAACTCCATTGGCCGATCTAATTCCTAAGAAAGCGAAAAAGAAAACTAAGGAAGATAAAATAATTTGATGAATAACACTCGCTGAAAACTATATACAGATATAATATATATTTACAGTTTACTAACTAATATTTATAACATAAGTCTACTTATTGTATGTATAATATATACAAATTAATTTATTTCTAATATATATATAACATTTACAAAATGCGAATTTTAATCTAAATTCGCGAAAATTGAATATGGATTGATTTATTAAACAACAACAAAGCTATCATTCAATCTTTTTGATTTATTTTCTTATCATGTTTATAAACAAGAAATGGAATAACAAACTGTCTAATTGAAAACATAAATCACACATAATAGAAAATGTTTTAGCTACAGGAGGTTTATGTATTCATTAAACTAATGAAATTAAACTAGTAAACTGACATGTTATCACATCTACTATTTGTTCAGTGTGTAACATCCCATCTCCCTATCTGATGAGGTAAACCCACAACAGAACCTAATAATTGCTTCTCATAAATGTGAAACAACAATAATGGAATTCAAATGATATAACATATATGAGATACGATCACAACAACCTCATAATTTCACAAGCAACCACATTGAGATAAATCCTGCTGTGAAAACTTGTGCATAAATGTTCAACAAATGATGAAGATAAATCTCTTAATCTCAAGTTTGAACAAAATAATTACTGTATGTTAAATATAGGACATAAAACATGGATAACATATAAATTTTTATCATACCAATCTGCAATAAACCATGATAGCTAAAGCAATCATAATCTACTTACAAATCAAAATAATCATGACTTGAATAAAAACACGATATGGAGAAGGTAAAGCTGTGAAAAATATCATATTCTATTCAAGTCTGTAAATCCGAAATCCATAGTTTTTTCCCCAGGCAGAGATGATTTCAAGTTTACAAAATAACATACTTATATAGGTTCCATCAACAAAATAGTTCCTGTTGATAACACCCAAGCTATTCCAAAAAATGTGGGGGATGCAACCTCCGAGATTTTACTTGATACCAAACACTAATAGCCTAATCTATTTACTAAAAACATAAAGATGGTATGGCTGGAAGATCCCAACAGTGCTTCATATCTCTTTGAAAATCATGAGTTCCTGAAAACAAATAAAAATATTTTAGACGTATTTTCAATTATCAAAACAAGCAATTCGAAATTTTCTAACTAGCTACATAATCTCATCATTTTGTAGCTAGTTATAATTATAACTAGAGTCATATTTTATTCAATCAAACAAAACAAACTAAAATGTAATCTATGCAAACAAATTGTGTATCATAAATTGAGAAAGACAGAATCATACCAAACTTTGAAAGAGATCATACCTCAAATTAAGGGATTCAAACAAATCAAGTAATCTTAGAGTTTACTATTGTTGTCGCTGCTTCCACGTTCTTAAAAATAACAGACCTTGTAGTTTTTAAGCGTTTGTCCTTTTCTTGAGTTATGGATTGGACCCTACTGTTCTCATTTGCTAATGAATTCACCTGGTCTTCCAAATATTTAAGCCGAGACTATAGTAAAGGCACATCCGTGTAATACCTGTCGATCCAGGATCAACATTCATTACAGTGCAGTTGTAGAGACTGTGTATTGGCACTGATAGTATTAACAACTGGAGAATCATCCATTTGACATGTAGGTTCATCACAAATTTTGATGCCAGGAAAAAGAGGATTGTCCTTTAGAAACGGTGGTAGGTTGCTAACATAATTGTAGGGCCTGTCAGGACAAAGTTCGAATGAATATGGATACTCTTCAGCCAAGAACCTCTCAATCTACGAATCTGAATCTTCACTTATCTCAATTGTATTTTTTGTATCTGCACAGGGTTTGGGTTTGTTTCAAGCACATCGTGAAACCCAATGAGCGACCTTTTTATTCTTATCATTGACATCGACGTTTCCCCTAAGCTTCTTCCCTATGGGTTTTTTAACAGCCTTAGTACAACTCTTAGGATACGAATCCGGTTGAGTGTCGGGTTGTTGGCAGCCAATTCAATTTTTTCTATTAACCTATAAGCTGCCTACACCTATGTCTTCCGAACTTCAAATTGTCGTCGCATTTTTCAAATAGACGATATTTTCATTTCTTGCGACACCTGCAAATTTGTCTCCATTAAGTTTTCATGACTGTAAGTGTGAAATATTTTCCTTTCGAGATCACAGTTCGATCACTATCTGAACTATTGTCATCTTTTTATCGACATTTTCTATGACAGTTACCTTTGGTTATCATTATGTGGCTGAAAAGATTTTTAAACTATGCCCATTTGGACATTCTTACTTTGATTGCGTAGCTTGATTTTATTAAACTTATGAGGCATCGAACATATAGATTTATACTTGTCTACTCATTGAATTTCATAGGGGTCATGATTTATCTTTGTTTTTATATACGATATGATCCTTATAGTAATCTTTTTGTGGCTCTTGGCTTGTAAGTTTTATGAGTGGAAATTGGCACAATGGTTTAAAACTTTTGATTAAACAATTATACATTGGCACAATGGTTTAAAACTTTTGATTAAACATTTATGCAATAACGCATGTTTAACTTTTGGTGTTGGTTACACATTGAAATGTCAATGGTTTGAAAGATTATAGTCAATGGTGTGTTGGTATAACAATCACCGTTTGATCCTTTGGTTGGCCGAACAATATGGTTTGAACTATGCTATGATTGTTGGAATAGAGGTGCATTTTTCCGGTTGTACTTTGCCATAACTATTATGCATGGCGGTGAATAACTCCACCACCCTCGCATGTGCACATTAATGCTTCCCCTTTGATCGTTCATTGATGTTATACCAAATGACCCTTCTCCTATGCGTTGGTAAATTCAACCAAACCCTTACCATGTGCTCGCACCATGGCCCTTGTCGTCTGAGCTGAACCCAATGGTAGCCAGGCTCTGTTGATGTTTGACAGTGCCCGCAGTGACCTCGAGGACAATGGGTGGCTTCCATTTATACAAAAATTCGAGGGTTTTAACCTCTGTGTAGCTCGACAATTCGCCACGACCTTTGATGGCTGTCGAGCCAAGGTCGACGATGTGCAATTGGAAATTGACGAACAGTTTATCAGTCTTGCTACGGGTTTGCCTACTATTAGACAACGATGGTCCAAGAATTGCAAAGTAGAACAGGTCCTTTGGACACTGCTCTTCCAGTCGCGTAAAGTTATCTCCTGTGATAAAGGTTTGCCCGTGACCATGCTTAAACAGCGTTGGCATGATTTATTGATGATAATCAAACAATTTATCACCTGCGAAGGTCGGTACGGGTTTTTTTTCTTACACCACCTTCGTTTGCTTATGGTTTTTATGGGTTATCAACTCAATATGCCCTATTATTTGCATAGAATCATGTTTAAAATGTCAAAGAAATACAAGAAGAACTGGGCTGATAGTAGCTTTTTTCATTATGGGTTGGTTAAGATTATTGTTGTCTGTCATTTGGGTTTACGCGGATATTGTTGGAGCAATTTCCTTGCTCGAAATGATTTTGAAGATTCAAACCCTCCACAGGTCGATAAACCAGTGGTGAGTGAGGACAAGTCTATACCCCCAGTACCCTACAACATCCTGCTACCTAAACCCTTTCCCGACTCACCTATCGACCTACCTCACTCTGTGACTAAGAGTGTTGAGACTGCCAAGCCTATGGGTAAAAAGCCTAAGGCCAAACCCACTGTAAACACCAAAGGCAAAAAGAATGCCCGTTTGATTTCGTGGATGGCAAGAAATAAGCCAAAAATCCCTGTCGATCCAAACCCTATCGTGTTGAGTGAGGACTCTGATTTGGAAGTGGAGTGTTTCTTGGCTAGAGAATACCCCTATTCGCAAGGTTTTTGTGCCAGACCCTCGTATGACTTTGTGTCAAACTTACCCCCCTGCCTACAAGACGACCCTAACTACCCAGGCATTAAGATACCTTGTGAAGCCCCCGTTCATTCATCTAAACCCTCTCCTGCTATGTCAAAACCTACAGTGCCACCCTGTGATCAATGTGGCCCGTGGTTAGAGAGATATTATCTTGATGTTCCAGTTCTAGAGTCCAAAATTCACTCTTTGGAGGACCAGGTTGCACTGCTTACCAGTCAAAAGGCTAAGCTTCAAGCCTCTAATAAGAAACAAAGGATGACCGGCTCTATCTTGTTTAAAAATGTGGAATCAGTTACAATGATCATGAATTATAAGTTGGCATAATTTGAGCAGCGTCACACAGGTATGTTTTGATATCGCTTGTTTATATAACGAATTCGAATTCATTTTTGAATAGCTTTGTTTACAACATTGGTTTTCTCTGTCACATTATATGCATTATGTACATAGCTATGCTTTGACTAAATGGAAGTTCGTTTTCCCAATTTAGATTTGATTGGAATTTCATCGATTTGATTAATCTTGGTGTGGATTCGATTTGTTTGATTTAGCTAAAATGGATGCCCTACTGTCAATTGAAGTCGTTGTATCTATTCTAGACATGAGTTGTTTCTCATATTCAATTTTGAACATAATCGTATTTCGTTTCGATTTCATTATAACATATGAGCTTTGATTGGTAACAATTTTGATATGGTTGATTGTTACAGTTATATATCCCATATGACCTTCGATCAACAAGAATACAATTCAGATTATTTTCAATACGATTCTGTCAAAATACATCCAAATCAATTCATAATGGTTATGCTAAGAACCCAGCTGATTAATTCACATTGGTTTACTCGACTCTATTATCATTTGGATTCGTAATGGAAATGGGTACTCTGTTTGATTTTGATTTGTAAACGAGATTGGATTCACGATATATTTCTATATTAAACTCCGTCATGACTTGTTTCGATTATTCACCCAGTTTGCAATTATCACTCCTGTTGATTCTATTAAGATTGTTATCACAATTAATTGATTCTGTCGGTTGACTGTGCAAGGATCAGTGATTGAAATTTATCACAAAATTGGTTGGGTCGATGCTGTTACGTGTGATTCTGTTTACACATAATCGAAACAGTCTTTCCATCTATGTATTTGATTAAACGATGTGAATCTTTTGTTATATCATTTTAGTTATAACGAGTGGAAAAGGGTTGTGTTGTATTAGATCGTATCACATACGATATGACTCATCATCGATTTCATTTGGATATGAAACATTCTTGTTACTGTTCGACCTGATTTTATGGTAACAGAAAAACAGAGTATTCTTACCCCTGTTGTCGATTGAATCACTTTTGATTATGTTTTATGTTGAAAGATAAAATCATTTGAATCTTGAGTCATTCGTTTTAAATAATCATTGGAAGATAATTGGATTTTTATTCTTTTAAAAGATTTGATTTGATTTCGATTCTGATCTTGTATGTTATTTTAGACTAGCTACAGAATCATATGTTTCTGTAGCTAAGTCTGTAGGATTAGATTTTTATTTTTTTGTTAATTAAATATCTTTCTAACTTATTATTTTTTGTTCATTGTAGATAAATTCGAAATTGCATTGGATATGATGAGCAGTTAGAGGATATTTGAGATATTTTACTTGCATTTTAATTTCCTAGTTTAGTTGATTTTGGGAATATCTTCCCAGATTGTGTAAACAGTTTGATAACTGCCACAGGGAGGTTTTACCCTGTGGAAAGACTTATATATCTTATTATTTTTGTAATAATGATCATCCTCATTCGTGGGAGAACAAGGATATGGAATTTTAATACAGACTGAGGCAAAATTTGGTGTTTTGTTACAACTTTAGCTTCTCATGATATCAATATTTTGTTTCATGTTATGTATATCAATTTGTATTGGGTTAATGACTACTTTAGTTATCGTAATCTTTTGCAAATGATATAATTTAATCACTGTAATCCATATCTGATTTCTTCCAAGTATTTAAAAAACATAGCAATTTCTTAGTTCAGTTTGTGAACGACAAATTTCTCTTCTTCATAATTTGAATTATTAAATATAAGTTTTTGCATAATAGGTTTCCCTTATTGCAGAGATTTATAAATCATATAATTGTTATGATTTTTTATGTCTTGTTTGTCCTGTAAACAACTCAAAGAGCAGCGCAACCTATCGTTTACGAGAAGCTTCTGGATAAACCGATGCGAGTTTCCTTCCTCCGACCAACTTCAAAGTCATCATACACAGGAAAAATTAGGAGCGTTTCCAGGTCAGTTTGTCATTTGTTTGTTTAGTGTATTTATTAGTAATTTAGTTTAGGTATAAGTTTAGTTAGATTTATGTGAATAATTAGTATATTAGATCGTTTAATTTCAGTGAGTTCTATTTCTTATTTATAACATCAAAAAATCAATAAAAACATCACTCACTGTCTTAGGGCAGAAAGCACATGAGTGTTATAGGTTTTATTTAAATATGTCAGTTGTAGATATTGTATATTTGTGAATAAGTTATAGTGCAATAAGAAATTAGACAGCTAATTAGTAGAGTTAGTATAGTAATAATTAGTAGTTTGTATATATAATTAATTAGATTAGTGTATTAGTTTGTTTTAGTGTTAATAATAGTTTGTTTTATTTATTGTTAGTTAGTTTAGTTTGTTTTATATTTATTGTTAGTTAGTTTTGTTTGTTTCATTTAGTTTTAGTTTGTTTGTTTTATTTAGTTTAGTTTCTTTCAGTTAGATTAGTTAGTTTAGATTAGTTTTTTCTTTGGTTTTCATAGAACCTTAGGACGGCCAACGGAGCCGTTAAACCCGTCAGGGTGGTTCATTCCAAACGGCTTGGGTTATTAGACAACCCCGGACCGGTTCCACTCTCTCAGTTGACAGACGGTCAATTTCGCCCGTCAACACGGGTTAAGTAGAATTAGGGTAGGTCAAGGGTTCCAAATTAGAGACAGGATCACAAGGCATGAGCGAAGGAGAAGAGATGGTAGGTTTCACAAGGATTTTTGCAATAACAAGCTTGTCAACCTGTCTCAGCTCACTATTACCGAAGCCATTTCGTAACACAAAAGCATCCCAACAATCGTTGTTTAATTTCAACTGATGCATAATGATAATCTTGATTAAACCATGATGGAACAAACTAGAATCAGACTTCTGCCTCTTAAACCGCTTTCCCATCTTATGTAGACTTCTAAGAAGAAAGTAAGGCATGTTCAATGGGAAATCAATGAAGCTCATAAGAAATCGCAGGTGATACAAGAAAACCAACCCAAATCTTCCTTCACAGGTAATGAACTATTTCACAATAGCTAACAGATCATGCCATCTAGGTTTTAAAGACGAGACAGGCATACCTTTGTCGCAACTGGTAATTTTCCTTGAGGTGAACAACAATGACCATGGGACCTCTTCAAACTTTGTGTTATTGAACCACTTTTTCCTCGCAGCTGGTAAACCGGTAGCTTCGATTATAAAATATTCATTTACTCAAGCTGCACATCTCTTATTTTTGCTCTACAACCGTCGAATGTCAACACGAACTCTTGAGCAACTCTCAGATTGAAACCCTCAAAATTTTCAATAAACAAATGCCAACCATTCCTTTCTAAGTCATCTCTCGCGTTGTCGTAAGATAACAACGTTTGGATGCCATTGGGCTCAATGCTCACCACAGGATCCATGGCTAACATAAGGGAATCAATATGGAAATTGGAGGTAGGGTTTGATAGAAAAAACACAGAGCCATAGCCTCGAAGAAAACAATGTTGTGACAGTTCGAAATGGTAGGAAAAGACGTTAATCACCATGCGTGGGAAAGAGATTATGAAGCTCGATGCCATACACAGCAATAATATGATGTTATACCTCATATGATACCTTGGGATATGTGTAGTGTAAGGATGTAAGAGCTTGAATACCATAGAGCGCACACATTCATGACTTGATTACAAGGTAGAAGTATCAAATAAACATTGTGTTAAATTTTTTTATGAATCAAACCCCATTACTATTAATAGAATATTGATGAGTGGGAGTTTTTTTTACTTATGTAACCAAGGCATGTCTAGGACCAAGGAGTTATAAACTGGGAAAAAAATCATGTTCATAGCGAAAGACGACAATTCGACAATAGACCATATGAACAGTCATCCTTTAATAAAAAATCGAAACCAAGTGTGAATTCCAGCAGCAAGTTTTCATGTTTACAGTCATGAAAACAAAAATCGAAAGAAAGATGTGTAAAAAGCGACAAGTGATAGGTGTTGTTGCTCATGACGAGTAACAAGAATTTAGAGACCCTGTGTAGACAACTTATATAAAAAAAAATAGAAATTATATTATTGCTGCCAACAAACCTTCCACACGTGAAGTGAACAAGGGATACTCATAGTAATCTCTGAAGTCGTCTTTGGTGAGAGTAGGTCGTTCGACCGTCTTAGGGATTCTGCGTAGGAGAGAAACTCTAGCCTATTCTGCAACAGTCTTTTCAAGCTCGTAGAGAGATATATCCCTCCCTCAAGAGCTCGACATCCTCATTAACGACCGCGGTGAACCATAAAAGCCCTATGTTTTGACCTATTCGAAGATCCCGACTCTGTGCAGACAAAATTTACCATAGTTTTTTGCCTGCGGAGGTGGAGAATAAAAAATTAACACTGTGCAGTTATCATCCAAGAAACTACAAAAGCGGGGGATTCCCTTCCCCCATTGAATTTTTTTCAAGAAATCAACTACATCCGAGTACCGCGACGACTACGTGGCGATTTCAAGGGTTTCTTCTCAAATACGGTTCGCAGATGCCTCACTGCGTTTAGAATTTCGTTCAGAGGGGCGTAGAAAGAGCATGCAGGTCAAAAAGGTAGTCAGGAGTTCGATACCTACGGGCTACCCAATGCGAGGAAGATATCAGACCTGTAGCACCTTTGTTTATATTTATGTAGTGGAAATCCATGGTCATATCCATTTGACCATATTTGAAACGACGATACATTGGCCTCGATAACATCCATATGGAGTTCTAAAAAAGTTTATTACATGTCTTCTTCTTTGCACTCTTATGGGATATATTAAGCAGGTCGAGTATATAGTGTATTTTTATTTTAATTCTCTGCTAAACACTCTTGTTCCGTTTTTGGTGAGTTTTTAGCAGTCATATATTTAAACAAAAAATTCTTTCTGGTCAAGAATCTTTGATGTTTTCCTCCCTTTTCGACAAATCTTGGGCGAACGTTTCGAATTTAAGGCTCGGTTATCTTCTATTAATATTTTTATCTGTGTAATTCTTCTCTGTCTTGTCCATATGTCATTAAATAAAGCTTAAAGATTATGTAGTCATGGTTCATTTTGAATATTTGAGGAATATTTTACATTTTGCTTCATAGTATCTCTGATCGGTGTTATAAACTATTTGTATGGATGCTTCTCCCACATTTCTTTTTTCGGACTTGGACTTTCGTTTCTTTTCTCTGTTTTAAAGTATCGATGCCTCTGTCTTGTTTCATACATGTGCAATCTGTCTTGTTGAATAGATTTGCAATTTTATTTTGTCAGAAATCCACCGAATACAACTGCATTCTTGTTTGGCTGCCCCATATTTGAACCCAAAATGGCCTATGTGGACTATGATCAAAGTGAAGATTATATTTTCAAAATTGTATTGATAGGAAACTCTGCCGTAGGAAAATTGAATTTCTTGTCAGGATACACAAAAAATGAGTTCGCTCAAAATTCCAAAGCAACAATCCGCGTGGAATTTCAACCAAAGACCATGGAAATTGACAAGAAGGAGATTAAAGCGTGGGTTTGGGACATGGCTGGTCAGGAATGGTTCAGAGCCGTACCATCTGGATATTACAGGGGCACTGTAGGAGTTATGTTGGTATACGATATAAGAAGGGCCAGACTTTCCAAAACATATGTCACTGGCTAGAAGAACTCCACACTAAGTATCCATTACATGCACTTATTGAACATCTTAAACAACATATTTTCCTCTGCCACAAACAAAGAGAAAAATACAGTTAAAACTTATTTTCCTCCTTTCATTTATTCCCTTCTGAAATCCATTAAAACTTCATCGACAGACAGTAAGTCCAACTCGTCCTTTGGCCTACCTTTGTTCTTAATATGAACCCTCATTTTAGATTTTTCAAAAACCACTGCAGCCATGAGCTCATCATCGCCAATATGGGAATCATATTTCTTCATTTTAGTATTTTACTCAAACCCGGATATCTCTTGGAGCTCAAGCTTCTCAAAAGATTCTTAGGAGATCTCCGAAGAAACAAACCCTGGGGTGACAATTAACACAAGGAAGACAGATTTCAACAAATATAATACCTACAAAATCTGTTAAAACAACAATGTGGACCCCTTTCCCAAGGATAACTCTCCACTAGACTGGTAAATCCATCATAACATTCAACCACAGGACCGGGCAGGCTAGATTTCACAAATGGGGCTAACAAAAGGAAAGCTTAGCACAAGAATAAATTAGCCATCACTCCATTTTCCAACGAAACCAATTGGACGATAGCAAAGAGTGCACACATAATGTCCAAGATTTGTGCATGTGGGCTTCTAAACCATGCTTGGGTTTTCAAATTCACCCTAAATTCACCCTACCCATTGATTGAAAAGTTTCAGACTTCAAACATTTTTGTCTTTCATTTTATTTCTTATGTTACATTTTTCAAATTTATAAACTGTGGCTCTTTTTATTCATCTAAATATAGTCACTAGAGTTGTTGAATTATGTGCCACTCATTTGATTTTCATGCTTACAAATCCATCTAAATAAGGTTTTATGGTTGTTGAATCCTCTACCATTAATTTGATTTTCATGCTTAAGTCAGAACTTGCACTTGCACTGATGTTTAGATGTGAATCCGGTCCCTTTTCAATCAAATTAAAATTAATTATATTTTTAATAAGATAAATAAAAATTGATGAAGATTAAATTTTTTAATTTTCTTTAGTTTTAAGTTTTATACAAATTTATAATATATATTTTTTATTCATCTATCCACTGAAAACTAACTATTCACCCTATCATGATTGTGAGTATGTACGATTTTTCATTATAGGTATTGAAATTCAAGGTTGCCATTGGGAAATATAAATATGTAAATTAATCATTCGCAACCAGGAAACAGTCTATTATTGATGGATAAATCTTACATTCTCAAGTTTAATTAAAAAAAATTTAGTGTAGTTTCAGATCAAGGTTATTAGGAAAGTCAATTCGAGCTTTCAAATTTACTTTATTTGTCAAGTGAAAATAAATGTGATGACTATCATTTGTTTTTTTATGCTCCCATTTCACCTAAATGCTCTATATTTGCTCACCTCCTCATCACCATAAGTTGTGGTGGTATCAAAGTAAATAACCATCAAGATGCCATTCTCATTTTCATCTTCCTTCCTATGGTGGAACATATGGTGGTGGTGTTTTTCCTCAAACATATTTTACATACTACAAAAATTCAAAGGAGCCAAGGAAATGAAGAGACTTATAGAGCGATACTCAAAATATAAATGGTTGAGCAGAACAGAGGAAATGAGCTGAGATGTGGGAAATGAGATAACGGGGCATTGTTTATATAACTGGCGATCAATGTTGAACAAAGATGAACAACATGTAGAAACTGCGCTCACACAGAAAGTCTAGAGTGGCCACACTGGCGGTGCCCCCCACCATATGATTGGATCCTCTTTTTATAACACTAGCACAACAATATTATAAAAGTGGTTGAAATACGCCTAAAGGTTAGCCAATTTCCGTCTTTTCAAAATGTACATCAATCACTTTTATAATATGATTTTGCTAATTCCATTATTTAAAGAAAAATACATTTCCTTGTTTTTATTTATAATGTAATTTGTAATTAAAATAAATGTGAATATAATTATTTTTAAATCTCTTAAAAATTATATTCATATTAAAATTTATAAAGTAAACAAGTTTACCTAATGCACCCAATTACATGTGTCTTAGATTAGATATATTAATTAATCAACACAACAAGCTTCATTACCACACTCTTTTTTTACCCAAAATCTATCTACAACCTCGTCAATAAAGACATAAGATTTTAACACAGAAATTGAATAATCACATACCAAAAGATCATATCAGGTCAACTTTGTTACGAAACATTTGCACATTTCGGAGACAACAATTGTCGAGTTGCAATTGGTGGTAAAGTTCACTACTTTACCCCCACATTACAACCAAAACGGAGAAGACGAAGCTCCCCTCACAATATCTGGTGGACGAGGACATGAACGATTATTTTCTTCTGCACAAGAGAGGACATGAATCATTATTTTCTTCTACATAAGAGAGCAAGCTAATAGTGTGTGATTTGACTATCAAATCTTCTCCGCCTCACTTTGTAACATACACTCCATTACAAAGTGGATTTAAACTCTACCATTCATTCCATCAAAAAAGAATGAAAGGGTTTGAAGACAATCCATCTCCCGCGGAGAACAAACCAGCCTCAAACTCTGTCATTCATTCCATCAAAAAGTAATGAAATGGTTTCACATTCAAACCATGAAAACTAAAGATTCAACAATATCTTTGTGAAAATGAAGAGAGCCTTGTTTGAATGCTTCTAGATGATATCCACCGCGAGTTCTTGCATTCAAAGTTAAATAAAAGACTTTATTGTTTGTTCGAAAAAATAATTTGTTTTCTCACTGCAGAGAGAAAGAAAAAATCTATAATAAAGATGAGGGGATACAATTTACCTGGAATCCAATCATGGCCTCCTGCAACTGTCCTTGGCTGAGAGTAAGTGACTCCTTGTCCTTTCTCTAGAAATAGAAAGCCAGGGGAGTGTTTGAAGTGACCGCCCAAGATATAAAATTTAAGTAAATTTAAGTATTGTGAAAAAAGTCTGGACTTCGATTCTCTCCATTCTCTCCATATAGAGGCCAGATCCAACCATCTCACTTGAAAGAGGATGAGAGCCAACACCTGGGTAAAGAAGGGGAAACATATTGGAAGAAGGGAGGATGGGAACCAACACCTTGGTAAAGAAGGGGAAACAGAATGTGTTCCACTCAAGTACAGTTAAAACCTAAACTCAGTAAAAAATCTAAATTTGTAGAAAAAACTAAGAGTACTAAAAACCTAAACCTAAATTCACTATTAGTAATAGCATCAGACATGATTATGCTAATGAGGTTAATCACCCTTTTTTATTGATGAACAAACATGTTTTGTCATGCAAGGAAGTTAAGGCTTGAAATCACATCCTTTCATTTATTGTGACGACAAAGAATATTCTAGCCATATGAAATCCTCTCCATTAAAAACTCATTTGTAATTAAAATATCATTAAATATGTCCATTCTCAATAGGTTTACGATGGAACTATGTGTCCGATTAATATATAAAAAATTCATTATTGTTTTGAAAAAGTAGATGCTCAATCTGGGTTAAGGTGGGGTGGGCATTTAGACTCAATCTATCAGTTTTTGGTAACACATGTGAGTTGTCAATTGGAACCTTATTCTTAAAGATGTATCACATTATCCATAACTTTAGTAAATGATTATTTTAATTGTATTTAACAACCAAACTACATCACGATGAGTAATGAAGATCTTATCAAACTTCCTCCATTGGATAAAGTATGTGCCAGTTGTAGAATCCATTTCTACCTACTTAATAAAAAAATACAAGTGCCTTTTATCTAAGGCCTAAATTTCTATCTCATTTTGGCTCTTGACATAGTTAGCTTCTCGGTTTTGCTTTTGAATATCTGATAGGTTGCCCCAAATTTTCAATCTCTCTTCTCAATCATTTTAATACTAAAAGGTTTATTCACCTTTTTTAAATGTACATATTAGTTGAAATTTAGTTTAGTCAACAAAAATGGTAGCATACCCTTTATGTTTGGTTGGAAAGATTTGAAGAATATATTCATACTTTATCAAAATACTTTTTTGCACAATGTGTCACACTAATAAATAACTTGGCTTGTATTGACATAGATTTGACAAGGGAAATTGAAGCATGAATAACTTGAGGGAAGTTTTCATATATTAATATTGTTAATTGGAATCATGAAGTTATTGCAATTAAAATGATCTTTGATCTGGATTTATGTTCGGCATGAAATGAGATCAGAGATATAATAAAGAAATGCACAGAGATATTGTTGATATTCAAAATATTAACATAAATGTATCAGAGATGCAACCATAAACACAGATATACAGTAATACACGATTTCTATTAATCAGAGAAATGTATAGAGACTGTAAAAATACAGAGTGAAAGACTCGCTCGAATGGTGGTAGCTTATCTTTGAGAAGAGATGTGATGGCTACTCGCATTCACAAGAAGATGATTACAATGAGGCTCTGAAGGCCCTTTTACAATAAACGAGAATGCCAAAAGTTGTAGACATCCAAAAACCTAACCCTGGGAGATGAAGCGCCAAAAGTCATGTGGGCCCCGTTTGGGTAAGTTGGTGCATCAACTTCCCGAGGTCGTAACTTTTGCATATGATCTTTGTTTTAGGCATATGATAGCTCGTTGGAAATATCTATTCGAGGCCTACAATGTTCAAGATAAAATAACATTGTTAGATGCTATTTTGTGAGAGTAACATACCCAAAATAACATCATTTAGGGCCTCAAAATGGCCCCGGAAGTTCAGGACCCGAAAAAACTGCTAAAAATAGTAAATTACCAAAATTACCAGAAACATGTTTTGAGCTAGTTGGAGAAGGTGCGTGGCCACCGATATCCACCTGGATCAATCCTCCCTCCTTAGGAAGAAATGGTATCCATTGCGTTGAGTTACCAGAGGAGAGGGGAAAGCGATTGCTGAATCTGAATCTTGGTGATCTACTTGCTTTGCTGGAGAAGTGGCATTGCTTAGCTTGTTGAAGGCTATCACGAACCTTTGGCCGGAAGGTTTGGACCTTTTTAACCAGTCTAGCTATCTTAGTTGACTGTGTGCAGAAGGAATCTTCGTGCTTTTCTACAACCTTGTCGACCTGCTTCTATTGGATAGAAGGTGCTTGGGTCGAAGTTGTGGTGGTTGCAGTATCCTTCTGTTCACCCTTTGAACAGATTGTGGAGAAGATGAATTTTGTAGTATGAGATACTACCTTGCAGCACTGTTTAGGTGGGGAAGTAGTTGGAACT
>JZKD02S1620663.1:366632-387533 GCA_000966675.3 Picea glauca
CCACATATATGGCTGGCCCAAGAGAACATCACAGACATCCAGTGGGGAAACATCACATAATACCTCATCCTTGAAGGGTTGGATGCCGTATGACAATCGACACTACTGGCTAACATGAAGATCTCGTCCTTGGCGAAGCCACTTGATGTTGTATGGTTGCGGGTGTGGTGTTTTCGGCAATCCCAAATGTTTGGCGACCTCTACTAAGATGAGGTTCTTCTGGCTTCCACTATCAACAATAAAATGCAGCGGGGTCCCCTTCACCCACATCTGTGAATGAAAAAGGCGCTCCCCCTCTTCTGGATCTGTTCGTTCTTCTGGTTGAATTGTTGCGGGCACGACAATAGCAGTGGGGTCTGCATCAATGATCTATCTTTTACCAGTATTTTCAGAATCAGATTCTGAATCAGGGTTCTGCTCCTTGTCTTTGATCTCGACCACCAATGACTGTTTTGAGCGACATTCATCGGTGTTGTGCCAGGGGATTTTGTGGAAAGCGCACTATTTTTCGGTGTCCTTCTTTTTCTTCCCGTGACCCTTCTTTTCCTGTGGCTTGGACTGGTTTTCGGGAGACTGTTTGTTAGGGCTGTCTTTGTCGTACTTTGGTTGTTGTGGATTTGTAGACCCAAACTCCCATTTGTTCTGGTGCTTAAATTTCTGCTCGATTTTAACAGCATATAGATAGGCAACACCGAGTGATGAGATGTCCAAAAAATCCATTTCAGTTTGGATGTATCTATGTAGAGCCCCACAGTATTTCAGAATCAAATGTCGTTCAGAGTCTTTGATACCCAGTTTGGTGCGCAAGGTATGGAAGCTATTGGTGAACTCCGGAACTGATTGTCCCCTCTCTTTCCACAGTGTGGTCCATCTCATATACTGGTCCTCATAGTTTCCAACAGGGTAGTACTGTTCCTTTACCGCATCCATAAAAAAATCCCAAGTGGGCTCGGCTCCGTATATTCTAGACTCCTATGTGGAACTCTACTCCCAATAAGTTTCCCACCAATGTTTGACATGGGGGAGAGCCTTAAGGAGTGCGAAGGTGATCTTTTCCTTGTCGGAAAAATTATGAACAGAGAAATAACCTTCTAGCAGATTTAACCATTTATCTAGGGCTTTTGCATCTATTTGTCCTTCAAATACAGGAATATCAAAATTAACTTGTACCTTGAAAGGCGAGGTGCCTCCAAAGTGGTCGCTTGATGAATATGAACCCGATGCTATCGACAGGCATTGAAGGATGTGGGAAAAATTCTCCATCATTTCGTCCCTCTGTCGCGTGAGAGCTTGCTCAAGCAACAAATTGATAGGATCGTCTGCTCTGTTGTTTTTCTTTTCTTCTACCATTGAGGGTTTCTTGGTTGTGCGAGAGCAATTTTCTTCAAGAGAGACAATCTCGAGACCCAACTTGCTATACTTGGACCTCGTCGGGGACATGCACTAAAAAAACAATCAAGAGCAGCCTGCTTTGATACCACTGATCCCGATTTATGTTCGACGCGAAATTAGATCAGAGATATAATAAAGAAATGCACAGAGATAATGCATATATTCAATAATATAACATAAATGTATCATAAATGCAACCATAAACACATATATACAGTAATACATGATTTCTATTAATCAGAGAAATGTACAAAGACTGTAAAAATACAGAGTGAAAGACTCGCTCGAATGGTGGTAGCTTATCTCTGAGAAGAGATGTGACGGCTACTCGCATTCTCAAGAAGATGATTACAATGAGGCTTTGAAGGCCCTTTTACAATAAACGGGAATGCCAAAAGTCCTAGACATCCAAAAACCTAACCCTGGGAGATGAAGCGCCAAAAATCATGTGGGCCCCGTTTGGGTAAGTTGGTGCATCAACTTACCAAGGTCGTAACTTTTGCATACGATATTCGTTTTAGGCGTATGATAGCTCGTTGGAAATATCTATCCGAGACCTACAATGCTCGAGACAAAATAGCATCCTTAGATGTTATTTTGCAAGAGTAGAACCAATTTTACAGAGTAGAACCAGAGCGCTAGACCCAGAGAGCTAGGATCTTATTTTACAGAGTAGAACCAAAGCGCTAGGATCTAATTTTACAGAGTAAACCCAGAGAGATAGGATTTTACACTTGAGATCAATGTTTTTCATTCACAAGATCCAGAAGGTGAGTGAAGAGGATACACACTGCTCGACTTACTGACAGACTCTAAGACTCATACTAGACTCTCTCCTGCTCTATCTAATTCCGAATGCCTGAAATGAGAGGGGTAGAGCCTTATTTATACAACTTTAAGCAGGTTACCGGTAGATGAATACTGGAAACTGCCGGTTACAAAAGATTCCATGAAGTGGATGGGGGCAGCTATGGACTACAACTGTTATCTCGTCCCTTGGAGGCTTGGCCATATGGGGACCCATCACAAATTTTACAGAATGACTCTGACTAAAGTGATTATTCCAAGTCACATGATTACACTGTGGAGTTCAACAAGAACCCATGGAACTTTCGGGACACCATTGTTGGCTCGATAGACATGAAGGTAATAGCTTTATTACAAAGTGGGACATCTAGGCCCATCATGCTTCCATTCTATTTATTATATTATATCCTGCTACAGAATCAAAAGAGGCGTCACTATCATAATCAAAGTGACTGCTGGGAGGAGAGCTGTGATCATTTGAAAAAGGAGGAAGCCCACTGAAACATCTATAGAAGGGAGATCCTTTCATAGTTGGTATCATCTCATCTTTTGGTATACATAAGCCACCAAAATAATCACAGGTAACTTTGTAGCAAGGAGGCTGAGATGGCTCAGTCTTTTGAAAATGTAGCTCACTACCAATGAAAGATAGCTTAAAAGTAAACCATCCTTCATAATGCGCGGCTTCTTGAACTTCTTCTTGAAACCATTGGATGAAAGCTTCTTTACTTTCTCCAAAGAAATCAGCATCTCTCGGACAATATGTCCAGAACAATATATATAACCAACCAGACCAAAAATAGTGATAATCTTTGAATGGAGAACATTCAAAGGTAATCCAACAAGATCCATCAGTCTTTGTTTGTAACATTATCTTGCAATAATCTTCATAAGTAATGTCTGGTGTATAAAGGACTATATATGCTTGTCCTTGGAATGGTCCTCCAGTCATTATGCCTCTGGCAACATTACGACTATATCTGAAATAGCTGAAATATGTCTGCAGATGATTATATGACTGTACCCAACTATTGAGAATGTTTATACAAGATGGACTGGACTTTATACAACAAGCTAAATAATCAAAGCAATAACAATATTTACAATCTTTACAGACTAGGATCCATTTGAATCCTGGAGGAGGAGCATCCCTTATGCTCAAGGAGGATGAAGCCATTTAATTCTTTGATCCATTTCCTTAGAAGGAGCTACTTCCCTGGTAAGTAGATCAGCAATACGATTATCTTTTCCTGGCTTGTATTGGATTTCAAAGTCAAATCTGTCAAGCCACAAGCTCCAATGAAAAATCCTGTTATTTCCCTATTCCAACAATATTTGGTTAGATAACATTCCTTTCATATGTTTCAGGTCTGTTCTAACAATAAAATGTACAGGTTTTAGGAACATCCTGAATTTCTTGATGCCATTTTTGACAGCAAGGATTTCTTTGTGAGAGGAAGGATATCTTGACTCTGTATCACTGAAGCATCCAGAAGTATAAATACACATTTCTTCCAGTTTCAGACCATTTTTCTGCAAAAGTACTGCTGCCCATGTATCATTGGAGGCATCAGTTTCAAGAATAAGCTGGAGGGCCATATCTTGAAGATACAGTTTAGGAAGATTCTGGATCTTCTTCTTAATAATCTGAACAACTTGAGTCATTTTATAATTCCATGGTAATGTTTTACTTAATCTTTTCTGCAATATTAGGACATATTTAGCTTGATTCTCATAGAACTGTCGAATATAGTTTAAGCAACCAAGAATTTCATCAGGGAATTCTTAAAGTTTCTTCAAAACATGATCTTGGAGTTCTACTTCTCCTTTGGATAGTATCAACCCAAGATATTCTATCTTTTTCTGAGCCCAGCAAAGCTTTGAGTGGCTGAGCACTAATCCATGTTTATACAGTAGATCATAGACAACTTTCAAATGCTGTACATGTGCTTTACAATCTACAGAACAAACAAGTAAATCATCAATATATACAATTACAAAACTCAAATGTTTGAAGATATCATCCATCTGTTTTTGGAATTTTGATGGAGCATTCTTCAAACCAAATGGCAATACTCTCCACTGATATTGTCCATTAGGAACAACAAATGCAGTTTTATATCTATCTTTAGGGATAATCCCTATTTTCCAAAATCTGTTTTTCAGATCAAACTTGTTGAATATGTTACACTTCCCAATCTTTGAAAACAATAATTCTTTGGAAGGCAAAGGAAATCTAATAGGATGCAGAGCATCATTTAAGGCTCTGTAATTTATAACCATTCTGGGTTTTCCTCTTTTCTGCTTACTGTGTTTGTTGACATAGAAGGCAAGACAAGCCCATGGGCTTCTACTTACTTCTATCAACTTTCTTTCTAATAGTTCTGAAATCTCCTTTTGGCAGTATTCACATTCAGTAGGAGACATATGATTAGCAGAGGCCTTTTGGGGTCTAGGAGTGTAATATTCTTTATATGGAAGACTAACAAAGTATAGTTCTCTTGTCCAAAAGGCATTGGGATAGTCTGATGTACAATCAGATTCTATCTTTTCTTTTATGTCTTTTATCATTTCCATCCCATGCTTTTTAGCATGTCCAATAATTTTTTGAATTTTTATCAGACTGCTTGGAGATTTTTCTACTTCTTGCATGCTTTGTTTGACTGCAATTCTTGTTTCATATGTGGACTTGCTTAGTACCTTGACAGCATTGCCAGAAATTGTAAACTGTACAAAATTGTTACCAATAGTACAAGGTAAGCATTTATTTACAAAGTCTTGTCCTAATAGTATATCTGCACCTGTGTCAAAGCAGTAAAGGGTTACTGGCACTTTTTCTTCCTGTAAGTAAATAGGGAAGTCTGGAGCTATATATTTGATTTTTAGTTTAGTCTTTTCGACAACTCTAAAGGATATATCTACAGGCTGCCAATAATATGATGGCAAGGCTCCATACTTAGCACAGGAATTCATTGCACCTGTATCTAACTGTGCATCTAAGGTATATTGCAGATAACCTTGGACATTTATATATACAGAGATGACCACTCTATCATCTAAGATTTTGACTAGCTTGGATTCCAATTGTTCAATGTCTGACTCATTGTAGAACATCTCTTTTTCTAGTTGTTCATCTTTCTTCTTCTTGAGAAAGTTTAATTCTTCTTTCTGCAAATTCAAACTTATCCACAATTCTTTTACTAATGCTTCTTTTTATTTAATGGATTCTTCGAGGTGGAAGATAGTACTGTCTAAGGATTCATCTAAGACTTCAGAGGCTAATGTAGCTTCTGGAATGGGTTCATAAATCTTAAC
Source organism: Picea glauca (assembly GCA_000966675.3). Taxonomy (NCBI): domain Eukaryota; kingdom Viridiplantae; phylum Streptophyta; class Pinopsida; order Pinales; family Pinaceae; genus Picea; species Picea glauca. The sequence continues at coordinate 372,147 of JZKD02S1620663.1, forward strand.
AATACCTTTTGCCTTGGCCTTGACCTTTGGATCTTGTTTTAGAGGTCGGATGAACTCAGCATCTGTGGGTGTGTAATGGTGAATATTCACCACGCTTAGCTGCTGGATTGCATCAATTTGGGCAGTTAGGCATTCAATTTGTGAAGCATAGTGGTCGAAAAGCTGAAATTGTCTGGGAGTCAAAGTAGACATTTTTTCTTGTAAAGTAGACCTCTGCTTGAGTAGGGCCGGGAGGTCAATTAAAGGGGTCATCATCTTGACGTCTAAGAAGTTGAGAGCTTTGTTTATCTGAGAGGAGTCTGAATCAGGGTTATAGAGTTGGGTGTCAAGATTTCCATCAGAAGAGGTATCACTATCCTCTGTGAGGGATAGGTATTCACCATATGAACAGTGTTCAACCAGTTCCCATTCTGCTGGATCATAGCCATACTGGAAGAGATCCATAATTTTATTTTGGAACTTAGTATTAGATCGCAGAGGACACTGAGAAGCCCAGTGGCTAGGCTTTTTGCAGATAAAGAAGGAAGACTGCTTTGCTTTGGCATTCTGTGGCCAGCGTTTAAAAAAGGCTTTCTTTTTCGATTGACTATTTCGGAAGAATCGTCTAGGATTCTTATGTTTGAAGCTTTTCTTCTGAGATCTACACCCTGAACATTCACAGTATTGTTTACAAGAAGTTTTTGTTTTCTTTTTCTTGTTACAACCAAAGTGGTAAATTTCTGTGAAGACATCACAAACAAAAGAATCGAAACCTGATTGTTTCTTCAAAGACGTATTGGTCTTCTGTCGAAGACATTCTTTTTGCAGAGGTGTTATTATTTTCTCTTGTAGACCATCTAGAGATAATTCAGATATATCAAGTTCTAAATCATCCAATATTTCTCTAACTAGTTCTGGTACTTTTCCAGGCATAGCAGATAAATATTTTCTGAGATATGCAGTATTTTCTAGATCAGGTACCTTATATAAAAGATCTTTCATGGTACAGAAGAATTTAGGAAGTTGGGATATGTGGCACAGTTGTTGATTCATATACAAATAAGCAAAATGATATGTATCTAACTTAATATTACCATAAAACTCATGAACAACTGCTTTTACAAGCTCATCCACTGGTTTCTCATGATCTAGTATTTTGAGCTTGCTCTTAGGAGTAACTCTTTCCCACCATATTCCTAAATTTCCAGTAAATCCCCAAGTAAGTCTTAAAGCTAAATCGCTCCAAGAGACCTTGTTTTTAAACAACATTTTCTGGGTTTTAGCCCAGGCTTGCCATTTCTGAATAGTCATCATTATCTTAGTTTTGGATTTGCAATTCAGATTTGAGATAGGAGCACTCTCTATATTGGAAGAAGAGAGTGTAGGATTAGTATTAGTATTGGCAGAATCTATAGGGGATTTCTTGGATGTACCATATTTTTCATTACACCATTTTTCCCAAGCAGTTTGAAAAGATCTTCCTTTTGAGTCTTCGTCTAAAGTTTTTGCTGCTTGAGAAGGATCAAGATTAGCAGACGAACTTTATTCACCACCAATAACCTTAACAAAAGGTTCTTGTTCAATTCTGCTATCAGAGATTTGTTTTATTTCATCTTCTAAATCAGAAGATTGCTTTTTGACTAACTCTAATTTGTTAACAGCAAGTTGCAAGACTTCTGCAATTCTTGCTAGATTAGGATTAGGAATTTCTGCAGCTATCTGTTTAAGAGTTAGTTGTTTGTGTTCTTCAGGAGTTCTAGAAGAACCTAACCATTTGAAATAAGCATCGTGCTCAACATATTCAACAAAAAGGGGAGAGGAAGGCTTTGTTTCTTTCTCGAAGGAATCTTTTAGATTAAAGACCGCAGTCTGAATTATTTCCAGTTTTTTAAGAATCTTCTCAAGTTGAGACTTCATCTGGTCTTGATGAGATTCCAAAGAATCTATTTCAGAATGAAAACCATTTAAATGAATATTGGTTTGAACCAAATCTTGTGCTATATCATCTATATTCTAAGCAAGACAAACTGACTGGTAGTTTGCATAATTTTGAAGTCTAACAATATCTTGAGGAGGATCAGCATCTACTTTTCTATACTTAATGAAGTCTAGATCAACTACCATATCATTATGAAATTTAGGGACATGATTTCTCGGTCCAAGATTTCTGTATGGTAGTTTAGGTTTTTTATCCCTACCACTTCTTGGTAAATGGGCATTCATCATTTTTATCATAGGGATGGCTAGACTTTCGCATTCAGAGCAGTTGGGATGTTGTCCATTATGCTCTTGTTTTGACTGGTATGTTCTGAATGTTTTTGGAGCAGATGGATAAGAAGATAGATCACTATCAGAAGAGGGCTCTTGGACTGGAAACTGTTTTTTACAGTAATAGCAATTTTTAGAACCTTTCTAATGAGTTAATAAATGATAATCTAATTTAGAATTACCTAGGATGGGTTTATATACAAAGGTTTTGCTAGGAAAAGAAGGGGATGAATATCTGGCAGAGGATTGTCTAGGAATAGGATCAAAAGTACTTGTGTAGAGAGATGACTATTGTCTATCCAAGTCTTGTATTCTGGTACTCTGAGATCTTCCTATTCGTAGAAAATTTCTTCCTGAAGAATTAGTCTCGAATTTTAATTCTCGAGGCATTGGAGGTGTAATTTGGGAAGAAATAGACTGATAATCTACACCATTCTTCTACTGTAGTGAGTTTAGAAAAACCCAGAGTGAGGGGAGAAACATTGCCGAGACCAACCACCGCACTTTCGGTAGTAGCGCGGTCCAACATCTTAGGATTTAAAGCAGGCATAGTAGTGGAGACAAAACACAGACAGATGGTTGTATGTAATTGGGAAATTTCCGAGGCTTCTGCCATGTTAAAACCAGAGAACTAGACATAGGCTTGCAAAAGTGAATTAATATAGGGGTCGGATATGGAGACTTGATATCGTGGAAGTGCATATGACCAGACTGGTCCATTATGGAGTGGATCTTAGAATCCGGAGATGAGGGCGTCAGAGAAAGTATTATGTCTAGAATCAATTATGCATGTCAATACAAAAGTATCTAGACTAGGTCTGACAAGAGGGTTGATTACAAATTGTATCAAGCCAGGATGAACATATTTATAACCATGTTCTAAACCCCAATCTATGTCGGCTTGTTGGATCAGAGGAATCTGATAAACAGATTGACCAAGAGAGAGTGGCACATTATTTGAACAATAACGAATGAGGGTAGTAACATGGAATTTAAACATAGGAAGGTCATAGATTTTAGCAGGCTCAATTTCAGGCATGCGCCAGTTAACATCTAGCTCATATTCTTGTGCTAGCAACTTGGTGTTGTATAATGCCTTAGAAGAATTAGACAATGACTGACTGAGAAAATGAGTATACCACTTAGAAGGTTTGTATTTTACATCAGCAGATAAATCATAAGAAGAATTGTTCTTCTGTGAAGCCATTTGTAACTACTAAAACTTCTGACAGTATACTTAGAGTATTGTAGGTAAGCAAATTATTAAGTGGTAAGATCAACTTACTATGGGAAAAGGACTATGTAGCACTTTAACGCCTACTTCGGCAACAACGACCGGCTTACTTGTCCTACAACAGCAGCTGGAGACCATAGTCAAGCAGATGACGTCACTTAATACTGGATATTTGCATGTCTCACAATCATATACTTCAGACACAAGGCTCATTCCAAAATAACATCACTTCACAATAATTTTCTTTGTATTAATCAATTGATCTCAATATACAATATGATGCAGGAGGCATGTATGATAGATACAGACAATAAGCTATAACTGCACAGAAGAGCAGGGCTTTTAGTCTTATGTCTTATGTCTTAGAACCAGAGCGCTAGACCCAGAGAGCTAGGATCTTATTTTACAGAGTAGAACCAGAGAGCTAGGATCTAATTTTATAGAGTAAACCCAAAGTGAGGGGAGAAACATTGTTGGGACCAACCACCACACTTTTGGTAGTAGCCCACTCCAACAACTTAGGATTTAAAGTAGGCATAGTAGTGGAGAAAAAACACATACAGATGGTTGTATGTAATTGGGCAATTTTTGAGGCTTCTGCCATATTAAAACTAGAGAACTGGACATAGGCTTGCAAAAGTGAATTAATATAGGGTTCGGTAAGGGAGACTTGATATCGTGGAAGTGCAGATGACCAGGCTGGTCCATTATGCAGTGGAGCTTGGAATCCGGAGATGAGGGCGTCAGAGAAAGTATTATGTCTAGAATCAATTATGCATGTCAATACAGAAGTATCTAGACCAGGTCTGACAAGAGGGTTGATTCCAAACTGTATCAAGCCAAGATGAACATATTTATAACCATGTTCTAAACCCCAATCTATGTCGGCTTGTTGGATCAGAGGAATCTGATAAACAGATTGACCAAGAGAGAGTGGCACATTATTTGAACAATAACGAATGAGGGTAGTAGCACGAAATTTAAACATAGGAAGGTCATAGATTTTAGCAGGCTCAATTTCAGGCATGCACTAGTTAACATCTAGCTCATATTCTTGTGCTAGCAACCTGGTGTTGTATAATGCCTTAGAAGAATTAGACGATGATTGACTAAGAAAATGAGTATACCACTTAGAAGGTTTGTATTTTACATCAGCAGATAAATCATAAGAAGAACTGTTCTTCTGTGAAGCCATTTGTAACTACTGCAACTTCTGACAATATACTTAGAGTATTGTAGGTAAGCAAATTATTAAGTGGTAAGATCAAATTACTATGGGAAAAGGACTATGTAGCACTTCAATGCCTACTTCTGCAACAACGAATGGCTTACTTATCCTACAACAGCAGTTGGAGACCACAGTCAAGCATATCACATCACTTAATACTGGATATTTGCACGTCTCACAATCATATACTTCAGACACAAGGGTTGTTCCAAAATAACATCACTTCACAACAATTAGAGAGAGCAAGAGAGAGTCTAGTATGAGTCTTAGAGTCTGTCAGTAAGTTGAGCAGTGTGTATCCTCTTCACTTGCCTTCGGGATCTTGTGAACGAAAAACATTGATCTCAAGTGTAAGATCCTAGCTCTCTAGGTTTACTCTGTAAAATTAGATCATAGCGCTCTGGTTCTACTCTATAAAATAAGATCCTAGCTCTCTGGGTCTAGCGCTCTAGTTCTACTCTGTAAAATTGGTATCAGAGCCATAAGTGTTGTGTCAAGCTAGTTTCTTCCTGAGCAGTCGGCCAGGAGCCTGTCTAATCTTCTTTCGGGAAGACATAAGACTAAAAGACCTGCTTTTCTGTGCAATTATAGCTTATTGTCTATATCTGTCATACATGCCTCCTGAATCATATTGTATATTGAGATCAGTTGATTAATACAAAGAAGATTGTTGTGAAGTGATGTTATTTTGGAACGATCCTTGTGTCTGAAGTATATGATTATGAGACGTGCAAATATCCAGCATTAAGTGACATGATCTACTTGACTGTGGTCTCCAGCTATTGCTGTACGACAAGTAAGCCATCTGTTGTTGCCGAAGTAGGCGTTGAAGTGCTACATAGTCCTTTTCCCATAGTAATTTGATCTTACAACTTAATAATTTGCTTACCTACAATACTCTAAGTATACTGTCAGAAGTTGCAGTAGTTACAAATGGCTTCACAGAAGAACAATTCTTCTTATGATTTATCTGCTGATGTAAAATACAAACCTTCTAAGTGGTATACTCATTTTCTCAGTCAGTCATCGTCTAATTCTTCTAAGGAATTATACAACACCAGGTTGCTAGCACAAGAATATGACCCAGATGTTAACTCGCGCATGCCTGAAATTGAGCCTGCTAAAATCTATGACCTTCCTATGTTTAAATTTCGTGCTACTACCCTCATTCGTTATTGTTCAAATAATGTGCCACTCTCTCTTGGTCAATCTATTTATCACATTCCTCTGATCCAACAAGCTGACATAGATTGGGGTTTAGAACATGGTTATAAATATGTTCATCTTGGCTTGATACAGTTTGGAATCAACCCTCTTGTCAGAACTGGTCTAGATACTTCTGTATTGACATGCATAATTGATTCTAGACATAATACTTTCTCTGACGCCCTCATCTCCGGATTCCAAGCTCCACTCCATAATGGACCAGTCTGGTCATCTGCACTTCCACGATATCAAGTCTCCCTTACCGACCCCTATATTAATTCACTTTTGCAAGCCTATGTCTAGTTCTCTGGTTTTAACATGGCAGAAGCCTCGAAAATTGCCCAATTACATACAACCATCTGTCTGCATTTTGTCTCCACTATTATGCCTGCTTTAAATCCTAAGTTGTTGGAGCGCGCTACTATCGAAAGTGTGGTGGTTGGTCCCGGCAATGTTTCTCCCCTCACTCTGGGTTTTGCTAAACTCACTGCAGTAGAAGAATGGTCTACAGATTATCAGTCTATTTCTTCCCAGATTACACCTCCAATGCCTCGAGAATTAAAATTTGAGACTAATTTTTCAGGAAGAAATGTTCTACGAATAGGAAGATCTTAGAGTACCAGAATACAAGACTTGGATAGACAAATGTCATCCCTCTCCACAAGTACTTCTGATCCTATTCCTAGACAATCCTCTGCCAGATATTCATCCCCTTCTTTTCCTAGAAAAACTTCTGTATATAAACCCGTCCTAGGTAATTCTAAATTAGATGATCATTTATTAACTCATCAGAAAGGTTCTAAAAATTTCTATTACTGTAAAAAATAGTTTCCAGTCCAAGATCCCTCTTCTGATACTGATCTATCTTCTTATCCATCTGCTCCAAAAACATTCAGAACATACCAGTCAAAACAAAAGCGTAATGGACAACATCCCAACTACTCTGAATGTGAAAGTCTAGCCATCCCTATGATAAAAATGATGAATGCCCCTTTACCAAGAAGTGGTAGGGATAAAAAACCTGAACTACCATACAGAAATCTTGGACTGGGAAATCATGTCCCTAAATTTCAGAATGATATGGTAGCTGATCTAGACTTCATTAAGTATAGAAAAGCAGATGCTGATCCTCCTCAAGATATTATTAGACTTCAAAATTATGCAAACTACCAGTCAGTTTGTCTTGCTTAGAATATAGATGATATAGCGCAAGATTTGGTTCAAACCAAGATTCATTTAAATGGTTTGCATTCTGAAATAGATTCTTTGGAATCTAATCAAGACCAGATGAAGTCTCAACTTGAGAAACTTCTTAAAAAATTGGAAATAATTCAGACTACGGTCTTTAGTCTAAAAGATTCCTTCGAGGAAGAAACAAAGCCTTCCTGTCCCCTTTTTGTTGAAGATGTTGAGCACGATGCTTCTTTCAAATGGTTTGGTTCTTCTAGCACTCCTGAAGAACACAAACAACTAACTCTTAAATAGATAGCTGCTGAAATGCCTAATCCTAATCTAGCAAGAATTGCAGAAGTCTTGCAACTTGCTGTTAACAAATTAGAGTTAGTCAAAAAGCAATCTTCTGATTTAGAAGATGAAATAAAACAAATCTTTGATAGCAGAATTGAACCAGAACCTTTTGTTAAGGTTATGGGTGGTGAAGAAAGTTCGTCTGCTAATCTTGATCCTTCTCAAGAAGCAGAAACTTCAGACGAAGACTCAAAAGGATGATATTTTCAAACTGCTTGGGAAAAATGGTGTAATGAAAAATATGGTACATCCAAGAAAGCCACTATAGATCCTGCCAATACTAATACTAATCCTACACTCTCTTCTTCCAATATAGAGAGTGCTCCTATCTCAAATCTGAATTGCAAATCCAAAACTGAGATAATGATGACTATTCAGAAATGGCAAGCCTGGGCTAAAACCCATAAAATGTTATTTAAAGACAAGGTCTCTTGGAGCGATTTAACTTTAAGACTTACTTGGGGATTTACTGGAAATTTAGGAATATGGTGGGAAATAGTTACTCCTAAGAGCAAGCTCAAAATACTAGATCATGAGAAACCAGTGGATGAGCTTGTAAAATCAGTTCTTCATGAGTTTTATGGTAATATTAAGTTAGATACAAATCATTTTGTTGATTTGTATATGAATCAACAACTGTGCCACATATCCCAACTTCCTAAATTCTTCTGTACCATGCAAGATCTTTTATATAAGGTAGCTGATCCAGAAAATACTGCATATCTCAGAACATATTTATTTGCTTTGCCTGGAAAAGTACCAAAACTAGTTAGAGAAAGATTGGATGATTTAGAACTTGATATATCTGAATTATCTCTAGCTGATCTGCAAGAGAAAATAATAACAGCTCTGCAAAAAGAATGTCTTCGACAGAAGACCAATAAGTCTTTGAAGAAACAATTAGGTTTCGATTCTTCTGTTTGTGATGTCTTCACAGAAACCTACCACTTTGGTTGTAACAAGAAAAATAAAACAAAAACTTCTTGAAAATAAGACTGTGAATGTTCAGGGTGTAGATCTCAGAAGAAAATCTTCAAACGTAAGAATCCTAGACGATTCTTCCGAAACAGTCAATCGAAAAAGAAAGCCTTTTTTAAACGTCGGCCACAGAATGCCAAAGCAAAGCAGTCTTCCTACTTTATCTGCAAAATCCCTGGCCATTGGGCTTCTCAGTGTCATCTGCGGTCTAAGACTAAGTTCCAAAATAAAATTATGGATCTCTTCCAGTATGGCTATGATCCAGCAGAATGGGAACTGGTTGAACACCGTTCAGATGGTGAATACCTATCCCTCACAGAGGATAGTGATTCCTCTTCTGATGACAATCCTGACACCCAACTCTATAACCCTGATTCAGACTCCTCTCAGATAAACGAAGCTCTCAACTTATTAGACATCAAGATGATGACCCCTTTTATTGACCTCCCTGCCCTACTCAAGCAGAGGTCTACTTTACAAGAAAAAATGTCTACTTTGACTCTCGGACAATTTCATCTTTCCGACCGCTATGCTTCACAAATTGAACGCCTAACCGCCCAAATTGATGCAATCCAGCAGCCAAGCGTGGTGAATATTCACCATTACACACCCACAAATGTTGAGTTCATCCGACCTCTAAAACAAGATCCAAAGGTCAAGGCCAAGGCGAAAGGTACTGTTAAGATTTATGAACCCATTCCAAAAGCTACATCGGCCTCTGAAGTCTTAGATGAATCCTTAGACAGTACTATCTTCCACCTCGAAGAATCCATTAAATAAAAAGAAGCATTAGTAAAGGAATTGTGGATAAGTTTGAAGTTGCAGAAAGAAGAATTAAACTTTCTCAAGAAGAAGAAAGACAAACAACTAGAAAAAGAGATATTCTACAATGAGTCAGACATTGAACAATTGGAATCCAAGCTAGTCAAAAGCTTAGATGATAGAGTGGTCATCTCTGTATATATAAATGTCCAAGGTTATCTGCAATATACCTTAGATGCATAGTTAGATATAGATGCAATGAATTCGTGTGCTAAGTATGGAGCCTTGCCATCATATTATTGGCAACCTGTACATATATCCTTTAGAGTTGTCAACAAGACTGAACTAAAAATCAAATATATAGCTCCAAACTTCCCTATTTACTTACAGGAAGAAAAAGTGCCAGTAACCCTTTACTGCTTTGACACAAGTGCAGATATACTATTAGGACAAGACTTTGTAAATAAATGCTTACCTTGTACTATTGGTAACAATTTTGTACAGTTTACAATTTCTGGCAATGCTGTCAATGTACTAAGCAAGTCCACATATGAAACAAGAATTGCAGTCAAACAAAGCATGCAAGAAGTAGAAAAATCTGCAAGCAGTCTGATAAAAATTCAAAAAATTATTGGACATGCTGAAAAGCATGGGATGGAAATGATAAAAGACATAAAAGAAAAGATAGAATAATTGCATATCAGAATAATTGCATGCGCATTGCTTTTACATACTTTTAAAAGTAAAGTCGGTAAGGATACGAGACTCCAACACGTCTGGATGTGTAATGTGCCGAATGAGAAAGTAAATGTATTGAACTCTTCTGCTTCGCGGAACATTCTGTTCTGCACAAACGAGAGAGTGTAAGAAAAGAAAGTGGAAGAAGAAATGCATCGTGTAACGTAACGACGGGCGGTTAGTTTTGCAGTACATATCAATCTCAATCACTGAACTGGAGAATCTGCACCGTCAATCAGATCGCGCATCTAGTTAGTTGTGGACGAAACCAATGGAAATCCTCTCATTCATTTAAAAATTCTGAGCTGCTCTCCACTAAAAAAGAATACCTCATAATGACGGATTTTACTCGGATCCACAAGCATCGGTCTCGGATGTGTAGTCTTCGACCAGATGCAACAAACAAAAAAGAAACCTTCATCATATGCACCAGTTCAAGTTCAATAAATTAAATAACTCTATTTAACAAATATAAAATCCATTTCCTATCAACCAGTTCAATAAATAAAATAAATTTAATGAAATAAAATATAATTTGAAGCTTTATTATGCATACTGAAATGAGTGAAAGTAAAATTAAAAGTATGCAATCCCATTAACGGCCAGAGCATGTCATTTTTATTTCATTTTCAACTGAGTAGGCTAATTATGTAATAATCTTTTTTAATCTTGTTGGAATTTGATTATTAAACAAGATGGAACTCCAATTGATCTTGAACTTTCATTAACTTTTTCAGCATTTCAGAATGTGCGAAAAACCAGGTCAATAATGATTTACTAAGTGTGGGACTGAGATCATGTAAAACTCAGGTTACTTCTACAATTTTGCTGAAATCTCTTTATTACAAAATTAGGTTATTGAACTTTTTATAAGTTAATAAAGGACAATAAGTAAATTATTGTTTCAAGCATTACAGCCCGAAATGCATACCAAATTCAAATTAGATAGGGGTATTTATAGAAAATGAAATCTCTTTATTACAAAATTAGCCTATTCAATTTTTTTTATAACTTAACAAATCAAAGTAAATCAATTAATGTTTCAAGTTGTGGCATTACAGCCCAAAATAAATTCCAAATTAAAATTTGGTAGATGCATTATCAACATCTCATGTCATAAATTAGGGAAAGCTATGAATGTTTTTCACCATGTTGCAACTTTGTTTGAATTTTTAAAATAGCTCAAAGACTCCAGTTAGTATCAACATAATTCAATTTGATCAATGACATATATTAATTATGGGTGTGTGTAAAAAGTTGGTGGATGAAAAATGGTTTTGGGCAAACTTGGAAATTCTAGGTAGACACATTCTCAAGAACACGTACTTGTTCGTGTTCCCTTGAGAAATACACATTTCTAAAAAAAAACTTAGGAAGGCACACGCATACTTAAAAAAAAATTAAATTAAAATAATGTGTAAGCTTTAGTAACACACGAGTGTGGGTTCCTCTTAACAAAAAATATCCTTTTGTTTCTCCTCTCTCCCCCCTTTTGTTTCCCTCCCCCTCTACCCCTCTTTTGCTCTCTCCCTCTATCTTCTTCTCTCTCCAACCACTCTTTCCCTCTATCTTCCTTGTTATATCCCCTTCCTCTCCCTCTCCCTTTGTCTCCTCAAAATAATGAAAGGATTCATCACTCTCAAAATAATGAAAGGATTCATCACTTTGGTAGGTCTATGTATCTCTTGCTGCAATCCAATACAAACAAAAAAAACTCCTTCTATACAAACAAAAAAATTTCTGCTAAAATTTTTTCTTCTATAGACAATGTCTTCCAATCTGGACTCTATCTATGAGTAGGAAAGTACCCTGACCGAAGTTAGAATGGCGACCCACTCGTTGAGTGATTTGCACGTTAAAGAAAGAACGTTGTCTCCTTAGAAAGAAGGTGTTCATTTTTGTGCCATTGAGGACAAAGTCAAATACAAGTTTGGTAATGATAATTTTAACCCAGTGTTTTTTAAATTATATGTTTCCAATTGAAAATTCATTTTATGAAGTGTGGAAGGAAAGGATCTATTTGTGAGTCATAAAGCTTTAAAAAAATAAAAGAAAAAAAATAGAATTTGTATGAGATAGGACCTATAAAGGAAATAGTGTTTTGGCAAAACAATTTCATAAAGAGATATAAGGTGTTTTTATTTTGTAAAGGGGTTAGAAGGTGTTGTAAAAGAGTGGGAGATTTTATGAACAAAAAGGTGGTCGAGTGGTGGATTTTTTTTTAAGTTTCGAGTCATAAGGATTTTATTATAATGAACAAAAAAAGTCGTCTAGTGGTGGATTCTTTTTAAGTGTAAGAGTTTGGAGTCATAAGAATTTTATTACAATTGGATTTATAAGGGTGCTTGTTACATCAGTAATTTGAATTATAAGGGTTTATCCTTTATTTGTTTTGTATTTAAGGAATTTTTTTTAAATGAAGTTATACCAAGGTATACTTTTTGCCATAGTTTTAAGGTTGTATATTTTTTTTTTATAATTGAAAGATAAAATTTTACATGTAATGTTTTCATAAGGTGTTGATTGGATCTATAAGGTGCATGAAGGGTTTATAAGGTGTTTTTAAATATTATAAGGGTTAATCATTTTGTTTCAAGTCTTAGACGTGCCCAAAATTTAATAAGGGGGTCTTAGGATCTTTCTGTGTGTGTGGATTGGTTTATATTGCCTATTTCTTGGAAAAACATACATGGACAACAAACAAATACATTCTCATAGAAACAAGATGAATCAAAGGAGGAAATCCAAAATATCCCTGATCCGGATGATCAAGATATTTGCTACGATCTTACTGCTCTAACATGCAAATCTGATACACTGGGGGTTTCTAGATGCGTTTTAGGATTTGATGTAGATGATCTTTGTTTATGGTGTTTGCATGTTAGTTATTATGGTTGCATGTAGGTTATTATAGTTGCATGTAGCATAACAAAGGTCTTACAATCATAAAATGACGCATGCAATAGCATATAAGGTCAACAACTCAATATTATGAATAATAATAGTGCATGCGTGGGAATACAAATCACCTGCTGAAATATATAACTAAACGTCAGCCAGATCACATGGATCTGTATTGGAATACAATCAAATAGAAAAGAAATACCCGTGTCCGCAAGAAGGCAGCAGATCTGTTGTATGCACGGATAGAATGACCAAAATGAACGATCCCGAATGAGCTCGGTGACCGCTATCAGTTGGAAAAATCGATCTCAAAACTCCACCGTCAGAATGTCCTCAAAACTGCTCCAATCAATGCACCCTAGATGCTGCACTGGAAATAATGTCTGATGGAATCCAGAACGGACCTCTACGACACTAGATCTGAAACCCTGGGGGGTTTGCGCCCCTCCTTAAGCACTGAATGCGCCCCAATGGATTCCACCGTCGGAATCTGCCGCTATGTAGCTCAAAAAGATCGTCTCGTCCCGTAGTCAAATGGGTTGGAAGGATTTGGCCGGATCTGATGGGGAACCCCTGCATGCAAAGCCAAATACCTGTTCGGAATGCATGCGCCCTAAACAACTGTATGGGTCTCTCTGCAAGATTCCACCATCTGAATTTGATGAAAACTGTCTCAATGGAAGCGCCCTGGCTAGCTCTCCACTGGGTCGGAATGGATCTGCAATCGGGACCACGGTCTACTGCAGATCTGTGAATCTCTCCAATAGCTTGCGCCCTCCTTGGCTAAGTTGCGCCCTCCTCACTGAATGCTCCTGAAATGTACGATGAAATACCTGGATGGTATCTGCGATAGGCTAGGGTGTGTCTCTCAACACCGAAACTGATCAAGGGTGGTGGTTTCCTCCAGAAATCCACAAAACAACAAGGTCGGCTCTCTTCCTCCTCTAGAAGCTCTCAACATCAAATCATAATCATGCATAATGAGGAATTAGGTTAAATTCCTCTCTATATACCCTTTCCGACCTAATTCTCCGTTGACATCACTTAACCTAGGCACCCTTTCTCCTAAGTGAAATATTTGTGCATTAAGTCGCCCCCTTATCACCTTTTTGTTCTATTTCTTCGTTGACGTAGGCTTAAGTGATTTTCCCTAAGTAATTAGGCTTAATTTATCATTTAGCCTTAATTCCTCCTTATTTCTCCATCTGGTTCCCTGTTTGTGCATGACTATAGTCTACGGGAACATATAGACTACTAAGTCACTCCTTGCTGGCCTAATCTTGGGGACGGGACATCACAGTCCTCCCTTCCCAAGATTGCTTGTCCTCAGGCAACATCAATCCTGGGTGTTGCAAAATGTGCTCCCCCTCCCATGTGGCATCCTCCACTGGAAGACCCCTCCATCTAACCAAGCACTCTCTGACGATCCTGCTCCTCAACCTGCGCTCCGTCTTCTCTAGTATCTCCTCGGGTACTAGTTCTAACTGACCCTCCTCATCCAAGGGTGGCAACTCCTGTGAAGTACTGATTTTTTTCCCCAATGCCTTCTTAAGGCAAGAGACGTGGAATACGTTATGGATCTTACTACCCTCTGGTAGCTCTAGCTCATATGCCACCTCGCATATCCGTCGGATGACTCTGTATGGCCCATAGAACTTAGGCTTCAACTTCTCTGCTCCGCTCCTCTTCAAGCAAAACTGTCAGTATGGCTGTAATCGCAAGAAAACCAGGTCTCCTACCTCGAAACTGCGCTCAACTCTGTGTCGATCTGCATATACTTTCTGTTGATTCTGAGCTGCCTGCAAGTTCTCCTTCGCTGATTGCAGAATCCTTCGACTCTCTTCCATCCAATCCTTGGCCCCCAGGACCCTGTTGTCCCCAAATTCCGCATCTATAAATGAAGGTGCATCATACCCATACAATGCCCTGAATGGTGTCATCCTGATGGACATATGATAAGTCGTGTTGTAGTAATACTCGCCCATATGTAACCATCTCACCCACGTGCGTTGCTGCCCCCCCACATAGCTCCTCAGATATCCTTCCACCCATTTGTTGACGATCTTTGTCTTCCCATCTATCTATGGGTGGTAACTGGTACTCGTAGCCAACTCTGTTCCTACCAATCTGAAAATCTCCTGCCAAAAAGCGCTGATGAAACGCCCATCTCTATCACTGACTATCTGCCTGGGCAAACCATGCAACCAGAATACCTCCCTGAAGAACAACTCTGCTACCTGTATGGCCTTGTAGTCCATGGGTATGGAAAAGAAATGTGCGAACTTGGTCAATCTGTCGACCACTACAAATATACAGTCTCTTCCGTGCACCCTAGGGAGACCTGTAATGAAATCCATAGAAATGCTCTCCCACTTCTGCTCTGGAATGGGTAGAGGCTGAAGTAACCCTGCAGGATGTGTCTGCTCGGACTTGTTCTACTGACAAGTTGTGCACTCTCGTATGTGCCTCAGCACGTCATCCTTGAGACCCTTCCATGAGAATCTCTCTCTGATCTGCCTGTAGGTTTTGAAGTATCCCTGATGCCCTGTTGTTGGTGAATCGT
>JZKD02S1620663.1:391318-413479 GCA_000966675.3 Picea glauca
ATTTTCCCTAAGTAATTAGGCTTAATTTATCGTTTAGCCTTAATTCCTCCTTATTTCTCCATCTGGTTCCCTGTTTGTGCCTGACTATAGTCTACGGGAACATATAGACTACTAATTCACTCCCTGCTGGCCTAATCTTGGGGATGGGACATCACAAAATCAAAAGAATATTTGCACAAACACTTCAAAATGGAAGGAATCAAGAAAATGTTCAATATGTTGCATACATTGATTAAAAAGAATCCAACATCTACAATTCCTATGCAAAAAGGCATTCTCACTAATGTTCTCACTTGTTTTCACATATTGCACAAAATGGTACATCTAAATTTTTTCACTGGACAATTGACATCATTTAATGATGACACCAAGGAACAAGAAAACAAACTTGCACTTATTGATTGTCAATTGCAATATTTTTCCTTTGATGAAGTTAGTGTAGCTTTGACTCATGACACTAAAAACAAAGTGGATAAATTGAAGGTTCAACATAAGGATTAGGTTGAGAATATATAGATAAATTTGTTAGACCTTGAGAACAATTACGGTTTAAACGAAACGCATATGGCTTAGGACATGAGAAGTATTGTCATAACCTTTTTAATATTCATGATTATTGTAAACCACTTACATTTGTGAGTGGTGCTTTTTTGGTTAATGTTGATAGGAAGGAAGAAATTGATAAGGAATATGTACATGATGTTGATCACGATGCTAATAAAGATGTTTAGGATATTGATGATAATACATGTATTCGGGATTTGTTGGTTGATGATGCTCAGTTGGATGAAGAACTTGTATTGTGTCGACATTGTCACCAAGTTGGCCATGTTGAGTTAAACAATTTTGATCTCCACCCATGTGTTTTTTGTGCAAAGAAAAATCATTTATCAAAAATATGTTAGAAGCGAATCAAGATTCACATGAAACTGATAAATTTTTAATGGTTAGGGACTTGGTGTTGGAGTTTGGAAGCTAAGTTATTGAAATGATATTATTGATGAGTTTACACACACATACAACCATACTTGATTGGAGATATTTTTACAGTTGACAGACATGGATTTTTTTCGGGATTGGATGATATAGGACATGATCAGGGCTCACTTGATGTAGTCTTATGAGTTGAAGATCGAGTCTCAAGACTTCACTTCAAGATGGTTTGATTACCCTTTTCTACTTTCAAATGGGGTATCTATCATTATCTAGACTTCTCAATTTTCAATCGACACATGTCAAACTTCAAGTTTCGAAGTTTAATTTACAAGATTATAGTTTATGATGATTGATTATGGATTCAAGATTTTGGGTTGCAGATGAGTTTATGATTTTAGGATGATGGATGATCGAGAATTATTTCACGACATGATATTTGAGCACTACATTTTTTATTTGAGATATCACAACTTTTATTTTACTTCTAAGTTGTAAAAATCTACAAAAGGAGAATGGTGAATTGTCGAAAATTGCATTTTATCGACTTTTTTAAAGATTTCAAATACATTATGCTCAAACTCCATCTTGAGCTATCACAACTTTTCTTTTCCTTCGAACCTTAAAAGAGAATGGAGAATTTTTTGAAATTACATTCTATCAATATTTTCAAGCTTTCAAATACATTATACTCCAACTCCATCTTGCCTTCTTCTCTCTCTATATAATATGCAACCATTTTTTTGTAATTTTGCATGTTATAAACTCCATCTCTACATCAAACAAAGATAACCATTATTAAACATAGATTAATTCTCATGGGATCTACAATTTATTTCTTTATTATCGTGCTTCTGCACTACATCTTTCAATTCAGCTAGAACAACAATTTTTTTCCCTACTAAGCCATAAAAAAACTAAGGAGAATTAGAATGGCAAGAAATCACATTTTATTCACCTTTATAAGATTTAAAATACTTTGTACTAAAAATTACACTTACACCATCTACTATATACCATCAAACACCATGTTTTCTATTTCAAACGAATAAATTGATATTTTACGTTAATCATCCAACAAAAAATAATAAAAGAGATTGAGTTGTTGTAACAGTGGCAATGAATTTGATGTTTGAGTATCTATGCGAGAGTTCAATCGGCCCATAATCTCATGATTCGAGTACCTGTGCGGGACTTTAATGAGCAACTGAACAAATGTAATATTTATGTGTCTAACCTATAGAGGTGTATAGAAAGTTTTAAGCCTATTTTGTATCTATGATATTGAGCAATAAAATGTCATCCCATTTCCCATATCTAATTTTGTGTGATTTACTCTCTGAATTGTATGTTTGGCTATTTCTCTTTGTTGCATTAATTTTGAGTAATTACTCAACAAATGGTATTAGAACCCAAGGAGCAGTCACTGATAATTCATTCAAAGTGAAGGAGAGTCCATTCGTTTATCATTCACATGCAGATGAGCTCTGAAGGAAATCATTTTGGCATTTTGTTCATTATGGAGAAAAAGTCGAGACCATTTGTAGTCCTTGCATTGTGTGAAGTAGGTCCCAAAGAATGACGAAAGTCTCGAGTGCTAAGTTCGAGGTGGAAATTTTTTATGAAAAAAGAACTTCAATTTGTGGAAGCTGAAGATCTGGGATTTGTTGTTGCAATAAGAATTGTTCAAATAATTAACGAGAAAGATAAAGAGACCAGAGGGTAAGAAAGATGAGGAATGGGAAGATCTAGATTTGAGATCTTTCAGTACCATGATTTTCATCCTTGTAGATGAATTTTTTGTTTAGTATCATTGCAGAGAAGACAATAGGAGGTTTATGGAGCAGAATATAAATCCTTTACATGACAAAGTCCCCGAAAAACTGAATCTACTTGAAGAGGTAATACAAATGAAATAATGTACCAAAATTGTCGATCATTTAAATGAATTTAATATTCTATTATGTCAGTTAACTAGTATGGATGTAAAAATGTATGAGGAATATAAGGTAGTGATGTTGTTGTGTTCGCTTTCAGAGTCGTGGGATCATCTAGTCAATTCTATTAGTTTTAGCACAACAAACACCCTTACGTTTGACTATGTTGTGGGAGCTTTGTTGTCTAAGGAGATTAAGAAGAAATCTAGTATAGAAACCTCCACACCAGAAGCATTGGTGGTTAGAGGGGAATTAATACATACATCCAAATCCAAGTCAAAGGGAAATCAGAGATGTTGGTATTGTGGTAAATCAGGGCATCTCAAAAAAAAAATGGGAGAGAAGAGAATACAAGGAATACTTAGGTAATGAAGCAAATCTAGTTGAATCAAGTTCAAGTATGGTTGATGGATTTTTCTCTATTTGTAGTATCACACAATATCAATAAGAATGGTTGTTAAATTTTGGTGTTTACCATCACATGTGTTAAAATAGAAGTTGGTTTTCTTCTTTCCAATCTATAGATGATAGTATTGTCGTGATTGGAAATGATATTTATTGTAAAATTGTTGGGATTGGGAGAATTAATATTAATATGTTTGATGGGATTGTAATAACATGAATGGATGTTAGACACGTACTTGAACATAAAAAGAATTTAATTTCTTTGGGATTCTTGGATACTGGAGGTTACAAGATTGCATAGCAAGGTGGAGAATTGAAAGTGTGCAGGAGAATATTTGCGGTTGTCAAGGCTACAAATATTGGAAACCTTTACAAACTCGAAGGAAGGACTGATCCAAAATGGATCTAGGAACCAAAATTGGTCCAGGAAGGCCTAAAAATAAAAATTCTCATAATCGCTTTAAAACTAGCGTATGCGTAGGCCTCATTGTTACGAACCCAACACAACTTGAATGGGCTCAAATAAGCACCATATGCGAAAGATATCACATTCTGTTCATTTTGCTAAACATGCAAAAATATTGTTGACTATACATTTCGTATAGTGTTGACGTGGAAGATGACCATACAGTCTATAAGACCGTATAGGTGACGTGGAAGTGATGCATTAGCATGATGACTGGGAAGTTGATGGCTGACAGGTGGACAAGTCATATTGTGATATGTGGCACCACTGCAAGGGTGACACATGGCATATCCGTACAACTGAGCTGGCATGGGATGACGTGGCAAGGTAGAGACGTGGACGAAGTGGAAGATGACAAGTCTCAGTTGCATGGAAAAATTATAGGGTGTCATGTGTCGTAGTCATGGGCTCCCACGTGGCACCCCTCCATTGGTTGGCATATGGAAAAAGTTTATGTGAATCCACGGGAGTCGAACTCGTGACCTTCGGTCCGAGTGGAAATCTTTAGCAAGGTCAAGCTACTAGCTCGCCCACGATGGAGCTTATTAACTATGGTGCAAATTTTTTATTTGAATTGAATCAAATGTTTAATGGGTGGATTAAAGGGATCGGGATTAGACACCCCCTCTCCCCCCCCTCGACACATACGAACTGGACCGTGTGAGCCTTGGCGTGGGAGTTGGTACACAGATTGTGTTATTGTGTAGTTCCGTTTTGGATTCAATCCCCCGACGCATTCACATTGCATATGCCAATTACATATGACCCGGATCTCCAAAATTTGGGCGCGCATGGTATGGGATAAACGCTACTCCACGAGGGCCAGCCCCATCTGACCAGTGGCTGGAAACAAGGTTCTAATGAATATGGAGAGCATGGTGGTTTAGCCCGTGGCCATATGGCCATGCACATGATAAAACCAGGAGCCTATGTCGGAGGGGGCCAATGAACCAACACTAGCCCGTGGAAACCTGGAGGCCGCATATGACCAGGGGACCAGAATTCGGTGGTTGCACCTTGCATTTTGGTCAATTGTGGGTTTTAAACCATATAATAAATATTTTAATTGATTTTTTAGCCAATTTTGAGATATTTTGGCCATTATTGGAGGATTTGGAGCTCTTTTTTAGGCCAGATCTTGGGGGGAAGTTGGGATTTTGTTGCCAACTTCAAGCCTATATAAACTAGAGTTTCTTGGCATCCTTAGGGAGGTTCATAAGAGGAGAAATGTTGAAGAATAATAAATCCAAAGCCATTTTTATGTAGGGAATCCATTGAGGAGAGCAACTTTGCGGGCCATTTATGGGAGCTTTATTCATCTATTTTCAGTGGTGTCAGTTGTGTTGGGTTCTTTAGATATAGTATAACACATCCATATCAGTTTGTAATCCATTTGACACTTTTATGATGTACGTTTGAAGCTTTGAAGAGATATAAGAAAGCCTCACCCACTAAGACAAAGGCATAGAGACGTAGGCGATATTGCGGAATTGTTTTAACAACTTTTGTTGTTATGGTTTTATGATTCTTGTGCTTATTTCCAGATATGTATATTTCATTATGGCTACTATGTTACATCATTAATTCTTCCTCTTTCATCAATTTCCTAAATGGTTAATGAGCTCATGTTTTAAAACTCAACCATAGTCTTTAAAAGATCATTTCGGATCAAGCACTCAAGTAAATGAAGGAGTGATGGTCTCTAAGGAAACAAGAGAATATAGTTGTTTATGGAATCGATGACTGGGCCATTTGAGAAACAAAGGGTGAGGGATATAAGTATTGAAAAACCGTAATCCATTTCCTGAATTACATTCTTTGAATTTATGCAAGTTTAATATCTATGTTGGTTATAGTGATGGAGATAACAAATGTAAATTGTAGGATGTTGTTACACATAAAAATTCCACATGTAAGTACCTCACCCTAAGTTTTGCAAATGTCGTAAAAGTGTCATATGCACCTTGCTAAGTGTTGCATACACCTTGACACCATGAAAGAACATTTTTCACAATCCCTAGCCAATGAGGAGAGAAACTATATCATATGAAGGTCAAAATACTATGTGCATATGAATTATTTATTAATATTCATAAAAAGGAAATTAATTTAGTGTGAGAATCCATCTCACATTTAGTATCCTAATCTCTAGGAGAGGTTGAGAATCTCATGGATGGTTGAGATATTTTCTCAAACCAAAATCCTAATTTGGTAGATCTTGAGAGATATTTCCTCCTTAAAATCCTTGAGAGATATATTGTCCCTAAAATACTTGAGAGACATTTTCTCCCTAAAACTCTTGGAGATCCAATTTTAGAGGATCTAGTGAGTGATCTTATCCATGGTGGTTAAGCTTTCAAATCCTATATAATGAGGGATTTCCATGGAGAAGGGGACGAATATTAGACATATCAAACCTTTAATTCTGGAAGGAGTTTGGAGATATCAGACTTATGATCGTGGGAATCATGGAAGGGTTGGACGAGGAGAGCTTGGAGGAGTTTCAACTGACATCATTTGTGGTATGTAAGTTTTATTTGTTCTCATTTAATATACTTGGCCTATTTCCTTCAAGTATGTAGTTTCATGTGCTTGTCTATATTTAATTTGATTTATATAGATGAATTTGCTTTGCCTAATCCATTAGAGTAGAAGGAATTCGTTTGTTTCTTGTTGTCCATTGCAGGTATTGATTTGCACCAGGAATTGGATCAAGCTTGCAAATAGGAACAACTAGGAAAAACATTGTAAACATAGTACATACTACTTTAACTTCTCCTCTGTTTTTCGATAAGAAAAATGAGTTTATAGGAATGATAGTGTCCAAATGATTGTTTTTGTCTTGGTATATGGGTCAGTAATCCAAGGGAAATTTCATGTGTCCACAGGGGAATATTTCCGTAACAAACAATTGTGACTCCATTGGGGAAGGACATTGACTTTTATTTCCTTGGATCGTGTGATATTTTTCCCACCTTTATACCTTATTTGTTGTTTGTTTCTGATCTACTTCTCTCTTATTCATTGAAGATTTCATAGTCTTTGGCAAAGTTTTCTGATCTTTTAGCCTTTTTTTTTAGTTTTTGGGAAGGCCAATGCTCCTCTACTATGTACACCATAGTGTTGATCTAGGATCAAAGCTCCCTCTTAGTGTATATCAGAGAGTTGTATCACTCTATCCCTTGGGAAATAGTAGCACTGATCTCCTTTTCTAGGCTTTTCTTCTTGTTAGAATATAGAAGATTGTGTGCTCGTTTTACCATTGATGATACCCTCGTCACCCAACCATAGGTTGAAGCCACCCTCCGAGCAACTTAACCTTGACTCAGAATTACTATGAAAGCAAACCCTAGGCTAGATAGCTAAACAAGGTGTAGTGCATCTTCCTCTAAGGATAGTGCACCAACAATATCTGATTAGATAGTCCAAACCCTATCCAAGAGATAGCCCAAGCCAAAACTGAAATTGTTTGCTGCAACAACTACACCTGCAGCTATCCTCCACACGTGTGCACCAAATTGGGAACTACAGTGCGCACCAGTTGTTGCTCTGCAATTCAGAGATGTGTCAAATGAGAACTGACACCCTCTATTTATAGTGGTTCTGCTAGATTTGCTAGGGTCGACTTCTCCTTCTGGGTACATGTCTTTTTAGTATATTATTATTATTTCTGTCTGGATTCTTCTCTTGGAGGCTAATAACCTAATATAAATTTTCTTCTTGAGCTGATAAGACTTCTAGGGTTATTAGCAAACTCATTAGGGTTTCTCTTGTTTCATGGAGTCTCCTATTCTCGTCAGGTTTACATGTGGAGGTAAATACCTCCCGCAGCTACCATAATATTAACACTCCCTCCTAGCTAGGGAGGTATTACAGGTAATGGTCTTGAGCACAAAAATGTACCATTTACCCGATAGCATCAACATAGTCGTTTAGACTATCTCATGACTAGATCATGAGCATCACCATCACTATTAGCTGCATCATCTCTCAAAACCATACTTCATCTGAGTAATTAGACATGATGTTGGATAAGTCACTCATACCATAGAGTGACACAAGAGTCATTCTTATAATGCTCTGAACCATTTTCCATCTGGAAAATCTCTATTCATCATTCGTCTGGATGATGATTATCTCCAATAAATTGTTGATAGTCTTCAAGGAAATTAGAACAAAAATAGAACACAACTGTGTCTATCCATAGTAGTATATAACTACAATCCAGTGGCACACTACCACACTGAGTAACACACAAGTACTTGACCAGTAATAAACAGTGGAACATATCCACCACAATAGTCTTCATCTACTATCATACAGTCTTCATAACAAACATCTGATAGGAACCTACATAGAAGCAATGTTATGATATAAACTGAATCATCTGGGCCAATATTTCACTCACATATGTGAGATCTGAAAGAATATCTGCCTCATGAATAGTGGAACATATCCACCACAATAGTCTACATCTACTGCCATACAGTCTTCATAACAAACATATGATAGCAACCTGCACAGAAACAATGTTATGATATAAACTAAATCATATGGGCCAATATTTCACTCACATCTGTGAGCTCTGAAAGAATATCTGCCTCAGAGTAGAGTAATGAGATATCTGGACTATTCTTCTCAAGCAAGGAAGAATAATTGTCATGTCTTTTGAACCTGGACCATTCCCCACCCTGGGCCATTCTTTCTACACTAATCAAAGTGTACCCTGGAGAGAATGTATAACCCTAAGGAATGTTAAGCCTGGACCATTCCCCACCCCGGGCCATTCCTCCTACACTAATCAAAGTGCACCCTGGAGAGAATGTATAAACCCTAAGGAATGACTGTTTGGGCCATTTCCTCTGTTAACCACAAGAAGAAAATATTGTCCTACATCAACCTCCAAAATAGACCATTTCTCATGTTAACCACAATGAGAAATCACTGTCTAGCGAGGCGGGCCAGTCTTCTTGAGTAACCCTCAGGAAGAGAGACTGCCCTAAACCACTCCCCATGTTAACCACAATGGGAAGTCATTGTCTATGATACATCAAGAATCAGACTACTTCCCATGTTAATCACAATGGGAAGTGACTTTATGTTAGAGATCTCAATCCACTTTCCGAACAGGAAAGCATTTGTCCAAGATGGACTATTTTTCAATCTTGAAAATAAATGTCTTCAATAATGTTTTTAGTGCTCCCTCCTAACCTAGAGAGTCATTTCTTCCTTTTTCAATAAGAAGGATGTTGTTTCCATGAGCTCCATCTTGAGTATGCAAACTCTTTCATATTGGATAGAAGATTTACCAAAATGTCTACTTATATGCTCATCTGTGGAGATATGTATTGGAGAAATCATTTTCTCCTTTCTGGACTTCATAATGTAATGCTTGATTTCAAATGTAATTTAGTCTGAAACACTGTGAAGGCTTTATGTATATCTGAACAATAGAGTATATCATAGTTGGAAAACTGGAACATATCCATGTGGCACTTCTTCTATCATCATGAGATCTGATCTACTGAGTAGTCATCTTTATAGGAAATCTTCACCACGCTTCTGTTGTGCACTGGAGGTTCTCCAACAAGTTATATTCTTTTATCTGCATATAAGAGTCTCTTTCTGGTATGCCTTAGAGTTCTTGAGATTGCTCTTCATAAGCTCTTTATTCAATTTCTCTGGAAAAAATTCTTTGCATTCATCTAATGTAGAACTCCAACTCATGGATTTTGGGGATGATATAATGACTCATGTAGAGATAAGTCAGGTTTACTAGAACAAGTAATCGTCATAGTCTTCTCCCTCCATCTGGGAGAACCTCTAGTTCTGGGTCTCACAATGCTTTCATTCATAAGTCTTCCATACACTATTCTTCATCACGACTTTCAGTTCTTCTTCTTTATTTCTTTTAGTGAGTTCATATTAGGCTGGTAATCTTGTGATTCTTGATAGAGTGACTGGTTGTTCTGATTTCTCTTTCTTTCTTGGAATCTTCATGTTCTTCTTCATGTTTTTCTTTAGCTCTTGGGTCCATGGAGTTTGTTAAATAGATTCCATGCCCTAGAGATTCCACTTCTTCCTTTTATCATATGATCACGGATCTGGATGGACAACCAGGAATATTGTAAGGCTTCTCTTCGAAGAAGTCTTCTTCTGCGGTTGACCTGAACACGTACTATCTTTCATGGTTGCTTCATGTAAGAGTGCATATAGTCGGCTCGCTCCATCTAACATAGTCCATGCTTCCATCTGCATCCTTATTGTCTTCTGCAATATATATATGGATCTCTTGTCTAACAGAGTCCACGCTTCCGTCTTGTTGTCTTCTACAAAATGTCATAAGTCTTTTTCCAATTTATTCTCGATTTGTTGACTTCTTTCTGTCTTTACTTCTTCTAAGTTTTTTCATGATTGATTCGGCTTATCTTGCAATAGCTTCTTGTATTTCATCCTTTCATGTGTATTATCTAATGATATCCATTTTCATCTTGTTTGTTCTTCCAGAGATATAGTTCTTCTTGGAACACATTATCTTCCAAGAAATAGATATACAAGATATGTACAAAGATTATGCAAACAAGATATGTACAAGAAATAAGAAGAGTGTTGTTACATATTAGAAGAAGAAGTCTCTTCCATCCTGCTTAGCCTTCTTTGTAGGTTCCTTTTCTTCGGCAATCTATGCTTCATGTTTCTCCTTCCTTTTATTTAGATCGGGACAATGATTCTTGTAGTGAGCATACTTTTGACAGTTGAAGCATTGCACTTCTGAAATGTTTTTTTCCTGATTTGGCTTCCTCCTTGAACCAAACTTCCTTTTGTTCCTGAAGTTCTTGAATATTTTTGTGAAAGCTTGATCATCGTACTTATTTTGGGGTTTCTCTTTGCATTGATCCTTGATTCTTCTTGATCACAACAAGTCCAAAGTTCTTCAAATGTCGAATACTCCTTCCTTGTGTTCGTGCTTGCGGAAAATGCATCCCATGTCTTGGGAAGACCATTGAGTACTATGTTCACCAATTCCTTCTCTGAAGTGATCTCTTCAATAGCTTGTAGTTGATCTCTTAACTGGTATATCCTTACAAAGTATGATGTTATGTTGTCATCATCATTCAGCTTCATGTCACGGAGCTCATTCTTCATAATCATAACTTGTCCAATGTTTCTGATTGAAAAGAGATTTGTTAGGGCATCGTACATCTTCTTCGATGAGTCAAGATGGGATATGTAGGGTATCAAGTGGTATTTTATAGAATCCACTATGATACTCATGGTATTGATGTCAACATCTTTGAACTTCTCCATAGCTACAATGTTCTGCGGTTCCTTCTTTTTTCCTTCTTCAAACTATGGCTTCACGATCTTTCCTTTCACGATATCCAACACTTTATTCTTGGAAAGGATGAGGTAAATCCTTGTCTTCCATGCTCTAAAGTTAGAGGCTCCATATAATTTGTTCTCAAACTTCATAGAGTTAGGCATGGCTTGCTTGACTTGGCCAAACCCTAGATTTGACCAAAAATTCAAACTTCATGTCTTGGCTTGCTGAGAGTGTCAGGAGGTGTGCTAGGCTAGAGCACACTGATCTATCTAGAGTTTAGGTCAATCCATTGACTTAAGGTGCCTCAACAAGAGGTTTAGGGTTTCTGCAACTGCTTCTGCTAGTAACCCTAGCGGTAGTGTCTTGGAAATTTCCTCTGCTAGTAACCCTAGCAGTAGTTCCTTAATGAGCTCAATATCCTAGCAGCTATGTTTCCTTTTAGCATTTAGACTAAATGAAGGATGTGTGGGCCCATAACCTATTAGAATATAGAATATTGTGTGCTCATTTTACCATTGACGATACCCTCGTCACCCAACCATAGGCCGAAACCACCCTCCGAGCACCTTAACCTTGACTGAGAATTACTCTGGAAGCAAACCCTAGGCTAGATAGACAAACAAGGTGTAGTGCATCTTCCTCTAAGGATATCGCACCAAAAATAGATGATCAGATAGTCCAAACCCTAGCCAAGAGATAGTCCAGGCCAAAACTGAAACTGGTTGCTGCAGCAGCTGCACCTGCAACTCTCCTCCACACGTGCACACCAAACTGGGAACTCCAACACGCACCGGTTGCTGCTCTGGAATTCTGAGATGTGTCAAATGAGAACTGGCGCCCTGTATTTATAGTGGTTCTACCAGATTTTTTGGGGCCGACTTCTCCTTCTGGGTACATGTTTGTTCAGTATATTACTATTATTTATGGCCGACTTCTTCTCTTCGAGGCTAATAACCTAATATAAATTTTCTTCTTGAGCCAACAAGACTTCTAGGGTTATTAGCCAACTCATTAGGGTTTATCTTGCTTCCTGGAGTCTCTTATTCTCACCAGGTTTACACGTGAAGGTAAATACCTCCCGCAACTACCATAATATTAACACTTCCCCTTTTTGCTCACTTTTTCTTAGTCTGATCCTAAGGGGATTTTTACTCAGAGACCTTTGAATAATCTTGACTTTGCTTTGCTGAGAGTTGGGAATTTATCACTCAATTAGGTTTTTCCTTTGATTTTGCAAACTTTCTCTTAGTTGTGATCCCCTTGGGTTAACAAGACCCCTTGGTTATTTTTTCCTTTTGAGTTTATCTGATCTTCGTCTCGTAAAGATTTTAGATTACTTGATTGTTTAGGATTGTTCATCAACTAAGGTTTGCAAAGGTTGCTTGGTATTGAGCCTTCTTTTCTTCATTTGAAAAATCTCTCTTTTTTGGATGATTAGGACTCTTATGACAACCTATTTGAGGATTTTCGTGAGTGTTTATATTCTTTATCTTTTGCATATTTGAGTTGTTGATTGAATAAGTTATCATACTTGTTTCTTTTCGTTATCATTATCCTTTGAGTCCATTCTTTGCTTGAAATATTTTTTCTTCGTGTCTTTTGTATCTACATCTGACTTTTTCATTTTGATTGAAAGTAATGAAGCATTAAAGGATTTTCATTTGCTTTATTTTCAAATCAAATAAATAAGATAATTGCATTTTTTCTTTTGGGTAGTGTAGTAGATTGCATTTAGAAAATTGCATTGAGGAATTGGGTTTTTTTGTTCAAGAAAGTTGAACCTCTTCTCCATCCCGTATGTAGGATTCATTGAAGAAAAATATTTTCATCTCATTATTCTTCATTCTTTTGGAGTCGGGTCTAAAACGTCATACGTTTCACTTTCGTACCCTTGAGTAAACAACAACCCTAAAATGAAGCACTTATAAAATTGATCAAACACTTATATTATCTCATAGCGAACCTACATTAGCTTAAAGTGTAGGGATTTGTAATAGGTTGTGAGGATAAATTTCCAAAGCCATCAGAAAAATATAGAATCTTATGCTAGGGAGTGGTAAATCCAATTGTTCGTATAAGCATAATCAAGATACACTTCTCACACAGGGGTTAAACACAAGGTCGTGTGAGGGAGAGCAGTGAATATTTCCCCTCAGAAGATTAACCTGCATAAGGGAAGATCGTATATTGGGGGTTCTTCCTGAGAAATGACTGGCTTCATTTGGTCTCGAAGATTCATGAATCCCAAATCCGTTTAGGGTTATCAGTAGTATTCTGGTCCACTTGTCTTCATTTCTCTTGAATAATTTTGGACATGTTATAATGCCCATATGTTCCTTCTCGACTGCTGATTGTACCCTCCCAGAGGCTGATTGCGGGTTGGTAACCTTAGTTGCCTTCATCTATAGGGTTGATACACAATGTGACGGTGAAGGGGAGTCTTCGTTGTACCTCAGTAAGATGCTCGTCAAACTCACTCGGGCTCCTTGGAGGGTACACCCATGGGTAAAACTATGTGGGAACTTGCACCAAGGCGGAAGTCCATTAAGTAGCTCTCCAACATAACTAATCCACCCAATCTATCACATCCCCTTCCTATATTCATCTCACAGTGTTGGATTTCATCATGAAATAGTGGTTTCATTGTGGGAAGGTTTGTATGATTGTGTTCTTCTTTGAGTTGTAGAATGTGTTATTTTTTTTCCTTACTGTACCTTAGGTCGAGTCAGTATCAATGGAATCAATTCCTAAGAGTCCCAATGAAGGATCCGCTTTTCCCATGGAACCTTTCGCCTTTCCTTCTTTTGGAAATGTTGGTCCTTCGTACATTGCCACATTAAGTCTTTCAGGACTCACCATCGGGTTACCGCTTTGGTTGTTCTCCACTCTGGTGATCTCAACCTTTCCTAGTTCTTCGAATGCACCTAATTCTTTGAATATAAGTACACCACCCACAAATCAACCTCATCTCGACCTTTCACCTTCTTCACCCATCAGGTCTCCTTCCCTTTCTCCATCATTTCCTAGCTAAATATCTAACGTAGGTAGCCAGGTTGATAAGAAGAAGAAGAAATGAAAGGGAAAGAAGAAGAAGAATCATAAAGAGACCAAGCCTCCAACTGCATCAAGTCATGTTGGATCCAAGCAACCACCTACTGTTAATTTTACTTGGAGTGTTGATAAAGTTGACAAGTCTAAAACGAAGAATCCTAACCCCAAATTCCCTTACAATCTTTGTAAGGGTGAACACTTTCTAAGAGATTTCCATGTTCTCCCCAAGGTCTTAGAAATGTGGTCTTCCATGTCATTAGCTCCTATTGAACATGATAGTGAAACCCCTTCAACTAGTGACATTAAGCTTGGTAAGAATAATAGAACTGACAAATTTCCTTGTATGTTATGCGAAGGTGATCATTCCTCTCACATTTTCCCTCGTATCAACGATGCTTCTTATATTTTGGAAAATATTCAACTTCCAACTGGTTATCATAAGATCTCTCCCAAACCGTCATTGGTTGATGGACTAGTCAATTTGGTTCCATCCCTAGTCAGTATGGTTGATCAGGTGGTCAATTTGGTTTCATCCTTGGTTGAAGGAGTAACCCAAGTAGTTGATCCATTTCCATCATCAATACACCAAAATATTCATCTGAAAAGTGAAACCCTTGTGACTGATCAAGTTTTGTCATTGATATATCCCACTCATCCCTTAAAGAGTGAAACCAAATTGGTTGATCCAATTCCATCATCGGTCGATCCCACTCCTCATTCAAAGAATGAGGATGTCACTCAGGTCTACCTCATTAATATTTATTCAACCAGACAAGGGGGCACTCCACCCGTCCTGATGGTACCCCTTAAAGAAATCAGATGATTTTTATTAATTGGAACCATTTGACATAACCTTGTCTTCCTTCTTACAAGCCTTTCCAAATCACCATGCAAGTTTGTGATATGAATATTCCTAACACTATATTAGATGAAGGTTCTTTTGTTAGCATCTTATCCATTAATGCTTCGAAAGATTTTGGTTTCGCGCATCTTGCACCTGTGACTTAGAATCTGTTGACCTTTGACAAAAGAGTTAATCAACTTTTAGGGATCCTTCCTTATTTTCTAGTTACTTTGAGAGGAAAAATGGTCTATGTCGATGTGATGGTAGTTCACGAACCCTTAGACTTTAACTTACTCCTCGAGAGATACTATGTCTATCTTATGAGAGATTTTGTGTCCACACTTTTTTTAGTGATATGTTTCCCTCACAATGGAAACATATTAACGATCGACAAACTTTGATTCATTGACCCTCATCCGATGGTTAACCATCCTCCTTCTGTGAATAGTACATACATGCCAACAATGTCCACCCTACCACAGGTAGACTATGTAACAACATGCTCCATGTGTTAAACCCCTCACGAGAGGGAATCTCTCCCTTCTCTTAACTTAGATCCAGTAGTTTACATGGTCATCTCTTTGATAGGGATATTAGAGCCAGATCTCCCTACCCTTATCGAGGTCTTCGACATGTATTCCTTCCAAAGTGTTTTTATTCCATCTAGTGAAGATCTCCTTTAATCCATGGCCGACGTTTGTCTCTTGACATGTACTCCTTCCAGATCATTCTCCTCTTGGAATCCATGATCAAGGAGAGGTTTTGAACATAGTTTATCTTCTCTATGGAAATCTCATTTAAAAATGAAACAAAGGTCTTGAGCATAGTTTTTCTTCTCTGTGGCAAGCTCGTTAAAAAATGAAACAAAAGATAATAGCATAGTTTTTTCTCTCTGTAGGAAGATCATTAAAAAATGGAAAGAAATATGGGGATTGAACCCAGAGCCATGAGCATAGTTCTTTTCATGTGTCAAGCTCGTTAAAAAATTAAAAAGTCACCTCTCTTATAAAGTAGTGTCTTTTCACTAGATCTCATATATATTGAGTCGATTCTTTAGCTAGATATCGTAGATGTTGGGTTGAGTCATTCGTTAGGTCTCGTATTTGAACCTTATTTTCCTCTTCTTAGTGAAAATGTTTCCATTAGTAAAAAAAAAACTAAACAAGGAAACTAGAAGAATCGTTTGAGGAAATGACTCTTCGGAGGTAGGTCTCGAGTCGTTGGAAATCATTCTAGAGAAAAAACACCAACCTTTTCCAAAGAAGCTTGGGTAAAATACCTCTACAAAGACACGCTTCTAGAAGTGATCCTCATTTGAAGGTCATTCCCATCGTAACGTAGTAGTCTTGTTCTAGAACAAGCTTAGTCTTTAGTCTTTCTCGTGCTCATAATTACATAAGAATAAGTTATTGAGATTAGTATTTGTTATTTGTCATGCTTATAAATACGTGAGAATAGGTTACCAAGTACACTTTTATCTCTTTTTCGGATTCATAAAATATTTATGAAAAATGAACTCTTTGGATTATCCTTTAAGCTATTTTCAGACTCTCTAAGCATGAAAATGTTTCCAAGTGATCTTGCTTCCTTTCACTCTCGTTAAAATGTTTGAAACAACATCTTTCAAGTGATACTTTATCTCTTTTTGGTCTCACGAGACTAATTATGGAAACTAAACACTCTAATAAAGAATGATTAGAAGAGTTCTCCCCTGTATTGTTTTATACTTTTTTCGGGCTTGGGAGACTGAATTTACCAAAAATTCATCCATGGAGTCGCCTTTAAGTTCTTTTCAGACTCTATAAACATGAAAAACCACTGATTTTTCCTTCTCTTGACTCGCTAAACTACACATTGAAGGACCCATATGGGAACACACCCTTACTTCTTCTATTTCGTTAAATAAGGGAAGAGGAACTTACCAAAGTTGAGTTATATTGAGCATGTGTTACCCTCCTCGAGCGCGTTAAATGGAAAAGAGGTACTCATCTATCTGGGTTTGGGAACAATTGAAGGAAGTAGGTCACATTTTTGGGAATCCTTTATGGCAGCTATTTTCTCCCTTAAACATGGAACCTGTTTGCATCTCGTCATATAGTTGGGTAATTCAGTTATATCTCAGTCATACCAATTCCATGTGTCGCCATAATTTTTCGCCCAGTCGAAGAGTGTTCTTATTTTTTTCACATTACATTCTTAGTACTCATAGATTCAATGACGCCAAGTCAGTTGTCATGACTCATCATGTTCAAGGGATGTTTCACTTCAAACCATCCATCTGCAGTATTTCCAGTTTCCATTTCCCATGTCAGTCCATACTCATTCGATTCACCATCTTACATCACTTTCCTGTGTAAGTTTCATGTTGACGATGGGGGATACATCAAGGCCCTCCTTTGACGAGTCTTTTCATGTCGACTTCAATACATCATCTAAGAATTACACTTAGAAACTAGTTAGTACCTTGGGACCTGCATGCCTCAATGGAATCCCTCCTCTGTTCTGACAATAGGTTTACATCATTGACCTCTGATTGAATGATTCCACGAATGTTCGAACTTAACTCATTTATTCACATTAGTTGGAATGTACTAGGGTACCTTGGGAGTCATCGACATCATTGGTGATTTCCCTTGCACTAGTTAAGCGTTTACCTCAATGATCGGTAATCAAGTGATTTCTACCATGTTCAACATCAAATCATTTATTCACATGGCTAAATTCATACCACATCAGGATTGGGAAGAATACCCTGAGTTGAGCATTCACTCTGTTATCTGCTTTGTCGAGGATACGAAGGAGATCATTTGAGCATGTTGATATATATGTTGTCACAAAGATTCACATTGTATTGGTTTGTGGCTATGTTTTATCATCTCATAGCTCCACTCTGTATTTTTCGTGGCTATGATCAGTTAATGTCATGGAGGTATGGATCCACATTGTATCTCTAGTGGCCATATCCTTATTCAGTATTTTTCATGGATCCGTAGTGTGTTGGTCGACGACCATGCTTTGAGTCATCTCGTATTCCGAGCATAGGTATTCCTGCCTTGAAAATAGAACATATATTAATATATTTTGATGATTGTTTGGAGCTTCTACGAGGTTCTCCAACTCCATAGCCTTGCATTGAATAATTTATAAAGTGTTTTGGCCATCTGTTTCTCTTTTGACTTTGCACGTTAGGCGAAATTCTGTTACACATTAAAATCCCAGACTTAAGTACCTCACCCTAAGTGTCGCAAGTGTCGTAAAAGTGTCATATGCACCTTGCTAAGTGTTGCATACACCTTGACACCATGGAAGAAAATTTGTCACAATCCCTAGTCGATGAGGAGGGAAAATATATTATATCAAGGTCAAAATACTATGTGAACATGAATTATTTATTAATATTCATAAAAAGGAAATCAATTTAGTATGAGAATCCACCTCACATTTAGTTTCCTAATCTCAAGTAGAAGTTGAGGATCTCATTGATGGTTGAGATATTTTTCAAAAAAAAATTCTAATTTGGTGGATCTTGAGAGATATTTCCTCCTTAAAATCCTTGAGAGATATTTTCTTCCTTAAATCCTTGAGAGACATTTTCTCCCTAAAAATCTTGGAGATCCCATTTTAGTAGATCTAGTGAGTGATCTTCTCTATGGTGGTTAAGCCTACAAATCCTATATAATGAGGGCTTTCCATGGAGAAGATGACTAATATTAGAGGTATCAAACATTTTATTTTGGAGGGAGTTTGGAGATATCAAACTTGTGGTCATGGGATTCATGCAAAGGTTGAACGATGAGAGATTGGAGGAGTTGCAATTAACATCATTTAATATACTTGACCTATTTCCATGAAGTATGTGGTTTCATGTGTTTGTCTATTTTTAATTTGATTTTCATAGATGAATTTCTTTTTCCTAATCCATTAGAGTAGAAGAAAGTCACTTGTTATTTGCGTGAGGAATTGGATCAAGCTTGTGGATAGAAGCAACTAGGAAAAATATCGTAAACATAGTACATCGTACTTTACATTCTCCTCTTTTTTTCGATAAGAAAAATGAGTTTATAGGAATGGTACTCACCAAATAATTGTTTTTTTCTTGGTATAGGGGTCAGTAATCCAAGGTAAAGTTCACATGTCCGCATGAGAATATTTTCATCCTACTTCCCACAAAATCATCACTAACACAGATATATCCAATGAACGATTAGATGTTGTTCATGATCACAAAGGAAGATTTATTTGCAAACTCAAGGGATCATTTTATGACCTAAAGGTATCTAGGAAATGGTAGAAGTTGTTTGATTCCTTCATGGTGAGCCAAAGTTTTACTAAAAGTGAGTATGATCATTTTGTTTTCTTCAAAAGTTTCAATGGCATATTCATTATGTTGGTGTTATATGTTGATCATGTTCTTGTTGCAAGCCCAAACATGTTTGAGGTTAGCTCATTAAAGACTCAGTTGGTGAGGATATTTCATATCAAGGATCTAGGAGCAACAAAACAAATCTTGGACATAGAAGTACACATAGACAAAAGAAAAATGGTAAGTTCTGGTTGTCACAAGTCTATGGTGAAGATATGATGAGGTTTAGTATGAAGAATGTGAAACCAGTAAATATCCTTTTGGCCTTCCATTCTAATGTGTCTTCAATTTTATGTCCTCATAGTAAGGAAGAAAATGATTATATGTCTCATGTACCTTATGCAATTAAAATAGGAAGGTCGATGCTTGTGATGGAGTGTTCAGTTGGTGTTGTCATTGAACATATGAAAAACCCAGGTAAAGAGCATGGAAGTGGGTAGTTCGGTATCTTAGAAGCACGAACATCACCTAGTGGTTGCAGTGAGTTAAATTTTGATTATGTTGATTCAGTGGAGGTGGAGTGATCAATACTAGAGAAAACTATACAAACATGTTCACTCAATTAGTACTGTTAGAGAAGCTGCAGTGGTATTTTGTTTTTCTTGACTTGCAGGAAAGGTGATGAATAAACATGAGTAAGGTAACACTTAAATTGTTGTAAGATGATTATTATTAAAACAATGACAACAAATTTTAAGTTGGAATAACTGTGCGAGAGTTCAACACTTCTAGAATCCGAGAGAGTTCAAGTACCTTTACGGAAGGTTAATGAACAACCAAAAAAGGTAATATTTATGTGTGTACTCTGTAGAGGCCTATAAAAAGTTGTAATCCTGTATTTGCATCTATGATATTGAGCAATAAAACAAATGTAATATCTATGTGTGTAACCTGTAAAGGCTTATAGCAATTTCTAAGGCTGTTTTGTATCTCTGATATTGAGCAATAAAATGCCGCAACATTGCTCGTATCTAATTCTGTGTCATTTGCTCTCAGAATTATATGCTTAACAGTTTCTCTTTGCTGCATTATTTCTTCTTACACAACATGATCTTTACCATTCCAATATTTTGTTGTAGAGCAAATATTCTCGATTTTGCTAGATTGGGCTTAGCGGTAAAATAACCACACATAATGTTTAGTTCTGTACAACTTATATTCATATGTTTTATTTCTTTTCAAAGTAATATAAAAATACACATACTTATATTTCAAAGTCTTTTTTATCGTTGTCTTCAACTTCGAGTAAAAGCATGAGTGCCCTGTATGAGCTAATTCGCTCGTTATGTTCGTCAGCTTAAAATAGATTGTAACGTTACAACAATGAGAAAAGATAGACGGATCTTCCTTATGCTTTCAATTTCTCTCTCGCGCGCAGATATATATATATATATATATATATATATATATATATATGTATGTGTTCTTGCTGGTTTGAAAAACATTTACATACAAAATGCCCAAATTCCTACAAAAAAGAGGAAAGAACCCAATGACAGTTTTAGCTGAGTAATTAAAACAAAACAGAGTTTATATACTGCCTGTTGTTTGAATCATACATTCATTCAAGAAAACAGAGTATCCAACATACATTCATTCCAGAAAACAGAGTATCGAGCAGCTGCACTCATTTACAAAAACAGAGTCATTTTTTAAGAGACGGGAGAAGCTTCATGAATACACTGACAAGTAGAAGAGTCGAGATACATAGAATAATGTAGAAGGAGGGAAGAAGAATTAAATGCGGCAGTTGGAGAGTTGTTGAGAAATTATGGCGGGGGAGATTAACAAAATCTGGATATTCATGTCACCAACACTCCCCCTTAATCTTCACTGCCATGTATGTCTACAATACCAATCTCCTCCCGGAGATGCTCAAAAACATTCTTTGCAAGCAGCATTGTGAAAATCTCTGCAAGTTGTTCTTTGGACCTGCAAAACTCAAGATATATGTCACCATTGTTCACCAATTCTCGAATGAAATGGTATCGTGTATCAATATGCTTGCTATGTTTATGAAAGACATGATTTTTAGATAAAGAGATTGCAGAATTATTATCACTATAAATTTTTGTAGGTTCTTCTTGTGGATGCCTCAAATCTGAAAGTACTCTGCTCATCCATACTGTTTGGCAAGCTGCTGATGTGGCTACAACATATTCTACTTCAGCTGATGAGAGTGCCACAATTGGTTGTTTCTTTGAAGCCCAAGAGATAGCTTTCGATCCTAGATGAAAGATATACCCTGAAGTGTTTTTTCTATCATCCAAGCTACATCCCCAATCACTATCGGTATATCCAATCAGTTTTTAATTATCTGAAGATGCATACAAAATTCCAAAGCTCTTTGTTCTAGCTATATACCTTAGAACTCGTTTTCCATCTTTCCAATGTGATTCCCTTGGTTTGTCCATGAATCTAGAAATGAGACTAACCCCATACATGATATCTGGTCTTGTGGCAGTTAGATACATAAGGCTGCCAACTAATCTCTTGAATAAAGTTGCATCAACACTAGGACTTTTATCATTCTTGCTAAGCTTTAAGCCCAATGCAACAGGTGTAGGTGCTGGATTTACATTTTCCATCTTAAAGCTCTTCAACACATCATTAGCATACTTGCTTTGACATATAAAAATGCCTTGTTCATTTTGAGTTACTTCTATCCCAAGAAAATATTTCATGAGCCCTAAATCAGTCATATCAAACTCTCTTTCCATGGCTGCCTTGAATGAGTTAATTGACATGTTACCTGTGAATATTAAATCATCTACATAAAAGCACACTATCAAGATTTCTCCTTCATCATTCACTTTGACATACAAAGTTGGTTCATTG
>JZKD02S1620663.1:439003-456120 GCA_000966675.3 Picea glauca
GGTTTAAAAGATAAACAGGCAAGTTAAATGTTTTACCAACATTTTCCTAGTTTTTTCCCAATTTTTCAATGAATTTGGTTTGTTTAATTTTTGAAATATATATTTACTAAGTCCTGTATGAGGTTTATTAATTGGAAATGTATTTTTTATTTGTTTTCCATGTTGCAATTGAAACATCACAAGGATATGTGGTGTAATGGTTGTAAATTTCGTATCAAAATGTTGGATGATAAGATGAAAGCCTCAGATTGTGGGATAACTAAAGTGTTTAAGGTTACCAAAATTTTCTCTAGAAGTGATAGAAATCTGGAAGAAACTGAGAATAGGTACTATGGCCATTTGGAGGATATAATTGAGTGTGATTTTAATTCCTTTAGAATAGTTTTGTTTGTGGTAAAATGCTATAGGCTACAGATGCATGAATGTGATCATGAAAGAAATGTTATTGAGCATGATAATGGATTTACCATGGTTAATAAAAGGGCATTTGAACCCGGTACAAAGCCTTATGTTCTTCCAATTCAATGTGAGAAAGTATTTACTCAGAGGTACCTGGTAAAGCAGGTTAGTCATACATTGTTAGATATGATCCAAGAGGAAGACCAATAAAGTATAATAATGTATCCGAGGATGAAGATAATGATGAGGAAGAATATCATGATTATGCATATCAGGAGCATGTGTCTCATGTAGTCAATTCTTCAGACGAAGAAGTTGAAGAAGTTGATCATCCAAATGTAGGAGACGACGATCTCATTGACGATATCGATAACTATATTAGTGAAAATGACATTGATGATGATGTTGATAGGAATGTTCCTTTCACCAGTATCGATTATGAACCAGATCCTGATACAGATGTTGAGTTGGATGAATAATAAGATGATTGATATTTAATCGTTGAAAAGAAGAGGTATGTGTTTATATCTTTTATATGATCTTTATATGTTTTTATTTTGTATAACATAGTATATATTACATGTTCTTTATAATTTCAAATTAGGTAATATGGGGAGGGGGGGGCATAATTAGGGCTTCCACCTTCACGTGGTTTCCCCCTTTTAGTAGAGAATGCACTATTCTCGAAACCAAGAGGAGCTCTGCGCAACTGTGCCTGATCATACCAACAATGTAGGTATGTCCATCATCAATTCATCATGTAACCCATAAACCCTAATTTAGTGGAGTGATTGATTTGTCAGGTTTTAGTGTTCCCAGTGAATGGATGTGTTGTTGTTGACATGGAATGGGACAACACAAGTACCTTCTTAATTTTCTTCCTTCACTTGATGTGGGCCTGGTCATTCCTAGCCTTGAATTGAAAGTTTCCCCTAGTCTTACTCATCACCCTTCCTGACACTTATCACCCATATATCATTACTAGATCACAAGGGCGGAGGCATATGGGCATTGGGATCATGAGGCTTTATAACCCTATAGTAATAAGAGACATTAATTGAACTTTGGCTAGATTAGAAGGTGTGTGCAATTGAAAATACTAACAACCCAAAGCTAAAAGGGATCAATACATAGACTGTCAATGAGAGGTGATATGGCCATGGTGTGTAGGAATAGGCCTAACACCTTCAAAATTATCATTCTCCAAATATCTTATACAAATTTATCAAGGAAATTGTACTAGGACTAGACACGAGCAACAATGACCTGTGAATGGGGCCAACGCTGAAATTTTTTCAAACTGTTTCTGTATGCATTGAAATTTGACATGGATAGAATATTCACATGCATTAATGATATGGGAGGGTTTCTGGACTCAAATTTTATTCACACACCAGCTTTATTCCATCATCAATTCATCATGTAAACCATAAACCGAAATTTTAAAGAAATAAGATTGGCAAAATTGTTGGACCCTTTCCCTAATAGAGCCTTGAAACCAATGTTGTTTGTGTTACTTAGATGCATAATACCACCAAATCAATTATTTTTAGGGGTATCTTGACTAGATCCGTCAAAATTACATGAAGCTCTAATTTGTTTATTGGGGTACATGTTAGATTTCTTTGCACATAGACTTTGGTTCCATGTTTGAAATTAAAAAAAGTATGGAATTTCTTGAGAAGTGCATTGGAAAGGGGGATTGTACTTATCCTGGAAGGTTCCAACATTCTAAGATAACTATATGCCCCATGATGTTATTAAAGGAAGACATTTAAAGTCTTTGAGTTCAAGTTTTAGTATCCATTTCTTTAAACATTCTTCTACTAAATTCCCTTGCCAATTATGCTTCTTACTTGTTGTAGTGTCCATCTCACTCGAATATGGGATGGTTTCTAGACTCAAATTTGAATCACACACCCACTTTCTGCCATCATCAATTCATCATGTAAACCATAAACCTTAATTTCTTCTATAAGAATACGACTTATATTTTCTTCTTTATTTTTATAGAGAATACACCTATTCGGTTTAGACTTCTTCCTCTTTTATAGAATTTCCTAAGTTAAGGATTTGTTTCTTTATTGTCAACCACATAAAAATTTAAGTCTTTTAAGGGGATATAATTTTACATTTATCTTCCATCACCGTTGAAATTCCTTTGGCCTACCAAGAGCATACATTTCTTTATAACCTAATTTTGGAGTATAAGTCTCTAAGACTAGGTTCTTGAACCAAACCAACTTATCTTTTGTTTCAATGATTTGAACATGACTTAGCTTAAGTTTTTCTTTGTATGATTCCCATTAAATATTGTCTCGGCCTTCCAATCCTAACTACTCTATCTTCTACCAATCTTGATGCCATATAGAAGAAGTTTCATGAGAGATAATTTGTGCCAAGTTGAAAATGTTTTCTCTAATATAAAACATTGATCACTAGTTCTAAAAGTCAACTCAAGAATATATCCCAATCCTTACACTTTCACATTTCCATAAAATTTAATAAATTTATTAGATTCTACTAACTTGTAATATATAACTTCATCTCCATTGAATATCATGAAATTATGTTGCGAATATCATTTATTTTTTAAGTTTCATATTCAATAGGATTAAGAAAAACCATATTTAAAGATTTATCATAAATAAATAAAAATTAATTAAGTTTAATGCACTCTTTTCCTCATACATTTTGACTTTTAAATGTTTTAAATGTCATAGGAGGGGTTTTAAATGTTTCTAAATGTCATATGAATGTTACACCATGTTGAAGTTATGTTAAACAATGTTGAAGGTAACCATTTGTGATTAGAGTGTGCACACGACCTCTTGGAGGAAAAAGGGTATAGTCTATGAGGAGATCAAGGGGAGCATGCGATTTTGCGAGGATAAATGGTATAGTATGCGAGGAGAGCAAGGGGAGCATGCAAGTCTGCGAGGAGAAAAGGGATAGTCTACGAGCATACCAAGGGGAGCATGACAGTCTGCAAGGAAAAGGGGATAGCCTCACGCAAGGAGAACAATGAGGAGAGAGTCTGCGAGGAGCCAGGGAGGAGATAGTCTGTGAGGGAGAGATAGTCTGCACAGAATCTGTGGAGCATGCGACCAAGGGTTATAGTTGAGGGCACATGTGAGGGAAACAATAATGGTGAGTACCCTATAAAAATTAGCATTTGAAGTCATTACAGGTGAACATTCTGTCTTTATTGATTCATTGTTAATAACCTGTAGTCTATTACATGTTTTCTTTCATGTGTTGCCTCCATCATTGCAACTATTTTCTCTTTGTTTTCCTTTTAAGTTCACCCTTTCTTAAAATAGTTTGTTCAAATTTTGTAAATTGCATGACAAACCCCAACCTAATTGTCCATTTCTCACAAATTTCATATGGTGTAGATCTAGGTACTTTTTACAACCATAGTTGATGCTTTTCAATAACTCTCATGTTCTTCTTTCCCATTGCAATAGCCCTACTAGTAACCCATTTGTTTTCACATGATGCAGGAGCATCGCTCCAATGTCATCAAGCACCAGCCAACTAGCACACCCAACACACGTTCAATCGAGAGGAGAGGCACAACCCTCTCACTTTCAAATTTCAAATTTGAATTTAATGTATTAAATGTTTGTAAGGCTGGTAGAGCCAAAAGCCATGCATGTGTGCAGGATTTAGATAAAGTTTTCCTTAACTAGTTCTAAGGATGAGATCTAGATCTAATTCAGACTAGACAACCATTCAATGTAATTGAATTTAATTTAATGAGAGTTGGTGAGATGGAGGGAAGAGCTTGAGGAGCCCCCTTTGTAAAAATATCTTGGTATCTCTTTTGAAGGTAGGCAATCAGATAGATGAGAAAATTATGGAGGAAGAGAGGAGAGTCGAGACTATGTTGCAGTCTGAGCTCGAATACA
Organism: Picea glauca; assembly: GCA_000966675.3. Classification (NCBI taxonomy): domain Eukaryota; kingdom Viridiplantae; phylum Streptophyta; class Pinopsida; order Pinales; family Pinaceae; genus Picea; species Picea glauca. Next base: position 443,317 of record JZKD02S1620663.1, read on the forward strand.
TTGTAAAGAGGCATTTTATTTAATACAAACAGAGAGCAGTATTTACTGCATGTTATTCTGTGTAATTGGATGAATGTCTTTTGTATGTTTTTATACATATATGTTGTAGATGTATGTTAGATGTGCATTTGCAGGGACAGATAGATTTTCCTATCTAAGATTTATTTGATTTTAGGTTTGGATTCTTTGTTGTCTCATGCAAGAGTGCATGACAGAGTACTACGGTCTCTGAAAACCAGTGCATGAGTGCACTTCTGAATTCTACAGAATTTGGACAAAGACGTGCCAAGAGGGTGCACCAAAGGAAGTCATTAACTCAGGGAGGAATCCTCAAGGTTGTTGAACACCTTGAAGGAGAGACTGTGCACAGGAGAGCATAGAGAGGAAAGACATAACGTTTGAGGTTCTGTAAATCTCTGCCAGGAGGGCATCGAGCGAGTGCAAGGAGTGCATAGAAAGGAACTCTATTTCGAGTTCAGTGAGAAGATAAAGTCACTGAAGATTTTGTAGAATCTCTACAAAGGAGGGCATCAAACGAGTGCAAGGAGTGCATCGAGAATAAATCTCTTTGGAGTTATGAGATAAGGGAAGACACTCACAGGGTTACTAAACACCCTGTAGGCTCAACAAGGCATGCTTGAGTGGGAAGTTGCAGAAGAGGGCACTTCCATCCCTTCAAGGAGAGAAAGGGGTAGAGACCATTGAGGTTCGAGCAGTTGAAGCTCAAGTAGGACAAAGACCTATGCAAAGAGTGCACTAGGACAACATTTGGGTGAAGTGGTGATAGACAACCTTCTGAAGGCTCATCAGGCACAAGGAGTGTGCAGAGGTGAGAAATTGTCTCAAAGTTCTTAAGATCAGGAAGGATCACACCGTTGTGTGCAAGAATCCTGCAAGGAGTGCAGAGGTCAAGAAACTTGCGAGGTTTTAGAGTGAATCAAGCTCAGGAGTGACAAAGTTCCTAGAATGAAGGCAAGTTCATCAAAGTTAGATCGAGCTCAAAGAGGAAGCAAAGGCCGAGGCCTTTGAAACTTTGAAAATATTCCAAGGGGAAGGAAGAAGCACATGCTCAAGGTAGAGCTACAACTATTTTTGTATCTAGAGCATGGAGGCCTACGAGCCATAGGGTTGCACCAAGTAGCAAGGGATTTAAGCCCTTAGAAGCACCCTAGGAGAAGTGTGAAATCCCGTGGGTCGTTGGATCATTTTCGTGAATTCAGGAAATCGTGAGGTTGGAGTGCAAGCCAAATCCTTAGTTTCTCCAAGTCTCGAATCACAAAAGGGGTAACAAGAGCTAAAACAGACAGTGGAGATGCTTCATGGAGAAGTGTCGAAATCTCGTAAGTCGTCGGATCTCGTAGATCTGAGAGAAGGTTAAGGCCGAGTGTCGTTTAGTGTTCAAAAGCTCAGGAGGAGTAGCGACTGTTGGATGAGAAGCAACAGGAGCCGTTGATCCCTCTTTGGAGTGAAATTTTGGCATTTCGGCATTTCAGGGTTAGGCATTTCAGCAATTCCGATGACAAGGAACTGGGGCACTTTACGTTGAAAACCCCGAAGTCACAAAACGTGACATGCTTTGGAGTAGGGTTGTGGTCATGGAGTAAGCAGTCACATGGAACGAGATTTGGTCAGGGGCTAATTGTTATTGAGCCCATTTTGACATTTCAGCATTTCGGGATTCGGGAAGTAGAGGAGGCTATGATTTTGATATCGAGAGTTTCAAACTCCCGTTTCATGAAATCTCGAAAGACCGAGAGCCTTCAGATCGAGGAAGATCTCAGCCATAGATCACGTGGGAGGTGAGGCTTAGGGAATTTGGAAATCGGAGTTTTGAAAGGTAAGGAAACTCTCTGCTGTGGATTTTTGCGAGTCATGAAATTTTGAAGAGTGAAAGGAAAAATTCCTGAAAGGTTGAGGGACAATAGTCGTTGGGCCCTAATCGGGTTTCGGGGTTTCGAGACTCAAGAGGTAAAGTTGCATGGTCAACACAACTCATAAAATCACAAAGAGAGAAACGCCGAAAGGTGGGTCCCAAGTATTAGTCAAAGGATATGTGCAGCGGAAGTCAAAGGAGTGGTCAAGGTTCGACGAAAATCCCGAAAGGCCATTGATCTTGCCAAAGGAGAAATTTTGGAATTCAGGGAATCAGAAGGGAAGAGGAACGATTGTTGGTTGTTCTCTCAAGTCTCAAAAAGACAAAATTAGTGGGAAACAAGTGACGTGTGTTCGACGCATTATCTGAAATTCCTTTTTTGGTAAAGGTCTCGATCATATTTCTTAATCATGTGTGTAGAGTTAGCGCCCTATGTTTGATCACACAGTCATAACTCATAAGGACCTATGGATACACCCTTGTGTGTGTGAGATATTCCCTGTGGAGTAAATCAAAGAGTCAATCTAACTCAGAGAAAGGTTTAGAATGATCCTAAGACTAGGAGGTTGCATAGAACCTGCTAAGGCAGGGGGTGCTGCTCCAGTTGTGGTATCAGATCATGGATTTTTCCCGTATATTTCAAGAAAAAGAGGAAGCGAGGTGAAGAAGAGCCTATAGGAGACAGGTAAAAGGTGAAGGTTATTGCGGGATGCAATAGTCAAATAGATGGGCATGAGGACTGTAGGAGATGATGGAAGGACTCATGGTTGTAGAGTGACAACAACAAGTTTGCCAGGAGGGAAGATAGGAACAGGAAGATGGCTATTGAAGGCCATGGACGCGGTGGAAAGAAGAACCACCAACAATAGAGAAAATATGAAATGGATAAAGAACTCACTGAGATAAGGGCGAGAATGGAAGAGCTTGCACTGTGGGTGCAACATAATGCAAAGACACATTAGGTGTATGAATGGCCTATGAGGAGGAAAGCAAAGTGGCCAGTCAAGAAATTATTGGCCAAAGGACAATGAAGGTTGTTAATAGGATGGTTGAGGCATGTTGAATGCTATAGAGGTGAATAGGAAATGGTTCACATCTGTGAGCCAGAAGCTGGGAGAAATCTCAGTGATGGTGAGGAGGAAAGATAGCTCGAAGATCTCATGAACTTCCAGGAAGGTAGTGAAGCAATTTCAGGTTGCAATAAGAAGAGGTCACGGGATGATCTCAAGGACTGCCATGAGTGTAGAAAAAAAAATCCAGGTTGCTAGGAGGGAAATGAGATGAGATCGTTGGAGGATCTCATAGACTACCAGGAGGGCAGAGAGGAAATCCCATATTTCTAGGTGGGCAAGGGAGAGCAGATGACACTGTCTAAAAGTCTCATGAACTCAGGGATGAGTTCAGATCAATGAGAGGAGATGATAGAGAAGATGATCTCATAGGTGAGTTCATATTAGCGATGAGAGATGATGGAGAAGGAAGATAAAAAATGCCTTTTGGTCATTGGGGGAATAGAGGTATTCCTGCCACATCGCCTAGTTGAGGTGAGAAATTGTATGGCTGATACAAAAATAGCAGAGGGACAACCAACTATGACTATCAAAGAATAAGAAGAAATAGGATAGACATAAGAACCTAACCCATCTAAGGAAGAAGATCATGCCGATAATATGATCACTCCATGGGAGATGGAGTTGGAGATGTTGGAGGATTGGTTGAACCATCCAGAGCTAGTGGATGACTGCCATGAGAAAAAAGTCATGTAGATGTTAGCAGAGGAGCATTATGAGGAATTGCTTAGAAATTTCAACCAGGGAGCTGAACATATGATGGCTACAGTGTTGAGGCATGTAGTAGGAGATGAAACAAAATTCCAGTCTGGGAAGCAACTGGACGAATTTGGAGATGTGCTAGTAGGAGAGATGATAGTCAAGCTATCAGAAGAGGAAGCTGAGAAGAGACTCAGTGATAAGACTGCAGAACTGAATTTTGCAGCAGAGTGGCAAGCTGAGGCCATAGAGGAATAAAATAGCATGGGGGATCTAGTTGATCTACCCATTGATAAGGATGAAGAAGTGCAGTTGTTGAGACTGCATAAAGAGAGTCAGCCACTAGATTAGCTGGACGAGGTAATTGAGGGAATCAAAAGGCTGATGTTGAGGTCAACAGCAGAATCTACCAGCGAAGAGAAGTTGGGTGGAAGTAAACCTACAAGAGCAGCAGGAAGGATGGAACAACAACAATAAGGAGATGGAGCGAATGGACAGCTCCAAAGAACTACTTGGGATCCAAGGGGATATCAACAGCCATGATGGGAATCTCATGGGTAGGAGCTCATGAATTTTTCATAGCAAAGGAGTATGATGCAGGAGCATTACTCCAACGTCATCAAGTGCCAGCCAAACAACACACCCAACACTCATTCAATGGAGAGGAGAGGCGCAACCCTCTCACTTTCAAATTTCAAATTTGAATTTAATGTATTAAATGTTTGTAAGGCTGGTAGAGATAAAAGCCATGAATGTGTGCTTGTTTTAGATAAAGTTTGCCTTAAATGGCTGTAAGGTTGAGATCTAGATCTGATTTAGACTATATAGCCATTCAATGTAATTGAATGTAACTTAATGAGAGTTGGTGAGATGGAGGGAAGAGCTCGAGGAGCCCCTTTTGTAAAAATATGTTGGTATCTGTTTTGAAGCTAGGCAGACAGATAGATGAGAAAATTATGGAGGAAGAGAGGAGAGCCGAGACTATGTTGTAGTCCGAGCTCGAATACATTGTAAAGAGGCATTTCATTTAATACAAATAGAGAGCAGTCTTTCCTGCATGTTATTCTGTGTAATTGGATGAATGTATTTTATATGTTTTTATACATATATGTTGTAGATGTATGTTATATGTGCATTTGCAGAGATATATAGATTTTCCTATCTGAGAGTTCTTTGATTTTAGGTTTGGATTCTTTGTGGTTTCAGGAAAGAGTGCATGACAGAGTATTGTGGTCTCTGAAAACCAGTGCAGGAGTGCACTTCTGAATTCTGAGGAATTTGGACAAAGACATGCCAAGAGGGTGCACCAGAGGAAGTCATTAACTTAGGGAGGAAGCCTCAAGGTTGCTGAAAACCTTGGAGGAGAAACTATGCAGAGGAGATCACAGAGAGGAAAGACATAACATCTGAGGTTCTATAAATCTTTGCCAGGAGGGCATCGAGTGAGTGCAAGGAGTGCACAGAAAGGAACTCTATTTCGAGTTCAGTGAGAAGACATAGTCACTGAAGATTCTATAGAATCTCTGCCAGGAGGGCATCGAGCGAGTGCAAGGAGTGCACCTTGAAAAACTCTCTTTCGAGTTCTAAGATAAGGGAAGTGTCACAAGGAAGACATTCACAAGGTTATTGAACACCTTGTAGGCTCAGCAAGGCATTCTTGAGCGGGAAGTTGCAGAAGAGGGCACTTCCATCCCTTCAAGGAGAGAAAGGGACATAGACCATTAATATCCGAGCAGTTGAAGCTCAAGTAAGACAAATACCTGTGCAAGGAGTGCACCAGGCCAACATTTGGGTGAAGTGGTGATAGATAGTCATCTGAAGGCTCGTCAGGCATCAGGAGTGTGCAGAGGTGAGAACTTGTCTCAAAGTTCTTAAGATCAGGAAGGATCACATTGTTGTGTGCAAGAATCCTGCAAGGAGTGCAGAGGTCAAGAAACTTGCGAGGTTTCAAAGCGAAGCAAGATCAGGAGTGACAACATTCCTAAAACGGATGCGAGTTCATCAAAGTTGGATCGAGCTCAAAGAGGAAGCAAAGGCTGAGGCCTTTGAAAGTTTGAAAATATTCCAAGGGGAAGGAAGCAGCACATGCTCAAGGTAGAGCTACAACTACCACTAGATCTATAGCGTGGAGGCCCGTGAGCCATAGGGTCGCACCAAGTAGCAAGGGATTTAATCCCTTAGAAGCACCCCAAGAGAAGTGTGAAATCTCCTGGGTCGTTGGATCATTTTCATGAATTCAAGAAATTGTGAGGTTGGAGTGCAGGCCAAATCCTTGGTTGCTCCAAGTCATGAATCACGAAAGGGGTAACAGGAGCCGAAATGGATGGTGGAGATGCTTCGTGGAGAAGTGTCGAAATATCATAAGCCATCAGATCTCGTAGATCTGAGAGAAGGTTAAGGTTGAGTGTCTTTTAGCATTCAGAATCTCATGAGGAGTAGTGACTATTGGATGAGAAGCAACAAGAGCCATTGATCCCTCTTTGGAGTGGAATTTTGGCATTTCGACATTTCAAGGTTCGGCATTTCAGAAATTCTGATGATAAGGAGATGGGGCACTTTACATTGAAAACCCTGAAGTCATGAAACACGACGTGTCTTTAGAGTAGGGTTGTGGTCACGAAAGAAGCAATCACATGGACTGAGATTTGGTCAGGGGCTAATCCTCGTTCAGCCCATTACAACATTTCGACATTTCGGAGTTCGAGAAGTAGAGGAGACTATGATTTTGGAATCGAGAGTTTCAAACTCCTATTTCATGAAATACCGAAAGATCCAGAGCCGTCAGATCGAGGAATATCTCAGTCGTAGATCACGTGGGAGGTGAGGTTTCGAGAATTTAGGAATTGACGTTTTGAAAGGTAAGGAAACTCTCTGTTGTGGATTTTCACGAGTCGCAAAATCCCGAAGAGCGAAAGGAAAAATTCCTGAAAGGTTGAGGGACAATAGTCATTGGGCCCCAATCGGTTTTCGGGACTCAAGAGGTAAAGTTGCATGGTCAACACAAATCCCTAAATCATGAAGAGAGAAACGTTGAAAGGTGGGTCCCAAGTATCAGTCAGAGGATACGTGCGGCGGAAGTCAAAGGAGTGGTCAAGGTTCTGCGAAAATCCCGAAAGGCCGTCGATCTCGCCAAAGGAGAAATTTTAGAATTCGAGGAATTATAAAGGAATAGGAACTATTGTTGGTTGTTTACTCAAGTCTCGAAAATCCGAAATTAGTGGGCAACAAGTGGCATGTGTTCGACGCATTATCAAAAATTCCTTTTTCAGTAAAGGTCCTGATCATAGTTGTTGATCAGGTGTGCAGATTTAGAACCCTTTGTTTGATCACACAGACATAACTCGTAAGGACCTATGGATACACGCTTGTGTGTGTGAGATATTCCCTGTGGGGAAAATCGAAGAGTCAATCTGACTCAGGGAAAGGCTTAGAATGATCCTAAGACAGGGAGGTCGTGTAGAACCGGCTGAGGCAGGGGGTGTTGCGCCATCACAACTTGAACAATAGAGATGACAACAACAATATCCTTTAATAGTTCATGATTACATCAAATATTAGGGAGGGTTTAACAACCTCGATCCTAATATCTTCTTTTGGAACAAAATTATCCGTCTACAAAGATTATTCTTGCAACAAACTTATGTCAATTCTTGCAAACACCCTAATAATCCATAAAAAAAAAATAGATGAAGGAAACCTCAACTTGAATTGATTCCCTTCTTTCAATCCTCTTAAAAATATATTCAACTAAGTGCTTGGAGTGGAAATCCTTCCCTGTTATATTTTGGAGTGCACCTAGGACGGTGCACACACACCTCATGTCTGCACTAGGTTCTTAATAGTTTACACAAAATTGAACAATTTGAGTTGTGAACATAAACACACTCAAATGCCTAACAACTTAGCACAGTGGAAAATAAACTAGTAATTGGATCATGCACAAATACATAGGAATTTAATGCCCAATTCTTACATAAAAGAAAGATACCAAGAGCACTTAGAAAACCCTCCTGGTTTTCGTGTCCAACTCTAGTCGAGTCCTTCCAACCTTATCCAATGTCCTTAGATGAGGTTCCAAGGCTACAATTGACCTTCCAACCCTTGACCTGGTCCTCTCCTTGCTCACCAATCATCCCTGTTCAACTTATCCAACTATGCAACTATGCAACTATATGCAACTTTATGCAACAATGCAACTTATGCAACTATATTGCAACTATATCACAACTATATTGAAACTATATTGAAACTATATTGCAACAATTTCGTATGCAACTATATGCAAATATGAAACTATATGCAACTTATGCAACGTATGCAACTTTATGGAACTCAAGAGTGGGCTGCTATCTAGGAATATTGTACCCTTGAAATCACTAAATCATGCATATAGAATGTCAGATACTCATAAATCCTTTTATGATGCATTGTCAATCAAAACATTATATTAGAGTAACAAAAAGTATTTTATGTAGCAATACTTTGTGAATGCACTAGTTGGCCATTTTTATGATCAATGAAACTCCCTACTCAAAGGACCGCCAATGGTGTTTTTTTATGTAAATAGGTCTTACTCCATATGCCCTATAATCTCTTGAGAGGCCCCATCAAAGAAACCCCACGAAACATATTCATCCAAATTTGGAGGAAGAACAACCCTATCTTTCTTTTGCTTGGGGCTAAGAAAGAATGAATTGTATGCACTCTCAATCTTCTAAAAAAATTGAAGAGTGTAGACCATGTATTTAAAACTATAGCCATTTCATGCCACCCACATGGCCCATAGAACATATTTAAAACTATGTCAGTCGTTCAGTTGTTGCCCAAAATCCTGTGAGAAGTGACAAGCTATGAAGAGGTGGAAAATACTTTCTTCATTCTCCTTGCACAAAGGATAGATGCATAGACCTTGTCAACTATTGTTTGTATGTTATCCCATATTTGGAAATTCACATATTTGGAAATTAATCACTTAATAGTTTCAACTTATTATGTGATTAATTTCCAAATATGTGAAATTCCAGGATCATGGATTTCCAAACTATCAATCCACACTTGAACTCTTTGTTGGGTCTCAAATCTAGTTCTCCATTGAGCATCGGGGGATATATGTTGATAAAAAACTACTCACAATTCTGTATGCAACTATATGCAACTATATGAAACTATGAAACTATATTCAACTTTATGCAAAAATGCAACTTATGCAACTACATGCAACTTATGCAACTATATGAAACTATATGCAACAATATGCAACTATGCAACTATATGAAACTATAAGAAACTATGCAACTTATCCAACTATGCAACTATATGTAACTTATGCAACTATATTGCAACTACATGCAACTATATTGCAACAATTTCGTATGCAACTATATGAAAATATGCAACTGTATGCAACTATATGCAACTATATTGCAGCAATTTCGTATGCAACTATATGAAAATATGCAACTGTATGCAACTATATGCAACCATATGCAACTATGCAACATGCAACTAATGCAACTTATGCAACTTTATGCAACTATGCAACTATATGCAAATATATGCAACTATATGCAACTATATGCAAATATGCAACTATATGCAACTATGCAACTATATGCAACTTTATGCAAAAATGAAACTTATGCAACTTATGAAACTATATTGCAACTATATGCAAATGCAACTATATGCAACTATATGAAACAATGCAACTTATGCAACTATATGCAACTATATTGCAACTAAATGCAACTATATGCAACTGTGTTGGTACCACAAATGTATATTGGCCCGATAACTTATCTTCTTGTTTTAACGAGTGTAGGTACCACCAAATAGGTATCTTTCGGATCTATCTTCCTCGAGTGATGATCAAGATATACTAAGAGAAGTTGAAAGAGAGATGTGTTGTACTAGATCTACCAATTCTAGATCAACTAGATCTGAAAAGGTAAGGAAAAGATTTCGTAAATGCAAGCAATTTTTTATTGCCAATGGAGGGTCATGTAATTATGATGTTGAGAGTATAGGTGACATTGAGTTTCCCTTGAGGTATAAACATCTAGTGCAATGATGGGAACCAAAGGAGCTACCTGAAGTGGACACATATTTCTTCATCAGTGGGAGGATGTATCGCATTGCTCCTTCATCCTGACATGGATTGGGGTTATTTTCCATGGATGGTATAAAGGTCGGCTATGGCACTGTAACTGAATTGATGGAGTATGTCGGACCATTCTACAAATACAATCACTAGTTGATGTTTTTCCGATATACGCGAAGTATGCAGAGATACAAAGTTGTCGCAAATTATATACAACTAGTAGATAACAATCAAAATAAAGGGGAAACTATGTATATTGATGGAAGGCCAAAATCTACTAGAAACATTGTGGGCTTTATAAATAGTACACAACCAGTGGCAATAAATAAGAAACTGAATTGCATATTTGAGGGACGTGAAGGAAATCGTATATTTGTATGTGCAACAAAAACAATAGTTACAACTTAAATCGAATTGATGGAGGGGGTGTGACTATGGGGGTAAGTATATTACATACCATTCAACTCAACCTTTGATCAATCATTGTTACAATTTATCATTGCAATATTTCAATTTTGTAGTGCATATATTTCATTTTTCATTATTTATTTTTCATAACTCTTGTTGATTAATTTATTGTGTCAACATCTATCCAGGGTGACCATGAGATATCACATGCTACATCTGTCTAGGGTGACTGATGCAAGAGCATCATAAGCAACCAATGAAGAAAGCGTGAAGGCAAAGACAACTGGAATGCGACAACACAAATTTTGAAAGAATTTTTAAATTTGAATGAATAAGCATGAATGTAATAGCCGGGAGAGAGTATCTACATTTATGTTTTTGATATTGTAAACAGATCTTGAGATTTTCTCTCATCTATCGAAAATGAAGGCATTTAATTGTATTGAATGAAAAGTAGTTGTAGTTTTTAATTCTGATTATATAGCTTAGAGTTGTAGGAGGGAAAACTCATAAAAATACACCCTCCCTTGTATCATTGTATTAGGATAAAGATCAAGAATATTTTTTCGTTAAGTTGTAGAGTTGTAGAGAGCAAGAACACAGAGAAGAACCCATGTACAGGAATACCTGAGTTAATATATGAAGGATTTTGACTCAATTTCATGTTGTTGTTATGATTACCGTTTACATTTATTGAATGGTATGTTTACAGTATTTGTTTCTCTATTGTGCATTTATTTCAATTTTATGTGTGTATGAATGCTCATGATTTCCATGATGAATGTATGAAATCTGTGAGGAGAGAAGAATGAGTTTCAATTGTTTCTCTTCTTGAGAATTCCTTCAATGAGTGCAGTGAACGTCTGCAAGGTGTGCATTGATGAGGGTCTGAGTTTTATCTCGGAAAGCTCAGGAGGGATACCATTGTTCTCATACCAGTAGAAGTGCAGGATAGCACAATGCCATGCAAGGTGTCCACAGGAAAGTGGGAGTCATAGAATTTTCCAAACGAGTGGGAAGGTTGAAGGACTATTGTTGCAAGGAGTGCATGAAGTTGAAGGATCAAATAACCATAGGTTATTTGTGAATGCCACAAGGAGTGCGTGCAAGAGCCCTAAGAAAACCTTTGAGATTATGACAGAAAGATCAGGAGGGAAATAAAATTGAAGAGTTAAAGGGAAGGTGAGTGTTGAAGTTACTCAACAGGGAGGAAGCTCAAAAGAGTCGACGCCAGAGTGCATAGCGAAGGAATATTGAAAGTTGGAATGGACGGTGGAGTCACTTCAAGGAGAAGTGTCAATTTTTCGTGGACCGTTGGATCTTGCATGCCAGTGGAGAGATTAATGCTGAGTGTGTTAAGCCCTAATATTGGCTCATTACCCCTTAATTGGAGCATATTATATTAGTAATGTTATTTTATTTATGTCATCTCTAGGCCATTACTTGTAATTATACCTCCTACTCTCCTATATATACCAAGGAGACATTTTCATTTTGCATCATCTTGTACTTGAACATTTAAGTGGGGTAAAAGGAGGTTTCCCCCTTGAAGAGGCTTATTATTTGAAATTATCTCTTTTTCAAGGCGTTGAGTACTTTTTCTGAGGATTTTCTATGGTATATTGATATTTGGTTCTTAACATATCGTATCAGAGCTCAAGGTCTTGGGGTTTCGCTGCTACATCCGAGACACCTTGGCATTTTCTCTATAACTCTTTTTCTACAACATTTCAAAAGGAACGACTTGGAATATATTTAGTAGATAGATCACGGTATGTTGGATTTAACATTCATCTCTTGAGGACTTATACTTTCGGAGATATAGTCTGTACAAGATAGGGTTCTGGAATCATCATGAACTGAGTCATTGTGGAATTTTCTCTATAAAACCTTTTCTATAACATTTCAGACCCTAAAATCTGAAGGATATTTATAGAAATTAGTAAGGTATCTGTGGTGAAAGGTTCAACTTCTGGGTCATCATAAATTTGTAGATACACCTTGTGTAAGATAGGGTATCTAACTAGTCCTATTGACTAGTCTCAAGGAGGTGTTCCAGGTAAAACAATCATAAATTCTTCCTCGAGTATCCAAATTGTATGGGATTGGTTTCATTAGATTGTGGACAGTCTATAGTATTTCTGGTGCGAGTTTCATAATTTTATATCAATTATTTTGTGCGGGGAACACTATACAAGTGAGATCTCCTGGAAATGACAAAAATCGACAAGTTGTGGGGAAGTTACCATAAATTCCACTTGGCACATCCAATTTCGATCAGACTTGTGGCATTGCAAAGAAGAGATATCATAGAAATAGATAAAAGAAAGTTTCATACCCAGAAGGTCTGAAACTTGGGAGATACAACAGAGGAAATGTTGTCTAGCAGAACCACCTCAAAATCAAGGTTCAAAAGTGATACTTGGCCAACATGCCACCCAAAAAGGGACCTTCTACACCAAATAAGCCTCCAGAAAATCCTACTTGGAATCTTGATGAAGGTGAAGAAATGCGTAGGGACATAAATGATTTACAAAAAAATATAGTAAAAAAATATGAACTACAAGAGATGATGGAGGGTTTAAAAGGGGAGATCATGGAAGTATTGAAAAATTTCGTAACAGAGAAGACACCTGAAAGTGAAAATGCATCCC
>JZKD02S1620663.1:459653-472641 GCA_000966675.3 Picea glauca
AGTAATGTTATTTTATTTATGTCGGCTTTAGGCCATTAGTTGTAATTATACCTCCTAGTCTCTTATATATACCAAGGAGACATTTTCATTTTGAATCATCTTGTACTTGAACATTATGTGGGGTAAAATGAGATTTCCCCCTCGAAGAGGCTTATTATCTGAAATTATCTCTTTTTTTGAGGATTTTCTATGGTATATTGATATTTCGTTCTTAAAAAAGGGTTTCTCATCACTCATAAGATTAAGAGGAATAGATTCGTTGGATTAGGATCAACAAGATTTGTTGATCTCGTCCTTGAATTTCGCTATTTAAGAATTTGGGAAGTGGAGAAGGTCATGACTCAAAATCGAGAGTTGTGGACATCCGATTCGTGAAGTCCCAAAAGAACTAGGACCATCAGATCATGGGTAGAGGAGAGCCGTTGATCTATGGCAAGGTGTTGTCGTGGTTTCAAAAATCTGAGAAAGGAGTTTTTGCATTGAAAAACACCGATACGTGAAATCTCGATTGCCAAAAAGACTGGGCCCCAACCCATAATCGCATATGGGATCGCGAAGTCACGAAAGATGAAATACCCATTTGGGTAAAGGCTGTGTTCATATCAGATATCACGTGGTAGTTAGTTGACGCTTAGTGTTTCTTTGCATGGGTACAGCTCCAAAGAAGGACCTGTGGTTACACACGAGTGTGTGTGAGTGATTTCCTGTGGGGAAATCAGAGAGTCAATCATAATCTCGGGAAGATTTAGAACGATCTAAGATTGGGAGGTCTCACAGAACCTGCTTAGGGGGGGGTGTTGCGCTAGAGTGGTATCAGAGCCACAGATTTTGAAATTTTGTTGCAGAGAATAGTTTACAACAATGCCGCCAAGAAGACTTCAAGAATGAGCAATGCCTGATGCAGCTGTGGAAAGGGAAATGAGAGAAATTCATGCTCGACTAGATGATATGGAGACAACACAGAGACATATCGCTAATGTTGGAGATGTCAGCGAAGTTGAAAGTGAAAATGAGGCTAGAACTGAAGAAGAAGTCGCAGTCGAGGATGTTGTAGAAGAATGTCTATTCAGAGCTGTTGCAAGAATCGGGGCCAGAGAAAATATGGAAATTCCAATGTATGGAGGAAACTTAGATGTTGAAGAGATGCTAGATTAGTTTAGGGCTCTATATAAATACTTCAACTATGAGGATGTCGAGGAAGATAAGAAAGTTAAACATGTTGTCACTAGAATTAAAGGGCATGGAACTCTGTGGTGGGATGAACTGCTAGTTGATAGGCATTGCAAAGGAAAGTAAAGAATCAAAAGATGGGATAGAATGGTTGCAAAAATTAAAGACAATTTTATACCCAGAGACTACCACATCAATCTATTTCGAAGAATGCAAAACTTGAGACAAAAAGGGATGACAGTGAAAGAATACACTGAGGAATTTTACAGGCTCAACATTAGAGTAGGTCATTGAGAAAGTGATGATGAAAAGGTTGTGAGATACATGAATGGTCTGAGATATGACATTCAATATGAAATAAGCATGATGAAAATCAGGAATTTCAAAGATTCTTATCAAATGACCCTGAAGGCTGAAGAAACATTGGCCTGAAAGAAAGGTCAAAGAGGCCGAGATTGAATTCAAATCACATGGAAATAAATTGTCCAAGATGGGAATCAGAATCCAAAGGAAGAAGATAAGAAACCCCATACTCACCTTGAAAGAAGAGGAAGTTCACAGGGAGGACAATAAGTTGATAGAAACACTTTTTCGCGAGCAAGAGGAAGAGGAAGAGGTAGAGGAGGTGAGATAAAATGTTTTTTGTGTGGTAATATTGGACATAAATTGTTCGAATGCCCTGATAGAAAAAGGGACGAAGGCGAAGCTCACATTTAAGAAGAACATAGGGGAAATGTTGAGGCAGAATATGGAGAAGGCGAAAGATCCTGAATGATGCAGAAAATTCTCTTGAAACCAGAGAAAGAGATAGAGAATCTAGTCCAAAGAAACAATTTGTTCAGAACTGCTTGCAAGACCAAGGATAGGGTATGCAAGGTAATAGTGGATAGTGGGAGCACATATAATATAGTATCCACAGAGATGGTGGAAAATATGGAATTGGAGACTGTTGCACATCCAAGCCCATACAAGGTTTCATGGTTGCAAAAGGGACATCAGGTAATTGTCACTAAACAATGCTTAGTTGAATTTAGAATAGGGGGATATAAGGATGAAATTTTATGTGATGTTATTCCAATGGATGTCTGTCATCTTTTTCTGGGAAGACCATGGCAATATGATAGGAATGTTGTTCATGATGGGAGAAGGAACACATAGAACTTGGAAAATAATGGCAGAATGCATATGTTGCTACCAATTAAAGACAAGGAGGCAAAACCAGAGGTGAGAAATACTATACTTCTCATGAGTGGGAAGGCGCTTCTTGAAGAAGTCAAGAAAGAAGAAGACGTGCAGTTTGTGGTGGTAAGAAAACCTAGAGTCATTTTAACCAGTACCAAGATAGATGATCTACCTGAGGAAATTCAGGAACTGCTAGAGGAGTTTGTTGATATAGTGGTGGACGAATTACCTTGTTTGTTGCCTCCCATCAGGAGCATAAGTCATCACATTGATATTATACCTAGAGAAAGTTTACCAAACAAGGTCGCGTACATATTAACGCTGTAGGAGAATGAAGAAGTCAAAAGACAGGTCTAGGATTTGATGGACAAAGGATTGGTTAGAGAAATCTTGAGTCCATGTGATGCACCTACAGTGTTAAGCCCAAAGAAATTTGGTGTCTGGAGAATGTGTACAGACTTGAGAGCTATAAACAAAATCACCATCAGGTACATATTTCCTTTACTGAGGATGGATGACTTGATGGATTTCTTGAGTGGAGCAAAGTTTTTTTCAAAAATTGATTTGAAAAGTGGGTATCATCAGATTAGAGTGAGGGAAGGTGATGAATGGAAGACAAAATTAAAAACAAATGAAGGACTGTATGAATGGCTTGCCATGCTGTCTGGTTTGACGAACACACCAAGTACTTTTATGAGGGTGATGAATGAAGTCTTGAAATATTTCATAGGAAAGTTTGTAATCATATATCTTGATGATATACTGATCTTCAGTAAGATTGAAGAAGAACATCTGAACCATTTAGCTGTAGTGATGAGGAGATTACAACAAGATAAATTGCTGATCAATTTGAAGAAGTCATCCTTCATGAAGACAAAACTCATTTCTTTGGGTTTTGTAATCTCTTCGAACGAGTTGAAAATGGATCATGAGAAAGCAAAGGCAATTAGAGATTGGCCATCGCTGAAGAGTATCTTTGAAGTTCGAAGCTTCCATGGATTGGCTAGTTTTTACAGGAATTTCATCAGAAATTTCAGTGAGATATGTTCACCGATGATGGAATCAGTCAAGAAAAGACACGAATCTTTTAATTGGATAGAGGAAGTAGAGAAGAGTTTCAGGTTGTTGAAGGAGAGGATAACTAAACAACCAATTACGGTTCTGCCAGATTTCAGCAAGACATTTCAAGTGAGATGTAATGCAAGTGGATTTGCGATTGGAGCGGTATTAAGCCAAGACAACAGGCCCATTGCATACTTCAGTGAGAAGCTGAAGGATGTAAAGCTAAAATATTCCACATATGACAAGGAGTTTTATGAAGTCACATAGGGGTTGAAAAAATGGAGGCATTACTTGGTTTTGAAAGAGTTTGTATTGTATAGAGACAACCATGCATTACAATTCATAACTCGATAGGAAAAATTGAACCAGAAGCATGCAAAATGGGTTGAATAGATGCAGAATTTTACTTTTATTATAAAACATATTTCTGGAACTGCTAACAAAGTTGTTGATGCTTTGAGCAAGTAGTGTTTGATTCTATAGGAGTTCAGAGTTAAGACCTCAGGTTTCGATAACATCAAGGATATGTACAAAGATGACACAGATTTCAAAGAAGCCTATGAAGCATGTGAGAATCAAGTTCTCAAAGATAGAAGCCAATAGACTGAATATATGATTCAGGATGGACTACTATTCAGGGGTAATCAATTGTGTATTCTAAAGAGCTCTATGAGAGAGAATCTTCTGAAGGAAAAGCATAATGGAGGATTGGCTGGACATTTCAGCCATGAAAAAACTTTCGCACAACTAAATGGCTCATTTTATTCGCCTGGGATGAGAACATATGTCAAGGAGTTCATGAACAAGTGTAGAATTTGTCAGCATGCAAAGGGGAAAAGATAGAATACATGGTTGTATCAACCATTTCCAGTACTAGAGAGGCCATGGGATGTGGTAAGTATGGATTTTGTGTTAGTACTACCAAGGGTGCAAAGAGGTTGTGACTCGATCTTTGTGGTAGTTGATAGATTTTCTAAAATGGCACATTTCATACCATGTCAAAAAACCAATGATGTAACTCACATTGCAAATCTATTTTTCAAAGAAGTTGTTAGACTTCATGGCTTACCCAAGAGCATTGTATCGGTTAGGGATACCAAATTTGTTGGTCATTTTTGGAGGACACTATGGAAAAAGTTGGGGACTAATTTATCTTTTAGCTTAGAATATCATCCTCAGACAGATGGGAAAACTGAGGTACTAAACTGAAGCTTGGGAGATTTATTAAGGATTTTGGTGGTTGAACATCACAGCCAGTGGGATCAGATTCTACTACAAGCAGAATTTTCATATAATGATTAACCAAACAAGATTACAGTACATAGCCCATTCCAAATAATGTATGGAATGCATCTGAGAGGAGTATCTGAGTTGAGGGACTTAGAGAAGAGTGAATTTAGAAGTGCTAGCGTAGAGGATTTTGCAGCAGAAATGCAAGAACTCCACAGCAAGATTAAGGAGCAATTGCAAAATTCCAACCAAGAATATAAGCGCAGAGAAGATCAACACAGAAGAGAACTTCAGTTTGAATTATGTGATTTTGTTCTGGCACATCTCAGAAAAGAAATTTTCCCAAGGGGAACATACAACAAGATGAAGACGAATAAAATTGGGTCGTGTAAAATCACAAAAAAGTTTAAAGTGAACGCTTATGAGATTGAATTACCAAATGGGGTAGGAATATCACTTATATTCAACATAGCAGATCTGTATCCTCGTAGAGCTGATGAATCTGGAGCAGAGAAAAATCAGAAGGAAGTTCAATGGATTAAACAATTTCCTATAGCTAAAAATCCACAGATGGAAAAGAATATTGATCAGAGAGTTGGTAAAAAGACCAGAAGGAAAACATATTTTGAATATTTAGTCAAGTGCAAAGGAAACCCCATTGAGGATGCCAGCTGGGAAAGTGAGGCAGGAATCCGAAGACATGGACAGACGATACAAGAGCTCATGAATAGGAGTCCATGAATTTTTCAACCAAGGGAGTATGATGCAGGAGCATCGTAAGCAACCGGCGAAGCAAGCGTGAAGGCAAAGACAACTGGAATGCAACAACACAAATTTTTAAAGCGTTTTTAAATTTGAATGAAGAAGCATTAAGGTAATAGTTGGGAGAGCATATCTACATTTATGTTTTGGAGATTGTAAACAGATCTTGAGCGTTGATCTCATCTGTCAAAAATGAAGGCATTTAATTGTATTGAATGAAAAGTAGTTGTAGTTTTTAATTCTAATTAGATAGATTAGAGTTGTAGGAGGGAAAACTCGTAAAAAGACACCCTCTCTTGTATCATTGTATCAGGAGAAAGATCAAGAAGACTTTTTCTGTAAGTTGTAGAGCTGTAGAGAGAAAGAACACAGGGAAGAAACCATGTATAGGAATACCTGAGTTAATATATGAAGGCTTTTGACTCAATTTTATTGTGTTGTTATGCTTACCGTTTACATCTGTTGAATGGTATGTTTACAGTATTTGTTTCTCTATTGTGAATGTATTTCAATGTTGTGTGTGTATGAATGCTCGTGATTTCCATGATGAATTTATGAAATCTGTGAGGAGAGAAGAATGAGTTTCAATTGTTTCTCTTCTTGAGAATTCCTGCAAAGAGTGAAGTGAGCGTTCACAAGGTGTGCGTTGATGAGGGTATGAGTTTTATCTCAGAAATCTCAGGAGAGATATCGTTGTTCTCATACCAATAGAAGTGCAGGATAGCGCAATGTCATGCAAGGTGTGCACAGGCAAGTGGGAGTCATAGACTTTTCCAAACGAGTGGGAAGGCTGAAGGACTATTATTGCAAGGAGTGAGTGGAGTCAAAGTATCAAATAACCAGAGGTTATTTGTGAATTCCACAAGGAGTGCATGAAAGAGCCCTAAGAAAACCCCTGATATTATGATAGAAAGCTCAGGAGGGAAGGAACCTTGAATATTTCAAGGGAAGGTGACTGTCAAAGTTACTCAATAGGAAGGAAGCTCAAAAGAGTTTATGCCAAAGCGCATAACGGGGGAATATTGAAAGATGGAACGAATGGTAGAGTCACTTCAAGAAGAAGTTTCGATTTTCCGTGGACTATTGGATCTGGCATGCCAGTGGAGATATTAAGGTTGAGTGTTTCTTATCACTCATAAGCTCAGGAGGAATAGAGTCATTTGATTAGGATCAACAGGATTTGTTGATCTCGTCCTTGAATTTTGGTATTTTAGAATTCGGGAAGTGGAGAAGGTTGTGACTTGGAATCAAGAGTCATGGACATCTTATTTGTGAAGTCCTAAAAGAAATAGGACCATCAGATCATGGGTAGCAGAGATATATTGATCTGTGGCAAGGGGTTTTTTTAGTTTCAGAAGTTGCATCGCAAAATGTCGATACGCAAAATCTCGGTTGCCAAAAAGGCTAGGCCCCAGCCCATAATCAGAGGCCACACCAGGGAAAAGTCAAGGGAGGAGTCAAATATATGTTATCCCTTTCGGGTGTCGGTGATTGTTCAGACAAGAGGACTCACATCTAGGATCGCAAAGTCGCGAAAGCCGAAATACCCATTTGAGTAAAGGCTGTGGTCATATCAGAGATCACGTTGGAGTGAGTTGGTGCTTAGTGTTTCTTCGCATGGGTAAATCTCCAAAAATGGACCTGTGGTTACACACTAGCACGTGTGAGTGATTTCCTACAAGGAAATTAGATATTCAATGAGACTCTCAGGAAGATTTAGAACGATCCTAAGACCGCGAGGTCGCACAAAACCTGCTGAGGGGGGGGGGGGTTGCGCTAGTGACCATGGCAAGGAACCCACTGTGCCTCATCAGGTAAATGTTAAATAAAGTAACAAATTATGACTACAACAACTAAATTTCATAAATTTCATTATTTTTTTTTCTGATATTACTGCAATATTTCATTTTTTTAATGTTATAGGTGAATTTCATAACTTTTATTGATTGATTCATTGTGTTAACATTTGTCCAGGGTGACCGTGGAAGAAAATCACTCGCTACATCTGTCCAGGGTGAGCGTGAAAAGGCACACGTTGTGCCTCACCAGGTAAATGTTAAATACAGTAACAACTTATGACTACAACAACTAAATTTCTGAAATTTCATTATTTTTTTTTATATTACTCCAATATTTCATTTTTTAAATGTTACAGGTGAATTTCATAACTTTTGTTGATTGATTTATTGTGTCAACTTCTGTCCAGGGTGAGCGTGTCTGAAAATCACCAGCTACATCCGTCTAGGGTGATCGTGGAAAGGCACCCGTTGTGCCTCACCAGGTAAATATTAAATACAGTAACAACTTATGACTACAACAACTAAATTTATAAAATTTTGTTATTGTTTTTTTGATATTACTGCAATATTTCATTTTTTTAATGTTACAAGTGAATTTCATAAAAAAATTTGATTGATTTATTGTGTCAACATCTGTCCAGAGTGTCCGTCTCTGGAAATCACCCGCTACATCTCTCTAGGGTGACTATGGAAAGGCACCCGTTGTGCCTCACCAGGTAAATGTTAAATACAGTAACAACTTCTTACTACGACAACTAAATTTCTCAAATGTTAAAAGTCATCTCATTAATTTTATTCATCAATGTATTGTGGCATGGTCAACATGGGAAGGCTCCCACTGAGGATATTGATGAGGGCGAAATATTTTTTTCGACTGACCCAATGACAAATGTAAAGAAGGCCTTCAAGAAGGATAACATAGAATATATAGGTTTTCTTAGCAAAAGACCCCTCACACAGGAGGACAAGGCAAGAATTGTAGAGATACAAAATACAATAATGAATTTTGGGGTAAGTGGAATCTTCACATATTTTAATCATCTATGAAAATTTCATATCCGTTTTTTTGTTTTATATTTTGTATATGATATGATGAAGTAAAGTTTTCCGTTTGTAGGAGTTTTTAAACCACGTGTGTCGGAAACTTGTCGATCCTGCAACTTCTATAGGTAGCAGTGATGGTCCAATGCAAAACAAATTTCGATGTAGGAAAGTGCAAGTGAGGCTTTTTGAGCCTCCTGAGGTTCCCCTCGAATCCTTTGATGAGAGAAATGATTTTGAACGGCATGACACGCCATAGCATGATGAGCCAGATCCGAGGACTCCACATGACTTTGAAGAGGAACATACTGTAGATGGAGAGGAAACTATTATGCATGGAGCAGAATGAATTAAAAGAACTGGATCACTAGATGCCACCTTTTTGGTGGATGACACATGTGTTCCGATCAAGATTCATAAGATTGTAGGTAATTGTTAATTAATTGATTCATTTTTTTCATGAAATTGAAATGGACATTTGTTGAGATTATTATAAATTAATGGATAACACGTTTATGCAGGAAAGAATGTTTTCTATAGAAACTTAAATGACAAATCATTGGATCTATTTGGCCCCACCATTCTCACACAGTGGAATGGCCAAGATAGAAAAAATAAATATGATTTAATAGATCACATGGTAAACTTGTTCGACAACACTTTAAACAAGAAAGTGGTTACAAATTTAGCCGGCGGGAATTTAAAATATATCAGGGCCCAATATAGGGAGAAATGACAATTATACCTCAAGCATGAGCGCCCTCCCATGGTTCCAGAGAAGGAGTGGAAGGTCCTGATAGAGGATGCATAGGAGAACTTGTTTAAAAAATAAGGAAGACATCCACGAGATGGTCAAGAAAGGTACAACACATGTCATATTATCAGTGAAATATGATCATTTATGTTTTTCTTTTCTATTTTAAGTAACAATTTCGATATCTATTTTTTTTCAAAAATTCCATATGCAAGCTACCAGATACCTTCAAAGCAACCAAGGCCAGAGTGGAAAAACAAAGGCAACATAAAGTAGGCCAGGGTGGCTATGGAAAACTAAAATCCCGAATAGTAATATTTAAATGATTAACTATGGTTAATATTTATTTAACAATAGCGAACAAATATATGTTTTTTTATTGTTATTTTTAATGGTGTTATGCATTGCAATTAAATATGTTCAAAACTGCTGCCACTGAGGAGGACCTAAAGCTTGGTTACAAGCACGGTTTTAAAAGTGTGATTGAATATAGAAACATCTTGGGCCAGAATCCTATCTCCTCAGCCACACAAGTATATCAAATGAATAAGGAAACCACAATAGCATGCTTGTAAAGTCTATTCATATTTTATTATATCACCCTTAACTAAGTATTTATGTTTGTTTTCAAGAACACTGCTACCGCAACAATTAATCTAGCAGTATTCAATAGACACCACGTCATACAAGGGTGCACATGTCCAATGATAGTGGAGATAAGAGTACCCATTCCAGTATGTATGCTTCAGAATTAGAAATATTTACTGTGATTGTAGATATTTATTTCCTGACTTATACTTATATATTATCTTCTCAAAATTGAAGAGCATGTATATTAGGAGGGTGAACTTCGAGAGGAACCAAGTGGACAAGAAATTAATGCACCAACTGTCATAGCTACACTGATAGGTAAAGAGAAATAGTGTAATGTTAATCAAAATAATGAAATAGTTAGTTCAATTATATTTCAACATATCGATATGATCATTTTCGTTGTTGCAGTTCATGACCCTGAATAGATGCCTCGACGCCCTTCTCAACGATGTACAAGAAGTATGGTACATGGGTTCATGGAAACAAAAACAATAAAAGGACATGGAACACGAAATACAGTGTCCTTGGATGATTATGATACCCCAATTGTCAATTTTATGAATGTAAAAAAACATAAATAAAAGAAAAATTAGATGTATAAATTCATGACTTGTATTTGGATGTTTATCGATGTTTCTATGTTCATATGCTTCAATATTTATATCTTCATATGTTTTGATGACTATCCTAGTTATGCATGAATGTCTATATGTTTTCTATATAAGAAAATCATTTGTTGGGTATGGGGAATTGAGAGCGATGTGAGGGGGGGGGGGTATATGAGATTCCAACTTCACATGGTTGGCCATGCTTAGTAGATAATAACCTATTATTGAAACAAAGAGAAGCTAATTAAGGTATGCGACCACTTAATTTTTTTCTAGAGTATTTTACATAACTAAATGCATGTTTATTTGCTTATATATTATTTACTCATATAAACAATTTGTCTTTTATGATTCATGCAGGTCTTGGTGATGGAAATGCATCTCCTGGACAACTCTTATCAATTTGTATGGGCTAATGGATCTGGCGAAAGGAAAATGATAAGGTAAGGGTTTTGACGTGTTTTTTAAAGTAGGCTTTATACTAGTAAAATTCCACAGACCTCATGAAAGGATACAATTGCATTTTTGGTAGACAAGCATCAATTATTTTAACAAAGTATGAATCATAGACTGCGGGAAAAACCATTTTTTGTATTATTACATTGTCCAATACAACTATAACATATTTTTAGTACAAAATCTTAACCACACACACACACACACACACACACACACACACACACATATGAACCCTAAGTAAACAGATGATAGAAGATAAAGGGAGAATATGTATTGATAGGAGTGAATGAAGATAATAATATGAATAATGGAGTGGAGAGTGCACTCTAGCCTTGAATTGGATGATACTTGCATCCAACATGTCTCATTGTAATCTATGCTGTGATAGTTGTGTCTTCTCACTATAATGTATGTTTCTATATATGCCATGGGATTCCTAGAGCACCACCTATCATTCATGATCCAACACATAGTAGTCAAGAATCCCATCCATTTCTAATGTGTGAAACTACCCTATGATCAACTAATAATTTGTATCCTTAATTATGAGCTATCAATCTTTACTATCACCATATTATTCTAGTGCATGTAGATTTATATTTGAAGTTTTGAATATTAGTGAAGAATTCAAGAAATACAATTTCCATGAAAAATATATCTACATTCAACACTTTATGAGCTATCCCATCATTGTTCCAATTGTGGATTTTCGAGAGGTGATTAGGTCCCACATTTTATTTACCTATTTTAACCACCATTTCAAAATCAAACTCCTCAAATAGTAGCAAACACCGATAGAATTAACCTTCCAACATTGTATTGTTAACCAAATACTTGACCACTAAATTATCAATGGACAACTTGAAGGACTAGTCCAGAAGATAATACTTGAAATTTTGTAGCATATACGCCATCACCAAGCCTTTGCCTTTCATGGTTGTGTAATTAAATGTTTTTTCTAGAAAATTACCTGGGCTGGTATAGCATGTGTTCCCCTAGCTAGATGCCAACATGTTCCCAATGAAATGGTAGTGGAATTCACATGGACATCGAAATATCCCAATGCGATAAAATGCATGTTGGGTTCTTGGAACAGTTCAAATTATTTTGATAATAATAACTT
This sequence comes from Picea glauca, assembly GCA_000966675.3. Lineage (NCBI taxonomy): Eukaryota > Viridiplantae > Streptophyta > Pinopsida > Pinales > Pinaceae > Picea > Picea glauca. The sequence continues at coordinate 471,438 of JZKD02S1620663.1, forward strand.
TGATCTGTTCTACCGAGAAGGTCCAAGGTTCGAGCCTGTATAGCCCTATACATTCCACTAAGTTACACTACTCTTATATATATATCCCATCATAGTCCCTATGACTTAGATTTTCAAAGTCTTTCGGATCATATCAATATCTTGTCCTTATCAAGATCGGTGGATGCGAACATGGGTCAACACAAACCTTATGTCTAGTAGGTTCCTAGCCCTACTATATCTTATCGTGAGTGCAAAGTTAATAATGCAATTCCCACAATCATTCAAGGATATATACCAAAGTGATATCAATGTTTATACCCTCTATTAAAACATGATGTGTTAAGTTATGTGTTTCATAAACTTTGTAGCATTAATTGTGCCATTAAACACTAGTGGATCTTTAATCTCTACATGAATCCACTTAATGGAATTTGGTAGTGTGCATACTTTTGTCAATTAATTCTCATACTCCCTAGGCATACGAGAATGAAAAAATGCAACTTATGCAACTATATGCAACTATGCAACTATATGAAACTATATGCAAATATGCAACTTATCCAACTATATGCAACTATATGCAACTTTATGCAACAATGCAACGTATGCAACTATATGCAACTATATTGCAACAATTTCGTATGCAAATATGCAACTATATGCAAGAATGCAACTTGTCATTACTTTATGAAACTATATGCAACTATATGCAAGAATGCAACTTGTCATTACTTTATGAAACTATATGCAACTTTATGCAACTATATGCAACTATGGAACTATATGCAATTATGAAACTATATGAAACTATATGCAAATATGCAACTTATCCAACTATATGCAATGATGGAACTATATGAAACTATATGCAAATTTATGCAACAACACAACTATATGAAAATATATTGCAACTATATGCAACTATTTGCAACTATATGCAACTATATTGCAACAATTTCATATGCAACTATATGCAAATATGCAACTATGCAACTATATGCAAGAATGCAACTTATCATGTTTTTTAGTGACAATATGCAACTTTATGCAACAATGAAACTTATGCAACTTATGCAATTTATGCAACTATATGCAACTTTATGCAATTTATGCAACTATATGCAACTTTATGCAAGTTTATACAAGTTTATGCAACAATGCAACTTATGCAACTATATTGCAACTATATGCAACTGTGCTGGTACCACAAACGTATATTGGC
>JZKD02S1620663.1:490531-501043 GCA_000966675.3 Picea glauca
GTCTAGGAGCATGTCGAAAGGTAAAAAACTTATAAACATTTTTTGGGCTGAAGTTGTAGCTACATCTATTTATTTTATCAATATATGTCCAATATAAAGTGTGAAAAACATGACTCTATATGAGGCATGGAGTGGGAGAAAACCTGGTTCTTCTCATTTGAATGTTTATTGTTGTATTTCTTATTATCATGTTCCAAATGAAAAAGGAAGAAACTAGATGAAAAAAGTGTGAAATTTATTTTTATTGGCTATTGTGAGGAGAAAAAGGCCTATAGATTTTTTAATCCACATAATGAAATATTGTTGGTTAATTTTGATGTGTTATTTGATGAAAAAGAAGAATGGGATTGGAATGAAGGACTGTAAGAAGAAATTCCAAGAATTTTTATATACGAAAATGAATATTTTGTTTCTAGAAATCAAACAACTAGTCCAAGTACTACTCAGACTCTCTCCACTCCATCATATTATTTAAATCGAAGTCCTTCTTCAAGTCCAAGTCCTCCTCCAAGAAAGTTAAAATACTTAAATGAAATTTATGGATATTCTAACCTTGATTTCATGTCTTGGATTGAAGTGGAGCCATTATTTGTTGAATATGTAGTAAAACATGAATCATCGTGCAAAGCAATGGATAAAGAGATTGCAAGAATTAAATGGCATGAAACATGGGAACTTGTGGATCCTCCCACTGAAAAATAATTCATTGGGGTAAAATGGGTGTACAAAGAAATATATGCAATTGATGGGTTCATACAAAAGCACAAAGCAAGGTTGGTGGAAAAGGGGTTTGTTCAAAAATAATGACATAATGAAATAATACAAAAAAATATGCATTCAATTAAGTGATGATACAATGAAAATGATTTAGCATAATCAAGTAGTTGTATTTATTTTAATAATGATATATTGTGAAAAAATAGGGTCTGATGATTTTAGTGATAATGCAATGGAAAATGATTAAGTTCATTAACTAATTGAGAAAAACATTAACCCTTTATATTGATTTTAGTATCACTATGAAAAGTTATTCAGTGGAATAATTAATTAAACAAATGATAGGAAGGAAATTAATTCTCTATATTTTTTCAACTGTTAGATACTTATCGAGAGAAATGAATTTATTAATAAATTAGTGAAAACTTATTCAAAACATATATATAAGTTGAATTCCTAAACTTTGTTTGGTTAGGTGTCATTTATCTATTAGTATTTTCACATTAAAACCATTATGATATAAAGGTATATAAAATGTGAAAAACTTGGTAGGTCTAAAATTCCTCAAGATATCACTTTTACTGCAATATCTCCAATTAAAGTTGTGCATGGTATCCAATTTCCACCTCCATTACCATATTGTCGATATAAAAGTATGGAAAAGCGTGACATTGGTGCGTGTAATAGAAAAGAAGAAGAATATTGATTGACATCAATGGCCATGTAATACATGATTTATTCAATATCTTCATCCTATCACTTCTTAATGATATGATGTCGTATATATGCTATTAAATATATTAACATTTCCATTTTTTTTATAATTGAACATATTCATCACTAAAAAATGTTACTTTTTAATTATTTTCATTCATAACAATGTAAATTTCAAAGTATCAAGTTGATCTTAAACATATACAAATAGATAAAGATTATCATATAACAATTTAATGTTCCTGCCCCATAATCAAACCAACATAGATCCATTTTAACTTTGGATCTATCATGTTCCAAGAGGGATGAAATCCTTCAAGGTGCAAACCTTTTCTCAAATTTTTCACTCTAAAAGGAGGTGTGCACCTTGAGGGATTTGATCCCTCTCAGTGCATGATAGATCCAGAGTTAAGATGGATCTATAGTGGTTTCCACGAAATTCAATATAGATTCATGGTGTCGAGCTCCACATATGATTTTTGAATGTTATTAAGAATGTTACAAATTGTTTGACATTTATTAGAAAGAGAAAGTTTCCAAAGAAATTTTGAATAATGTCGAAAACGTTACTTTAATGACATCTAAACAACAATAATATTGTTGAAGATAATGCTTTATTTCTATTATTGTAACTAATGGTAGACTATTACATTGTTGGAAAAATTTGATAAGATTATTTGTAGCATAAATTAGGGATAGTCAGTGTTCTCAACATAATTTAAGGTTATTCATAATTTTGTCACATGGTTACAATTATTTGCACCTGATTTCTATGAATTTCCAGATTTGTAGAAACCTGAAGGCTATATATGAATGTATTAGTTGTTCATTAAATATATGAGAAATAGAGAAGGAATGAGAAGGAAGAATCTGAAGCATTGAAAGCATTGATGTTTTGTTTCAATTTTTGTATTTTTTGTTGTGTTTTTCTGATTATAATAGTTTCCTCATAAATTTTCATTTGGTATCAGTGCAGGTTATAGTGGTGGGAATGATTATATTTGTTTGTGAAGCTCTTGGATATTGAATCTATTAGCAGGAGTGTTTTAAATTTTAAAGAAATGGCCAAAAACAACAATGGTATTAATATTTTCTAGACTCAAATACCAATCCTTAAAGGTGAGAATTATGGTTTTTGGAGCATTGAAATGAAAAAAAATATTTCTTTGATAGGAATTATGGGATTTGGTGGAAAATGGTTATACAAAAGCAATGTATCATAAATCTATTGATGGATTGACCCAAGTTAAAAGAGATCAATAAAGGGAAAATAAGAAAAAAAAAAGAAAAAGACTCAAAAGGTATTTTTTCACCTAACAAGAAGTGCACGATTCTATTTTTCCAAAACTTGTTGCAACAACAAGATCAAACAAGGAATGGGATGTGCTGCAACAAGAATATCAAGGGAAACATAAGGTCAAAGTTGTTAAATTTCAATATCTTCGAAGATAATTTGAAACTCTTTTCGTGCAAAATTTATAATCTATGAAAGATTTTTCACTAGAGTTATGGGAATTGTAATGAACCTCCCATTCATCACAACGACCACCTCTTGTAACAAGTGAATTTTTTTGTTTTGTTTTTAAAAGTGTTTGTGCACGTGTACAAGGGAAATAAACACTTCGACTCAGTGTCACCACCTGACGACTAACAAGACGCAACCATGATGAACACAGCAAGACAACATAAAGTGCACAACAAGTAACGACAAGCAGTAAACGACCATCAATCGACAATAAAAAGACTGACTTCCCCTCCGTCCTACCCTTCAATGGTTAGGACCTCCAAGACACATAAGCAACGCTCAAGCCCAGGTTCGCATCGATTTAAACCATTTAAGGTCTCAGGGCTGGCGACTGTTCTGAGGAACATGGAGGTGTCTACATCCCGCCCGACACAAGAAAACCAAGCATAAAAAATGACTCAACCAAGTGAAACAATAATTAAACGAATGACCGCAACCTCTATGGAAGGCACCAGGCAAAAGGATTCAGACAACGACCCACCAAGTACGACATTATAAACATGAACGAGAAACCTCAATTACTAATTCATAATACTCTATGGTACTTAGTTCAAGGAACCTCATATTTTATAAATCATCAACATCTAAGGATTCGATAGCATATGATAAGGCCACAATGCCATTATGTTTCATATGATATCTAACCCCAAAATTACACTTTATTTTATATGGAAAAAACATTGCCCTTACATATTTCAATGATATAATACAATGACATTACTCCTTACACATCGCCATAACAATAAATTACAGTAAGGCGCCCCGAGACCATGACACCATGTTACCATCACTTTGCAAATTAGATAACAATCAACATTGCAAATTATATGTTATCTAACCCTAACAGTGCCTTTTTATTTGTAACAAGAACATTGCTCTTACATAATTCAAAACAATATATTAAAATTGCATTACCCATATAATTTGCAACCACGACCTAATACCAAAGGAGTTTCCTTCTTTAATTGAATACATAAGCAATTCTTCTTTAATTGAATATAATAAGCAATGCCTCATCCCATAGTAATACTCCTGATAATTATTATTGTTAGTAAAAGTACTACCTTGCCCTAAACATTTGTATCAACACTATCAATATGAAATTAATAACATAATATTATCTAACACTAATGACGATAACCATATATAGGTGGTCTAATTTCAACTAGTTTAAAAGTAGATAAACACAATTAAAACCAAATTAACATTTCCTTTAACAAGTAGACAGAGTTAACATAACTATCAACCGATAAATCAAATCCTACATCACTAAGACTATAGTAATAATTCCAACCTTAGCATGGATCATATCCAAGGTCAACTCATCAATTCTAGCTGACGCTTAAAGGTTATGTAATTATTTATAACCGAGTGTCATTAATTCCCAAGCCTTGCACAAGTTAAGGTTAAAGGTTTAATGATGTAGGTACTTACCTTCTAGTTGGGTAAAAGGTGAGTCGTTTAACCCTTCATCTAAGGCATAAAAGTGAGGGTTAACGCTAACCAAGGTTTCTAAAAATGATTTAACCAGAAATCAAGAAGCTTACAGGCGTATCTTGGGAAGAGGAAAAGTAGTTGTCACCACCATGTAATACGTTGTCAACACAAATAGTGTTGGGCGCCTACGAAGGGGACGATTTTAGACAGTGAATGTTGGGCGCCTACGAAGGGGACGCATTCACTGTCTAAAATCATGGTCTGATTTTAAATGACCCAAGGACAAGGAATCTGATGACACCTAAAATTCCATTTAACTAAAAGAAAGGGACGAGGTAATTACCATAATCCCTGTCAAAAGGGTGTTGCTGAAACAATGATCTCTAGGCATGAAAAACGTTAATGAATACTGACGCGAATTCTGCAACCCTTACGGTCCGACCCACTCTCACCAAGACCTTCTTCCTCCTCGGCCCGAAGAACTCAAAGGTTCTTCAGATCCCCTCATGGGAATCCTTCATACCCACAGTGACTCTCCACTCGCGCGATCCTCCCTTCCTTGGTTATCAGAGGATCGGCTTTCGCGACTTCGCGAATTCAACAACTGAATGTTTGACACCCGCATCCCCGAGACCCGATGTCTCTGGTCAACATTGACCTTCCTTCGACGTATCGGGACCTCGCGTTATCGCAACTCGCGTCACTATACTTTCGGGGTCCCACTTCCCGAAATCTGAAACATCGAGATGCCGACAAACTCACTATCTCGTCTTCTCGCTTCCTCGCCACTCACGAGACCAATCTCTTGACCCTTCAACTCCCGAGACCCAATGTCCTGAGATCACCTCACGAACTCCCGATGCGTCCGATCCACGAATTGAGTCACACTCCTTGTGGTTTTGATCGACGACTCCTGTCCAATCTGAGCTTAGAACTTTCTTCCGTCTACACTGTAGACTTCACGTCCAGTTTTCCTCCTTACACAAGTCCCGAATAAGAACGTCTCTCTACAAGACCCATCTGCCAACCTGCTCACTTCTCCTTGCAACCTGTTCCATGGATATTCTCGCCACTGCTCTTCGACTACTTCGAAGGCCTATCTTTCCTGATCTTCCGCAGCTTCTGGGCTTCTTCTAAAAACTCTCTACACACACTCCTTGCAGATGCTCTTCAACCATGTCAAGTGTTGAAGACTTCTGACCCTGCTCAGCCCTGCAGTGGTAGTCTATCAATGCCTTATCTCAGAATCACAACTCTGAGACTTCGTCTAGCGTGCGCACACCTTGCACGACTCTATCTACACAAAACAACTTCTGGGCAAACGAGAATGAGAGTTTAACTGTCCAGCCTCCTCAATGCACTCTATGCAGAGGAATTCCACTGCACTTTATGCAGGAATCTCCTGGCTTAGACAAAGAAACGATTGAAACTCAATCCCTTCTCTCTCCCGGATTTCTAATCTGCCACAAAATTACATATGCAACATATAAAATGAAGGCATAAACAGATGCAAGTAAGCAACAACATAATATCAACAACACACAGAGAATAATCACAGCCATGGAATTGAATCAAAGCTTTCCTATTAATTCAATATCTGTACATGGGGATTCTTCACCAGTTCTCTACTTTGTTTTTTCCTTGCTCTCTATGCTTCATGAATGCTCCGAATTATGAATACAATAATACAAAGGAGGGTGCCTATATTCTTTTTTCCCTCTCGAAAGAAAAACTTTCTAATCTAGATTTAATTAATTTATCTACTTGCATTAAATCTAATAAATGACTTAGCTACCTAAGGATGAGAGATTATCTTCTCAAGGTCCGTTACAATGTACAAGTGCGCTTCATTATACCAATGCATTAATTTTTTGCGGCACCAAATATCAAAATATTTCAAAGTTTGAATGCTGGCGCTCTCCAGCTGTCTTTTCTTTGCTCCACGCGCTGGCTCGCTTGTTGAGGTGTGGATGCTCCTGCATCATACTCCTCGGCTCGAAAATTTTCATGGGCTCCTGTCCATGAGCTCCTGCACAGTGTGACCATGCCTTTGTATCATTGGTTCTGTTTCCCAGCTAGCATCCTCCACTGGGTGATTCTTCCATTTCACCAGGTATTCAAAATACTGCTTTCGCCTGGTCTTCGTTCCTGCTCGCTTATCCAGTATGCACTCCATCTGCGGTTTCTGTGCAACTGGTAATTGTTTCTGCCACTGAATCACTGGTTCCTCAGTTCCAGTGTCTACTTCATCAGCTCTGTATGGGTATAAATCTGAAACATTGAATATTGGAGATATCCCAATGCCCTCTGGCAGTTCAAGCTCATAAGCGTTTTCTCCGAACTTTTTTCAGGATTCTGCATGGCCCAATTTTCTTCATCTTGAGTTTGTTATATGTTCCCCTTGGGAACCTTTCCTTCCTCAAGTGTGCTAGAACCATGTCACCAACTTCAAATTGAAGTTGTCTCTTCCTCTGATCGGCTTTGCGCTTATACTCTTGGTTGGACTTATGTAGTCACTGCTTCACCTCCGCGTGAAGTTCCTGCATCGCCTCTGCGAATATTTCTGCACTCGCGCTGCTAGTTTCAGCCTGTTCTGACTCCCTGATCTCAGAAACTCCTCTCGGCTGTGTCCCATACAAAATCTGAAACGAGCTCTTACCTGTACTCCGATTCACTGAATCGTTGTACGCGAATTCTGCCTGTGGTAGGATCTGATCCCAACTGTTGTGATGCTCTGCCACCAGGCTGCTCAATAAATCTCCCAGGCTTCTATTGACCGCTTCCATCTGTCCATCTGTCTGTGGATGGTATGCTGAGATAAAAGCCAAATTAGTACCCAACTTCTTCCATAGTGTCCTCCAAAAATGACCTATGAATTTGGTATCTCGATCTGAGACTATGCTCCTCGACAATCCATGCAATCGCAGAATCTCTTTAAAAAATAAGTTGGCGACGTGCATTGCATCGTTGGTCTTATGACATGGTATGAAATGTGCCATCTTTGAAAACCTGTCCACCACTACAAAGATGGAATCAACTCCTCACTGTGTTCTCAACAGTCCCAAAACAAAATCCATACTGATCGCCTCCCACGGCCTCTCAGGTATGGGCAATGGATGATAGAACTCGACGTTTCGGTTTCGCCCCTTTGAATGTTGACATATCCTACACCTATCAACAAACCTCTTTACATCTGCTCGCATGCCTGGCCAAAAATATGATTCGCTCAGCTTTGCGAATGTCTTGTCATGTCCAAAATGACCTGCTAATCCACCGCTGTGTTTTTCCTTCACCAAATTCTCCCTCATGGAGCAATTCTAAATGCACAATTTATTGCCCTTGAACAACAATCCATCCTGGATCATATATTCCATCCATGGACTCCGATCCTTGAGAACGGGATTCTCAGCTGCCTCGTATGCTTCTGCAAAATCTGCATCACCTGCATACATATCTTTCATATTTTCAAAACCCAAGGTTTTGACTCTGAACTCCTGCAACAACAAGCGTTTCCTGCTCAAGGCATCAACCACCTTGTTAGCAGTCCCCGAAATGTGATTTATCACAAACATGAAATTTTGCATGTACTCTACCCACTTCACATGCTTCTGGTTCAACTTCTCCTGTTGACTCACGAACTGCAATGCGTGATTATCGCTGTACAAAACAAATTCTTTGGGTATCAAGTAATGCCTCCATTTTTTCAATGCATGTATGATGGCATAAAACTCTTTATCATACATGGAGTACTTCAACTTGGCATCATCCATCTTCTCGCTATAATATGCTACAGGTCTATCATCCTGACTCAAAACCCATCCAACAGCATATCCGTTGGCATCACACTTCACCTGAAATGTTTTCTGAAAGTCAGGCAACACCAAAATCGGTTGCTCTGTTATCTTTCGCTTCAACAGATTGAAGCTCCTCTCAGCCTCTGCTGTCCAATGAAATACTTTATGCCGCTTCTTCATGGTGTCCATCATCACGGCGCTAATTCCACTAAAATTTCGAATGAATTTCCTGTAGAAACTAGCCAAACCATGAAAGCTCCTTACCTCAAAAACGTTCCTCGGCGATGGCCATTTCCTGATTACTTCTACCTTCTCAGGATCCATATTCAATTCATTCACCGAGATTACAAAACCCAAATCAATGAGTTCTGTCTTCATGAACGAGCACTTCTTCAAATTGATCAGCAACTTCTCCTACTGTAGCCTTCTCATCACAATGGGCAAATGCTTCAAGTGTTTAGCCCCGGTCTTGCTGAAAATCAGTATGTCGTCCAGATACATGACCACAAATTTACCGATGAATTCCCTCAGGACTTCATTCATCAGTCTCATAAAAGTGCTTGGCACATTTGTCAATCAAAATGGCATGACCATCCATTCGTACAAACCCTCGTTTGTTTTGAATGTTGTCTTCCATTCATCTCCCTCTCTCATCCGGATCTGATGATATCCGCTCTTGAGATCAATCTTCGAAAAATAATTTGCCCCAGTCAGGAAATCCATCAAGTCATCCATTCTTGACAGTGGAAATCTGTACCTGATGGTGATTTTATTTATTGCCCTAGAGTCTGTACACATCCTCCAACCTCCATCCTTCTTTGGACTCAATACTGTTGGAACAACACATGGACTTAAACTCTCCCTAAGCAGTCCTTTGTCCTACAGATCCTGCACCTTCTTTTTGATCTCCTCATTCTCCTGAGGTGTCATCCTGTACGCTGCCTTATTCGGCAAACTTGCACCGAGTATAAGGTCAATGTGGTGACTCAAACTCCGCATCGGTGGCAATGAACGAGGTAGTTCATCCACGATGATATCAATGAACTCTCCCAGCAGTTCCTGAATTTCCTCTGGCAAGTCATCCACTCTTGTGCTTGTCAGGACAATTCTCGGCTTCCTAACAACAAAGAATTGTGGATATTCATTCTTCTCCAGCTATGTGAGAAGTTCCTTCCCACTCATGAGAAGTATCGTGCTGCTCATTTCTGGCTTCACTTCTTTATCCTTTATCGGAAGTAGTGTGTGTGTCTTTCCATCCTTCTCCAAGGTGTATGTGTTCATTCTCCCATCATGAACCACATTTCTATCATACTGCCACAGTCTACCCAGAAATATGTGACATACATCCATGGGAATAACATCACACAGGATCTCATCATGATAATTCCCAATTTTAAATTTAACTAAGCATTGTCTAGTGACACTTACCCAGTGTCCTTTCTGTAACCATGAAACTTTATATGCACTCGGGTGCTTAGCGGCTGTCAACTCCAACTTTTCCACCATCTCAGTTGAAACGAGATTGTCAGTACTGCCACTGTCCACTATGACCTTGCATTTCTAGCCCTTGGTCTTGCAAGTCGTCTGAAACAATCTGCATCTTTGCGCTATGTCCTCCATCTCTTTCTCAGGTTTTAAGAGAATTTTGTGCACTGTCAGCGATTTCCCACTTCCAGTGTCTTCATCCTCATCATCACGCCTCAGTGATGTGAGCTACACTTCTGTCCGGCTTCCTGTCTAGACAGTCTGTTGGATCATGTTGTCATTGATGCCAATGGTTTGATTGATTGATGTCAAGTAATTGATTGATGTCAAAGGATTGATTGATTTATGATTGATTTAATATAATATGTATTTTCCTTGATGAGAATTCATAGATGAAGATGGATCAATGAGTTGTCATTGATACATGATGAAGATGGATCGATGTGGTTCCATTGGTATATGATGCATTGTTGAAAAAATGTATAGATGACTCATTATTGTCTTATCATGATTGATAAGGTGTACAAATGGATGAACTCCAAAGTGGTCCCCTTATGGTGAAAGCCCTCACGGGAAGACGCTTTATAGATTGAAGTATCCTAGAAGAATGGTTGGAGGACCCATGCTTGTATGAGGAATAACGAAATGAAGATCAAGGAAATTGTTGGTGAAACTATCCTAGATATATAGTGCTTGTCATTCCATTTCTGGTGGTATGTGGAACTTCACATAATTCCTCACGGTTAGAGAGTTATGGCCATGAGAAGTTGGAGACCACAGGTTTGGGTAATGGACCCAAGATTGTTTGATGGATAATGGTATGAGTTATGATATATTTTC
>JZKD02S1620663.1:501053-514186 GCA_000966675.3 Picea glauca
TAGATGAACTATTGTAGTGTTTAATGTAGATCCTACTTTCCTAGTGTCAGTTTTAACCACCTAAGTAGATTGGTTTCCTATATAATGATGTAATCAGTCTTCATTTAATAATATATTTTCTGAGCGTAACCTCACCAGTGTTGGTTTCTCCTAATTCTAAATTGGTATCAGAGCGATATTGGATATCCAAGAGATACAAATCTTTGAGGTGAGATCCAAAGTGAAAGATCTCAAATTGATTTGGAAAAATCACCAATGCCCCCCTATACAGTGTTAGAGGAGCGTCAACGCCGTCACACTTATGAAATTGAAAAATCTGGATCCCTGACGCTCCCTTTGTATGAATATAAGAGTTCTTTAGCGCTAGAGATCCCCCCTCATCTCTCTAAGAGTGTTAACAACACATCCCCTTCCATTTTCTAGGAGTGCTAGCACTCCCCTTCATTCTTCTGAGGAGCATCGACATTTTTTCTTTGGAAAACGTGAATTTTTTGCGAATGGAAGGAGAGCCCCAATCCGTTGTGAGAGCCCTGTTCTTATTTTGATGAGTTGTGAGATTGGGGAGGAAAATGCAGAAGGAATTCCTCCATTCTCCACGATCTTCTGGACCACGACCTACATTAACTCAAATTCTGGTGTTTCGATGACCATTTTCCTTAGGTAAAGCGTGAGCTTGGGGGAAGAGTAAGTTTTCTAGACCATGAGGAAAGGTAGAGGGCCGAACAAGCCATGAGGATCAGAGGAGGTCACGTGGGTTTGAATCCAAGCTTCATACCATGAGATCCGATCCGAAATCTCCAATTATAGGATCGTTGAAGGGGAAATAGTGTGAAAATACCCATTTGGTGCTAGTGAATTGGTGCGACTGTGTACACACCAAATCGTGAATGGTGTTGTATGTATTGCATTTGTGGGGAAGAATAAGTTTTTGGAGAGTCTAGTTAGATTCATATCAGTGGATCCAAAGGCTATACAATTCTTCAAGCATCAATTAAAGTTTGTGGGAAGCGATCATTCTTTGTTGAGTCGCAAGCTTGTGAGGAGGGCCATGAGAAAATCAAATCTGATGCATTCTTGGTGATTCACCGCCTTCATGATTGAAGTGTGTTTGGCGATACAAGGATCCATTTTTTGGTTGGAAGAGCATACATTTACAAATATGGTGAATCCGCTAGCAGATAACTACCTCAATGAAGCTAACAAATTAGATGGCTTGAATTTCATTAACTGGAAATTCAAAATGCAGACCCTGATGGAGGGCTATTGTGTCTAGACCATTGTGAAGGGTACTGAAGCGAAATCTGATGCGGCTACCAGTGCGACAACAACACAAATCCAAGATTTGGATAAGCGCGAAAAAAAGGCCAAGGTATTTTTGCGTATGTCTATTAAAGATAACATAATTCCACATATTAGAGATGCTAACACTTCTGCTGAAACATGGACAAGGCTTAAATATTTTTATGAAACTAACAACACAAATCATATTCTGTTCCTGAAAACTAAATTGCTAGGAATTAAGATGGATGGAAATGAATCTGTTAGTTCATTTTTGGGTCGCATTAAAGAGGTGAAAGACAAGCTAGGAAATATAGGAGAAACAATTTATATCACTAATCTTGTGACTATTACCTTAAATGGTATGCTAGAATATTATCAGATATTCATAACAAGTCTCCCAACAAAGGATAAACCTCCTACTTTTGATGAATTAACTGGTATTTTGTTGCAAGAGGAGGAGAGGCGCTCGAATATGAAGCCTCAGAATAACGATTTAGCACTCTGGTCAAATAAGAGATCCGCGAGAGGGAGATCGGGAGAAAGAGGTATAGGAGGCAGGTCATCGCAGAGAAGACAACCCCAAGGTTGAATCAAGGTATTCCCTCTAACAGGAATGAGTCAAAGAGTTGTTTTTATTGTGGTCGACCTGAACATATTATTAAACAATGTCATAAGAAGAAGAGTGATGAGGCTAGGAATAAACCTAGAACACATTCAGGTCATTATGTAGAAGAATATTCCAATCATGATCTCAAATTGTTTATTTCTAGTGATGATATTGATGAACCCCAGAATTTTGATTGATGGGATGTTAGACTGTTTGTGTCCAATGTTTCTTTATCTGCTGAAACAGATGATAGTGATGCCTGGTTTATGGATTTTGGAGCATCAAAACATATGACATGTAATAAGTTGTGGTATAATAATTTTAAATAAACATGGAATGGAGCTAGAATATATCTTGGAGATGACCGCGCTCATCATATCAAGGGATACAGATACATTCCAGTAACATTTCAGAATGGTGTTATTCGTCACATTCGCAATACTGTTTATGTGTCAGGGATAAAGAAAAATTTGATCTCTGTGTCCACCATTATAGATCAGAACTTGAAGGTTGAATTCTTCAAGAATTATTGCATAGTGAAGGATCTATTGTACCAATTCAAAATTGTTGCAATGAGAGTCAGAGAAGGAGGCCTATACAAACTTGATGTTACCAACAAAGTACATCATGCACTGACTTCTGCAGCTATGCCAACAAAGAGTCTTCAGCATTAAAGGTATGGCCACATCATTCATCCCGATTTATTGTTATTACAGAAACAAAATATGGTTGAAGGACTTCCCATGTTAAAGAATGAGAATATTTCTTGTGAAGGATGTGCATTAGGAAAGATGCACAAAGATAAATTCTCCTNATATTCTAACTTCGCTTTAATGTATTCAATTAAAGTATTGCCAAGATTCTTTGAAGATGTAGTAAAACATGAAGAATGGTGCAAAGGAATGGATGAAGAGATTGCAATAAACAAAGGAATGAAACATGGGATTTTGTGTATTATCCTAATGAAAAAGAAGTTATTGGAGTAAAATGGGTGTAGAAAACAAAGTATGCACCTAATTGGTCATTACATAACCACAAAGCAAGGTTGGTGGAAAAGGGGTTTGTTCAGAAGCTAGGTATATACTATGATGAAACATATGGTCTTGTTTCAAGTTTGAATACAATAAGATTTTTTTTAGCATTATCATCACAATATAAATGCTTGATTTATTAGTTTGATGTGAAATAAAACATTTTTAATGGTGTTTTGAAAGAACATGTCTATGTTCAACAACCACAAGGATATGGAGTTAAATAAAATGTACTTAAATTTTACAAATTAAATAAGTCTCTTTATGGGCTTAAACAAGCTCCAAGAGCATAGTATATCACGATAGATAATTATTTCCTGAAAAAGGAATTTAAGAGAATTGAAAGCTAACCCACAATATATATCAATTCAAATGGTACAAATGATCTACTTGTTTTTTTCTTAGATGCAGATGGCTTGATATATACATCCTCAAGTATTTTGTTAGTGGAAGAGTTCAGACATGCTATCATGACTAAATTTGAAATGACTAATTTGGGTTATTTCATAATAAAAATATTCTACAATCTTCTTCATAAATGGAAAATGGAAAATTATAAACCCTTGAGACATCTATTAATACAAATGAAAAGTTTTATGTAGAATATGGAACAAAAAAGGTGGATTCTAAATCCTATATTTAATTTCTATATTTCAAGTAAGATCCAGTTTGGAGAAGCAAAAAGAATTTTGAGTATGTCCATGGAACAAACAATTTTTGCATTTGGTATATTTCAACATATAATTTTGGGTTGGTTGGTCATATATATAGCTATTGAGATGGATGTATTGATGACTAAAAAAGTACTTCAAGTTATGTTTTAAGCCCAGGATCAAGGGTAGTATGATGGTCTTCAAAGAAACAACGAACTGTTTCATTATTTTCTACAAAGGCATAGTATATTGTAGCAAAATCAACAACATGTGAAGAAATTTGGTTGAAAACAATCTGAAACAAGAACACCAAGATGCAACAAATATTTATTGTGATAACATATCTACAATTTTGATAAGTAAAAATCCATTGTTTCATAGTCGCACTAAACATAGTGATATCAAATATCATTTACTAAGAGAACTTGTGGTAAAAGGATAATTTGAACTAAAGGTTTGTAAAATGGATGATCAACTTGCTAGTATTGTCACCTAAGCATTACCAAGAGAAAAGTTTCATTACATGAGAAATATGCTTGGAATCATCTCATTAAGCATTAAGGAGGAGTGTTGAAGATAATACATAATTTCTATTATTATAACTGCTGGAAGACTATTCCATTATCCAAAAAATAATTATTAGATTGTTTGAAACATAAATTAGGTTTAGTCAATGTTCTTATCACAATTTAAGGTTATTCATAATTAATTGCAAATGATTTCTATCAATTTGTAGATTTGTCAAAATTTGAAGGCTATATATGAATGTATTAGTTGTTCATTAAAGATATGAAAACAAATTTGTATAAATTTGAAGCTATACTTGGAAATAATGGAGCACTAGATAGTTACATAGATGAACTATTGTAGTGTTTAATGTAGATCCTACTTTCCTGATGTCAGTTGTAACTGCCTAAGTAGATTGGTTTCCTATATAATGATGTAATCAATCTTCATTTAATAATATATATTGTGAGTGTAACCTCACCAGTGTTGGTTTCTCCTAATTCTAAATTGGTATCAGAGCGATATTGGAGATCCAAGAGATACAAATCTCTGAGGTGAGATCCAAAGTGAAAGATCTCAAATTGATTTGGAAAAATCACCAATGCCCCCCTATACAATGTTAGAGGAGCGT
This sequence comes from Picea glauca, assembly GCA_000966675.3. Taxonomy (NCBI): domain Eukaryota; kingdom Viridiplantae; phylum Streptophyta; class Pinopsida; order Pinales; family Pinaceae; genus Picea; species Picea glauca. Next base: position 505,764 of record JZKD02S1620663.1, read on the forward strand.
CAACGCCCTCACACTTATGAAATTGAAAAATCTAGATCCCTGATGCTCTCTTTGTATGAATATAAGAGTGCTTCGGTGCTAGAGATCCCCCCTCAACTCTTTAAGAGTGCTAACAACACCTCCCCTTCCATTTTCTAGGAGTTCTAGCACTCCCCTTCATTCTTCTGAGGAGCATCGACATTTTTTCTTTGGAAAACATGAATTTGTTGCGAATGGAAGGAGAGCCCCAATCCATTGTGAGAGCCCTCTTCTTATTTTGCTGAGTTGTGAGATTGGTGAGGAAAACACAAAAGGAATTCCTCCATTCTCCATGATCTTCTGGACCATGGCCTACATTAACTCAAATTCTAGTGTTTCAATGATCATTTTCCTTAGGTAAAGTGTGAGTTTGGGGGAAGAGTAAGTTTTATGGACCATGAGGATAGGTAGAGGGCCGAACAGGTCGTGAGGATCAGAGGAGGTCATGTGGGTTTGAAGCCAGGCTTCATACTATGAGAGACGATCCGAAATCGCCAATTATAGGATCGTTGAAGGGGAAATAGTGTGAAAATACCCATTTGGTGATCGTGAATTGGTGCGGCCGTGTACACACCAAATCGTGAATGGTGTTGTATGTAATGCATTTGTGGGGAAGCATAATATTTTGGAGAGTCTAGTTAGATTCATATCAGTGGATCCAAAGGCTATACAAGTCTTCAAGCATGAATTAAAGTTTGTGGGAAGCGATCATTCTTTGTTGAGTCGCAAGCTTCCGAGGAGGGCCATGAGAAAATCAAATCTCATGCATTCTTGGTGATTCACCGCCTTCAGGATTGAAGTGTGTTTGGTGATACAAGGATCCATTTTTTGGTTGGAAGGGCATACATTTACAAAGATGGTGAATCCGCTAGTACAGACCTACCTCAATGAAGCCAACAAATTAGATGGCTTGAATTTCATTAACTGAAAATTCAAAATGCAGACCCTGATTGAGGGCTATGGTGTATGGACCATTGCGAAGGGAACTGAAGTGAAACCTGATACAACTACTGGTGCAACAACAACACAGATCCAATATTGGGAGAAGCGCGAAAAAAAGGCCAATGTATTTTTGCGTATGTCTGTTAAAGATAACATAATTCCACATATTAGAGATGCTAAGACTTTTGCTGAAACGTGGACAAGTCTTAAAGATTTACATGAAACTAACAACGCAAATCATATTTTGTTCCTGAAAACTATATTGCTAGGAATTAAGATGGATGGAAATGAATCCGTTAGTTCATTTTTGGGTCGCATTAAAGAGGTGAAAGACAAGCTAGGAAATATAGGAGAAACAATTTCTATCATCGATCTTATGACTATTACCTTAAATGGTATGCTAGAATATTATTAGATGTTCATAAAAAGTCTCGCAGCAAGGGAGAAACCTGCTACTTTTGATGAATTAATTGGTATTTTGCTGCAATAGGAAGAGAGGCACTTGAATATGAAGCCTCAGAATAAATATTTGGTACTCTGTTCAAATAAGATATCCGCAAGCGGGAGATCATGAGAAAGAGGCATAGGAGGCAGTTCATCGCAGAGAAGACAACCCCAAGGCCGAATCAAGGTATTCCCTCTAACAGGAATGAGTCAAAGAGTTGTTTTTATTGTGGCTGATCTGGACATCTTATTAAAGAATGTCATAAGAAGAAGAGTGATGAGGCTAGGAATAAACCTAGAACACATTCAGGTCATTATGCAAAATAATATTCCAATCATGATCTTAGATTGTTTATTTCTAGTGATGATATTGATGAACCCCAGAATTTTGATTCATGGGATCTTAGACTGTTTGTGTCCAATGTTGCTTTATATGATGAAACAGATGATATTGATGCCTGGTTTGTGGATTTTGGAGCATCAAAACATATGACATGTAATAAGTTGTGGTATATTAACTTTAAATAAACACATAATGGAGCCAACATATATCTTGGAGATGACTGCGCTCATCACATCAAGGGATACATAGACATTCCAGTAACATTTTGGAATGGTGATATTCCTCACATTTGCAATACTGTCTATGTGCTAGGGATAAAGAAAAATTTGATCTCTGTGTCCACCATTACAGATCAGAACTTGAAGGTTGAATTCTTCAAGAATTATTGCATAGTGAAGGATCTGTTGTACCAATTCAAAATTGTTGCAATGAGAGTCAGAGCAAGAGGCCTATACAAACTTGATGTTACCAAAAAAGTACATCATGCACTGACTTCTACAGCTATGCCAACAGAGATTCTTTGGCATCAAAGGTATGACCACATCAATCATTTTGATTTATTGTTATTACAAAAACAAAATATGGTTGAAGGACTTCCCATGTTAAAGAATGAGAATATTTCTTGTGAAGGATGTGCATTAGGAAATATGCACAAAGATGAATTCTCCTCTAATCCTGATAGAAAAAAGAGAGATTTGTTATATCTTCTGCATACTGATGTTTGCAGACCTATGCAAACTAGGTCTTTAGGAGGTTCATTTTACTTTTTGTTATTTATTGATGATTGCAAGAGATACACATGGGTTTATTTCCTTAGAAGACAAAGTGATGTTTTCAATTACTTTAAGGAATTTAGAACCATGGTGGAAAACAAGACAAGAAAATCCATCAAAATCCTTTGTTCATATCAAGGGGGGGAGTATAAATTAGGGGACTTCATCAAATATTGCAAAGATCATGGAATAGTACAACAGTTTACAGTACCCCACCCTCCACAACAAAACAGAGTGGCTGAAAGGAAAAACAAAACTCTGGTAGAGTGTGCACGCAGTATGATGAAAGGTAAGAATCTCTCAAATACATTTGGGTTGAAGCCATAAATACTGCAGTTTATTTAAAGAACAAAAGTCCAACAAGGTGTCTTGATAATACTACTGCTTTCGAAGCCTTGTATGGTTCCAAACCTGCAGTTCATAATTTGAAAGTTTTTGGGTGTAAGTCTTTTGCACATGTTCCAAAGGAGAATAGGAATAAATTGGAACATGCCTCCCCTTCCATTGTCTTGGAGCGCTAGCACTCCCCTTACCATGTTAACAGTGTCTCCCCTTCCATTGTCTAGGAGTGCTAGCACTCCCCTTCATTCTTCTAAGGAGCATCGACATTTTTTCTTAGGAAAATGTGAATTTGTTGTGAATGGAAGGAGAGCCCCAATCCGTTGTGAGAGCCCTCTTATTATTTTGCTGAGTTGTGAGATTGTTGAGGAAAACACAGAAGGCATTCCTCCATTCTCCACGATCTTCTAGACCGCGACCTACATTAACTCAAATTTTGGTGTTTCGATGATCATTCTCCTTAGGTAAAGCGTGAGCTTGGGGGAAGAGTAAGTTTTATGGACCATGAGGACAGGTAGAGGGCCGAACAAGTCGTGAGGATCAGAAGAGGTCACATGGATTTGAAGCCAGGATTCATACAATGAGAGTTGATCTGAAATTGACCATTATATGATCGTTGAAGGGGAAATAGTGTGAAAATACCCATTTGGTGATGGTGAATTGGTGAGACCGTGTACAGACCAAATCGTGAATGGTGTTGTATGTATTGCATTTGTGGGGAAGCATAAGTTTGTGGAGAGTCTAGTAAGAGTCATATCAGTGGATCCAAAGGCTATACAAGTCTTCAAGCGTGGATTAAAGTTTGTGGGAAGCGATCATTCTTTGCTGAGTCACAAGCTTGCGAGGAGGGCCATGAGAAAATCAAATCTGATGTATTCTTAGTGATTCACCACCTTCAGGATTGAAGTGTGTTTTTTGATACAAGGATCCATTTTTTGGTTGGATGAGTAGACATTTACAGAGATGATGAATCCGCTAACAGAGACCTACCTCAATGAAGCCAACAAATTAGATGGCTCGAATTTCATTAACTGGAAATTCAAAATGCAGACCCTGATGGAGGGCGGTTGCTTGTGCGACAACAACATAAATCCAATATTGGGAGAAGCATGAAAAAAAGGACAAGGTATTTTTGCATATGTCTGTTAAAGATAACATAATTCCACATATTAGATATGCTAACACTTCTATTGAAACATGGACAAGGCTTAAATATTTATATGAAACTAGCAACACAAATCGTACTATGTTCCTAAAAAATAAATTGCTAGGCATTAAGATGGATGGAAATGAATCCGTTAGTTTATTTTTGGGTCGCATTAAAGAGGTGAAAGACAAGATAGGAAATATAGGAGAAACAATTTCTAGCATTGATCTTGTTACTATTACCTTAAATGGTATGCTAGAAGATTATTAGATGTTCATAACAAGTCTCACAGCAAGGAAGAAACCTCCTACTTTTGATGAATTAACTAGTATTTTGTTGCAAGAGGAAGAGAGGTGCTCGAATATGAAGCCTTAGAATAAAGATTTGGCACTCTGGTCAAATAAGAGATCCGCAAGAGGCAGTTCATTGCAGAGAAGACAACCCCAAGGCCGAATCAAGGTTTTCCCTCTAACAAGAATGAGTCAGAGAGTTGTTTTTATTGTGGTCGACCTGGACATCTTATTAAAGAATGTCATAAGAAGAAGAGTGATGAGGCTAGGAATAAACCTAGAACACATTCAAGTCATTATGCAGAAGAATATTCCAATCATGACCTCAGATTGTTTATTTCTAGTGATGATATTGATGAACCCCAGAATTTTGATTCATGGGATCTTAGACTATTTGTGTCCAATGTTGTTTTATCTTCTCTTACAGATGATAGTGATGCATGTTTTGTGGATTATGGAGCATCAAAACATATGACATGTAACAAGTTGTGGTATACTAATTTTAAATAAACACGGAATGGAGCTAGCATATATCTTGGAGATGACCGCGCTCATCATATCAAGGGATATAGAGACATTCCAGTAAAATTTTGGAATGGTGTTATTCGTCACATTCACAATATTGTTTATGTGTGAGGGATACACAAAAATTTGATCTCTGTGTCCACCATTATAGATCAGAACTTGAAGGTTGAATTCTTCAAGAATTATTGCATAGTGAAGGATCTGTTGTACCAATTCAAAACTATTGCAATGAGAGTCAAACTAGGAGGCCTATACAAACTTGATGTTGCCAACAAAGTACATCACACGCTGAATTATGTGACTATGCCAACAGAGAGTCTTTGGCATCAAAGGTATGGCCACATCAATCAACCTGATTTATTGTTATTACAGAAACAAAATTTGGTTGAAGGACTTCCCATGTTAAAGAATGAGAATATTGCTTGTGAAGGATGTGCATTAGGAAAGATGCACAGAGATAAATTCTCCTCTAATCTTGATAGAAAAAAGAGAGATGTGTTATATCTTCTGCATACTCATGTTTGCAGACCTATGCAGACTAGGTCTTTAGGAGGTGCATTTTACTTTTTGTTATTTATTGATGATTGCAAGAGATACACATGGGTTTATTTCCTTAGAGGAAAAAGTGATGTTTTCGATTACTTTAAGGAATTTAGAACCATGGCGGAAAAGCAGACAGGAAAAACCATCAAAATCCTTCGTTCAGATCAAGGGGGGGAGTATAAATTAGGGGACTTCATCAAATATTGCAAAGATCATGGAATAGTACAATAGTTTACAGTACTCCACACTCCACAACAAAACAGAGTGGCTAAAAGGAAAAACAAAACTCTGGTAGAGTGTGCATGCAGTATGATGAAAGGTAAGAATCTCTCACATACATTTGGGTTGAAGCCATAAATAATATAGTTTATTTAAAGAACAAAAGTACAACAAGGTGTCTTGATAATATTACTCCTTTCAAAGCCTTGTATGGTTCCAAACCTGCAGTTCATAATTTGAAAGTATTTGGGTGTAAGGAATTTGCACATGTTCCAAAGGAGAATAGTAATAAATTGGATGCTAAATCTGTTAAATGTATCTTTATAGGGTATTGTTCCGAATTCAAAGCATGCAAATTGTTTGATCCTTCTACTCACAAAGTATTTCCGAGTAGAGATGTACTTTTCCATGAGCAGGAAGCAGGAAATCATGACAACAATAGTCATGAGGAATGGAATAGACTTCTTGATGAAGGAGTTAAGCAAGAGAAGCAACAACAACAACAACCACCAAAACAGCAACCACAACCGCAGACACAACAACAACAACAAGAAGGATTGAGTGATATGGACACTTCAAGCAGTCTGTAACGTCCTGCTCTGGCGCACTGAGAAAACTTATTCTTTGAGGACACTTTCTCGCAAGTGATTTGAACTTTCATGATGTTAAAACATTTATCCTTGATTATGATGCGTTATGATAGATGACATGATGTTTTACTTCTTTGACATAGACATGTGTTCTTGACTCAGTTTTATTGAGTGTGCAGGGTTTTGGACCTTGAGTGATGCAGAGGAATCGATGGAACCCCTTGGACTCCGGATTGAGTCAAGGAGTGTGCTATTTGGGTTGATTTATTTACTGTGATATTTTATTGATTTGATGATATGATGTGGACATGTTCTAACATGATTGTTGATGATGCAGGCTGACGATAGCTTGTCGACCAGACTCACATATGGAGTAAAGGGGCCACACACAATTTCTAGAGAGGTTGAGGGAGAGGTGTGGATAGCAGCCCTGCCACATCCTACTAGCACTCTCGTCGTGGCTCGAACTGTAGGTTAATGATTACCTAGTTCGAGAGGATCCACAATGTCGTGAGGGAAAAATGTGACAGTCACTCACAATGATTCTATAGGGTGCGCAATAAGGCGGGGGACTTATTCCTTAGAGCCCTTAGTCTCCCACAAGTTCAACTGGCGGAGTGTTGAATCCAGGGGTTATAGATGTCTACCAATCAGTCAAGTTGGCGAGTGGCACCCTTGGAGCATGTGGTGCATCCTGAAGGGCACGTCGCGCAAAAGAAACACAAGAAATGAGTGCCACCCTTGGAGCATGTGGTGCATCCTGAAGGGCACGTCGTGCAAAAGAAGCATATGAAGCAAGTGGCACCCTTGGAGCACGGGTGCATCCTGAAGGGCACATCGCACAAAAGAAACGAATGAGGCGAGTGGCACCCTTGGAGCACGTAGTGCGTCCTGAAGGGCCCGTCGCACTGATAATGATGAAGAAACAGACCTAGATGGCCCTAAGACATTAACACCTTAAGAAATCCTTAAACAACTTCCCTAACCAAGTGTCACCCAGTTTAGAATCTAAGTCCTAAGTCTAAAACTTCTCTAGGGTAAAATTTTAGTCTAACCTTAAGAAAAAGACCCTAAAAATAAAAATAATAATGTAAACAAAAACCCACTTAAGTAATAGTTTAGTCTTCATAAAATTCTTGAGGTAAATGAAGAGAGTAAGAATTTAATTAAAAATAATGGATTTAAAAATTTCAAAGAAGAAATTATTTATTAACTTGTGAAAGTACAAAGATATTAATTTAATAATAAAAGGGAAAGATTTAATAGCGCAACTACCATTTTGGCTTTAATAAAAAGGGGAAAGAAGGGAATAATAAGAATTAGGAAACTAAGTAATGGAGGAAACATAATAAAGGAAAGATGTGAACTTATGGTAAAAAGCAAGGTCAACATAGTAAGGAATCTGCAATTAAGAACCTGCTAATTTGAGCTAATTTAGTAACATCATTTTTTTAGGGAAAGGGTTTAAAACATGTAAGGGGATCTAGGAACACCTAGGAGTAAATTTAGGAGTGACTCTAGGTGGGTGAGGGATTTGAGACAATTAATAAATTTAAAAAAAATATTTATTGGAGAAAAGAGGGGGATGGACGACACTTTTGCGATGGAGAATATTTAGAATATTTTATTGAAACTTAATTTAAATGTGATTAGAGAAAGTTGGTGGGTCTCAAAACTCTATAAAATAAAAGGGAGATGAGGAAGAAAGGGATCGGTTGTTAGCGTAATGTTATGTTGTCGGATTTGTGACATGACTGATTGCTTGTGAGGAGTTGGGATTTTCCAGCTCGGATAGAAGTGGTAGCTTGGCCTTGCGAGGTGAACTGGGAAGCTAGACATACCATCTGGATAGTGTGTGCCCCCTTTGTAGCTCAAGGGGATAAGGGGGAAGCAGAGTACCCCTAGTGATTTCCTGGGATGTACTGGTGTAGTCTCGATGGTCGGTGAGCAGGAGCGACACAAAGCGCACGAACGTCATTCGAAGCGGGCGAAAGGCAATGGTATGACTTTTATTTCTAGCAGAATAGAATGCATTATGCCTTACACTGGGTTCAGAATATCGTTGTAATGGAATGAATGACTATTTTTATTATTTACTTGGCGTTTAGAATGGTAAAGGTTGTAGCTGCTATTTGCTTAATCCTTTCATGTGACAAAGTATTATCCCTCCTACCATGCTTCACATTCTTACGTTTGCCTGCGTTTTTATGCATAGAGAGTTAAATTGCTCTGCTTGGGATGTCAAGGAGT
>JZKD02S1620663.1:543098-590059 GCA_000966675.3 Picea glauca
TAAATTATTTAAATAATAAATTTAATGGACAAATTACTAATTGGACAAGTGGTTAGAAGTCGATTAACCCTAAAATAAGGAAAGTGGGTTAACATGGTTAAAAGGTAACCCCTTGAGGAAGCTACATGAAATTATAAATAAGAGGAAATGCTCTCTCATTTTATATCAGACTAGAGCATATTGAATATCTACATGTGGCTAAGGTAACCAAAGGATATCTAAGCCGAATTTCAGAGAGAAGGTGAGGTAAAGAAGGTCAAAATTCAACAGAGGATAAATTATTTTGTTGATTCTTTCTAAGGTATGTGATCATATACACTAGGTCTATTACATAGTTACAAATCAAATTTGGATGATGAAATTGATGAGGGATTTTGGTTGAGTTACATGTTGGGTACATGGTTGATACAAGTAGTTGATGGGTTGGCACATACATGAGGTGTATAGTTGATGATGTTGGTACATATTGATGAGTCATAGTTGATGAGTAGTTGATACATGATTGGTACATGTTTGGATGCACTTGTTTATGGTACAGGTTGATTACAACTTGTTTGGTACATGTTGGTGCATGGTTGATGCACTTGTTTATGGTACATGTTGATTACAGGTTGTGGTATAGGTTGATGCATGGTTCAGGATTATTGGTATAGGTTGTTTGGTGTAGGTTTATTGGTACATGTTTAGAACAATATATCTCAAAGTGATAGTGTGACAGTGGTTCCATCATTCTACTTATACGTCAGGGCAATTGGATGGGGTAAGGACAGGTGGTTGTAGCCACCTTCTGGTTGTAGCCGGAGAACGTAGGGGGTTGTACCCTCCTTCTGGTTGTAGCCAGATAATTTGGGAGTTGGATCTTCCCTCAGGTTGTATCCTGAGAAACTAGGGGGTTGGAGCCTCCTTCTAGTTGCAGCTAGAAAACAAAGGAAGTTGGTGCTTCCAATAAATGTAATTCTGCAAGACATATAAGAAAAAAAATTATGTGGTTTTCTCCCTCTTTGGGTTTCCACATCAAAAATAGGTGTATTGTGTATGTGTATGATTGTTCATTTGTTCATTGCTTATTTACTCTATAGTTATTCGATGATAATGCTACATTCATATAACACTTGGATTATATGGTTAAAAAGGTCTAAATTTCTCTATTTCTAATTCACTCCCCCTCTCATTAATCCAACCATTGGTATCAGACAGGGTTCATTTAGAAATCAATTTAACCACTAAAAGGTAGATCATGGAGAGAAACAACTTGTATAAAAATGGAATACCACAGTTTGATGGACAAAAGTATGCATTTTGGAGCATAAGAATGAATACATATATACAAGCACTGGGATTTGAAATTTGGAAATCAATTGTAGATGGATACACAGTACCAGTAGTTCCTCCAACAAATAACAAAGTAGTGAAACTTGGTCAGAATAATTCCAAAGCCACAAATGCACTTATGAATGGTCTTGGTGAAACGATATTCACCAAAGTTGCACATTGTAAATCCGCTAAATATATTTGGGACAAACTTCGAAATATTTATGAAGGAGATTCAAAATTCAAAGCAGCAAAGCTTCAAACTTACAGAGGTCAGTTCGAACAACTAAAAATGAAGGAGGATGAGAATATTGTAGCTTACTTCTTACGAGTTGATGAAACAGTAAATGCAATAATAGGATTGGGAGAATAAATCGAAGAATCTGTAATTGTTCAAAAAGTACTAAGATCTCTTCCTATGAGATTTGACCCTAAGATATCAACACTCAAAAAAAGAATATATCTAAAATCAATAAGCATGTACGAACTACATGGAATATTCACAAAATATGAAATTAGAACCGAACAGGAAAATCTAGATGTTAGAGAAGCAGCGTTCAAAGCATCCAAAAGATCAAAAGCAAAATGGAAAGAAACAAGAAAAATAACATAGCAACAATAGTGACATCTCAGAAGATAATGAAGAAGTGGCCAACTTTTTCAAGAGATTGAACAAGGGAACCGACAACAGGTATAAAGGTAAGCTTTTTTTAATTTGTTTTAATTGTGATGGTATTGGTCATTTTGCTAACAAATGTACTCATAATAAAAAGAGAAATGATGAAGGTTACTCAAAAATCAAAGGCAAAAGAACCACAAAGAAATTTTTCAAGAAAAACTTATGCACCAAAGAAGGCATCGCATCATCAAATGAAGATGAAGTCAGTGACAGTGAAACATAAAGAGTTTTATTCATGGCAGTAGAAGACTCTGATAAATAAGACTTCGAAGAAAAACATGAAGAAGTCAAAGAAGAAATTGAAGAGGAAGAAGTTGACTATCGAGAGGAATTGATGAGTTCCATAGAAGTTATTTGAAGAGAAAAGAGGAAAAACAAGAAGCTACAAGAAGAACTAGACAAGAAAGAAGATACTCAAGAATTAGAACAAATTATCACAAATTTGAAGGTTCAAGTTGAAGAAGATAAAAGAATTGAAGTATCACTCAAAGAATAGTTGGAAGGCAGAGACAGGATCATTGAAATTTTGAAAGAAGATATTGTCACATTAAGAAAGGATCTTCAAAATAAAAATATGCAGAACAAGTCAAATGTTTTGAATGACATTATCAGTAGTCAAAGGCCTAATCGTGATCAGTCTGGACTTAGATACAATCATACGGAAAATGGATCAAGCTTCAAAACAAAAGAAAAAGAAACATATCCAAAAAACTATGCAGAAACAATCAAAGGGATATGAAAGTCTACATAGAAAATTGCAGGGATACTCCTCCACCGAGAAGATAAATATTTCAGAATCAACGATCGATAGAAACATATAGTTCTCTGGAAGAAGAAGGATTCATAAGAGCACCTCCTTTCAGAAGATATTCAACTCCCAGGTATCAAACTATATTTTTCGGTTTATGTTATGCATGCAATAATTTTTGACATAAAGATGTGAATTGCAGAGCTAACAACATGAACATAAACAACTTTGAAAGTCGTACACAAAAGGGTTATCCAACAAGTCCTAGTGAAACATAGAGAAGATGTTACAACAGGTTTGAATCATTAAGAATTGAAGTGGAATGCTACAACTGTAACAACTTTGGACAGATGGCCAAAGATTTCTGAATGACCATCCCTCCTATAGAACCACAACATAACAACAACAATCACAGACAAAAACCTCATAAAAGGACATGGATAAGAAAGCAGAATCAGTACAACAATGAAGAATGCACACCCGCTCTACAAGCTAAGAATAAGAAACGTGGTTGGTATGTTTCCAGTAGTTGTTCAAAGAACATGACAGGTGATAGAGACAAGTTTCTTACATTAATAAAGGAAAGAGATGGATCAGTCTCCTTCAGAAATTATGATTCAACTAAAATCATTGGAAAAGACAAAGTCATAATTGGGAACAAGAATACAAAAGAAGAAAATGTTCTACTAGTAGAAGATATGAAACATAATCTTCTAAGTGTGAGTCAAATGTGTGAATAAGGTCATAAAGTTACTTTCGATTCTCAAAAGTGCGAGATAATAAAAGAAGGTTCAAGAAAATTGATTGCTACAACTGCGAGAACTTCAAGCAATATATATGTGTTAAGTGAAATTGGAAATGAAAAGTGTTGTCTAGGAAAGGAAGATGAAAGTTGGCTATGGAACAAAAGAATGGGTCACATACATTTTGATAACCTTGTCAAAGTCAGCAAAAAAGAAGCAAATGGAGAAATGCCTCACATCACGAAACCAACCAACACTTTATGCAAGCATTGTCAACAAGGAAAGAAAACAAAGACCAGGTTCAAATCAAAGGAATATTCAACAGCAAGACCACTGGAAATTGTGCATACTGATCTAGTTGGAAAAACTACAACAAAGGGTTTAAAGTGTGAGAAATACTTTATGTTATTAGTTGATGATTACAAAAGAATGATTGCAATTTTCTTTCTCAAGAATAAGTCAAAAGCTTTTGAAAACTTCAATATCAACAAGGAAATGGTTGAAAATGAAATGGATTCAAAAATCAAATGCTTGAGATCTGATAATGGAGGAGAGCTCACTTCAAAGGAATTTATGGACTATTGTATAAGTCATGGAATAAAAAGACAATTCTTCGTTGCTAGGACACCTCAACAGAATGGAGTTGTTGAAAGAAAGAATAGGACAGTACAGGAAATGGCTCGAACAACGCTAATGGATTCCAGGTTGACAGATATGTTTTGGACACAGGAAATGCATACAACAGTTCCAATTCAAAACAACATAATGCTTCAGAAACAACATTGAAAAAACTCCCTACAAGCTATGGAAAGGAAGACCAACAAATGGAAAGAACTTCAGAGTTTTTGGAAGAAAATACTACATCAAAAGAGAAGCTGGCATAATGGAAAAGTTTGATTCTCGTGTGGACAAATGACTACTTGTTGGTTACTCAAGTACAAGGAAAGCATACAAGTGTTACAACCTGAGATCTAACAAAGTTGTGGAAAGCATCAACATAACAATTGATAAAACATATAGACAAGAATTAAAGGAAGAGGAAAATTAATCAGTGGAGCAGTTTTACAAAGAAGAAACAAAAGATGAAAAAGAAGTAGAAGGGGAAGATTAAGAGGATCCGACAGAAGAATGAGAGAAATTTCAACAAGTGCCTCCAAAGAAACCTAGAAGATGAGTAAAGAAGAATCATCCTTCAGAGCAGATTATCAGAAACAAAGATGTAAGACTTGATACTAGAAGAAGAATCTATTCACCAGAACAAACACACATAGCACTCTCATCTACGATTGAACCAACCTGTTTTGAAGAGGCCAGCAAGGATGAATTTTGGAATAAGGCCATGGATGAAGAATTTGATCAAATAGAGAAAAATGACACTTGGGAATTGGTTCCAAAACCAAAGGATAAGAGTATGATCAGCACAAAGTGGGTATACATGAATAAATTGAAAGAAGATGGATAGGTTACAAGGAACAAAGCTAGATTGGTATGTAAAGGATATGCACAAGTTGAAGGAGTCGAATTTGAAGAGACATTTGCCCTAGTTGCCAGAATGGAAGCAATCTGATTGCTTTTAGCTTATGCATGCTCCAAAAATATTAAAGTGTATCAGATAGATGTAAAATCATCTTTTTTGAATGGAGAACTTGAAGAAGAAGTCTACATTGAACAACCAGAAAGATTTCATTTTTCAGAGAACGCAGATTATGTGTGTAAATTAAAGAAGGCCTTGTATGGTCTAAAACAACCTCCTAGAGCATGGTACTCTAGATTGGATAAATATCTATAGTAGGCAAGATTCAGAAAAGGAAGTGCAGACAACAACTGCTACATCAAGGTAATTCAAGATAGTATTTTATTAATTGAAGTTTATGTTGATGATATTATTTTTGGTAGTGATGATGACAAGTTAAGCCATAAATTTGCAAAGGATATGCAGAATGAATTTGAAATTTCATTACTTGGAGAACTATCCTTATTTTTGGTACTTAAGATACGTCAAAGAAGACAATGAATTTTTATTTCTCAAACCAAGTATATCATAGAAATGCTAAAGAGGTTTGGAATGGAATATTACAAACAAGTTATCACTCCCATGCAAACCAATTGCAAGTTGACCAAAGAAGATGATTCAAAGTCTACAGATCAGAGGCAATACAAAACAATGATTGGTAGCCTACTATATGTGACAACATCCAGACCAGATGCAATGCAGGTAGTTGGACATGTCGCATGATTTCAAGCAACACCAAAGGAATCACATGTATTAGCAGTGAAGAGGATTTTCAGATATCTCAAAGGAACAAAAGAGTTTGGATTATGGTATCTAAAAGGAAAGGATCTATCTTGTATTGCCTAAACAGATGTAGATTGGACAGGTTGTATTGATGACCGACGAAGCACCAGTGGAGTAGTGTTCTACTTGGATGAGTGTTTAGTATCATGGCTAAGAAAGAAACAATCATCAGTATCTTTATCTACAGTCGAGGCAGAGTATATTGCAGCAACAACATGTTGTACATGGGTTCTTTGGATGAAACAAACTCTGACAGATATATAAGCTCAATATGATGAGCCCATTCCAATCTATTGTGATAATAGAAGCACCGTCAGTATATCAAAGAACCCCATGATGCACTCCAAAAAGAAGCAAATTTCAATCAAGTATCACATTTTATGGGAACAAGTTGTGGAAAATAACATCAGAGTTGAGTACATGGGCACAAAAGAACAAGTGCCAGACATCTTTACAAAACCACTTCCACGGGAAGACTTTGAGTATCTTTTCCAAAGACTCAGAGTAATTTCTACTCCAAAATAAATGCTTTTGAATTCTTATCTTATATGTCTTATATGTACATGAGGAAGCACCATAAAGAGGACAGTTCAGTTAGGGGGAGCAACCTCGGATGGAAAAATACATTTTCAATTGATGACAAAGGGGGGTAGATTTATTAGATGCAGAGGATAGAGGCATGGTTCTAGGGGGAGGATGAGCGATATAACTTCAATATTGCATGACCTAATTTCATTATTGCATCAAAGTGTTGCCATCAATTCCAAAGGGGGATATTGTTAATTAAGGTTGGTTGTCATTGATTTCAACCCTTGAAGGAAGTTGGAGAACCTAGGTTTAGGTAATGGACCCAAGTTTGTTTGATGGATAAAGGTATGAGTTTTGATGTATTTTTAGATAATAATATTCTATATGGATAGTGCATTTCATGCCATTTCTAGTGGTATGTGGATTGTCACATAACTCCTCATGGTTAGAAATTTATGTCCATGTGAAGTTGGAGAACCCTCATGATTCATCTAAAAGCCCCAAAAGGTCAAAGTAGCCAAAGTGGTTTAAGATATTTTTAGAAGTTAAATAATAAATTAAAGCAATGAGTGTACTATAATTCAAAAGTGAATACAAAAGAAATTATTTAAATAATAAAGTTAATGAAGAAATTACTAAGTTGACAAGTGGTTAGAAGTGGGTTAGCCCTAAAATAAGGGAAGTGTTTTAAGATGGTTAGATGGTAACCCCTTGAGGTAAAGTGAAGTGATGAGTGTACTATAAGTCAAAGTGGATACAGAATAAATTATTTAAATAATAAAGTTAATGGATAAATTACTAATTGGACAAGTGGTTAGAAGTTGGTTAACTCTAAAATAAGGAAAGTGGGTTAATATGGTTAAAAGGTAACCCCTTGAGGACGCTACATGAAAGTATAAATAAGAGGCAAGGCTCTCTCATTTTATATCACACTTGTGCATATTGAATATCTACAGGGGACTGAGGTAACCAAAGGATATCTAAGCCAAATTTCATAGAGAATGTGAAGTAAAGAAGGCCGAAATTCAAGGGAGGATAAATTATTTTGATGATGCTTTCTAAGGTGTGTGATCATATACACCAGGTCTATTACATAGTTAAAAATCAGATTTGGATGATGAAATTGATGAGGAATTTTGGTTGAGGTACATGTTGGGTACATGGTTGAGACAAGTAGTTTATGAGTTAGCACATACATGAGGTGTATAGTTGATGATGTTGGTACATGTTGATGAGTAGTTGATACATGATTGGTACATACTTGGTACATGGTTGGATGCACTTGAATATGGTACAGATTGATTACAGGTTGTTTGGTATAGGTTGGTGCATGGTTGATGCAAATATTTATGGTACAAGTTGATTACAGGTTGAGGTATGAGTTGATGCATGGTTGATGCATGGTTTAAGTTTATTGGTATAGGTTGTTTGGTGCAGGTTTATTGGTACAGTTTTACAACAATATATCTCAAAGTGATAGTGTGGCAGTGGTTCCATCATTCTAATTATACATCAAGACGGTTGGACAGGGCAAGGACAGGTGGTTTTAGCCACCTTCTGATTGTAGCTAGAGAAATTAGGGGGTTGTAGCCTCCTTCTGGTTGTATTCATAGAATTGGGGAGTTGGAGCTTCCCTTAGGTTGTAGCCTGAGAAACTAGGGGGTTGGATCGTCCTTCTAGTTGCAGCTAGAAAACAAAGGAAGTTGGTGCTTCCAATGAATGTAATTCTTCAAGACATATAAGAAAAATCATTATGTGGTTTTCTCCCACTTTGGGTTTCCACGTAAAACATTGGTGTATTGTATATGTCTATGATGGTTCATTTGTTCATTGTTTATTTACTCTGCAGTTATTGGATGATAATGCTACATTGATATAACACTTGGATTATATGGTTAAAAAGGATTAAATTGCTTTATTACTGATTCATCCCCCCTCTCAGTAATCCAACAATGCTACCATACCACATTTCATAATGAGTCATGTTTTCAAGAGCATGAGATGTGCACATTTGTTTCATATAAAATACAAATAGAACAACATCATCCCAAAACATCAATTTACATTCGTGATAAACATCATGGAATGAACCATATTTAGGAGTGTATCGTTCATTCATTCTGATAAAACATTATATTGATAATTGTGTGGATCTCTCATTTCATGTTTGATCCCAAATTGTATAAGGTAGATTTAAAATTAGTTAAATGTATATTCCTTTAAATAATTAATGCAAAGATAGCTAATACAATACTTACCAAGTCATTTTGAATACATACATAAAAAAAAATTAAAAGTTTCAAAAGCTTGTGATTTATATTTTAGAAAGTACACTGAGCACATCTTGGTGTAATCATCAATAAAAAAACATGATACATTTGTCTGCATTTGTATAAGGAATAGGCATAGGGCCACATAAATCATAATGGATCAGTTCATTTTTTTTTACATTCTCTAGAAATAAAATAATGAAATGTTTGTTTGCTATGATTTCCAAGGATACAAGCATCACATTGCTTCAATTTCCTAGGAATAGTAGGCAAACCATAAACACTATTCTTTTTCAATACATGAAGGATGACATAATTAAGATGAACAAATATAGCATACCATAAAATACTAGATGACAGTATAGGTTCACTATGATGAAAGAGGTATGCAAAATTATATGCATGAGAAGATGTCCCATTCAACTTTATCACTCTTCCATCTTCCAGTCTAGTTCACAAAACCATGTTGTTAGAATCCTTCCTTATTTCAACTTTGCCACTGAGGATATGAATAGAGTGGTTTTATTGTTGGATGTGAACAAGGGAGAACAAGTTCATTTGCAACTCAGGCTGATAAATCACATTATGAAAAAAAATCAAGGAATTGATGCAACATAAATTTGATGGTGTCCATTCCATAGGTTTGAGAATTTATTTATCTACAAAATATGCTATGTCATATACATTGTCATTGAAGTGTTCGAATAATTCTCTTCGGAAATTAATTTTGGAGGTTTCACCCACATCAATAATCGATGCATATCTCCAAAGAGTATATGAAGTGTTAAACAAATCTTCAGTTACTTCTATATTGCAATGGGAAATAATGTAATGAGCAGATTCATGTGCTTTACCTTTTTCTAGTTCTATAGTTTTACCTTTGTCCTATTTTTTATTTTTTCTATCTTTTTTAATCTTCTCCCATGGAACTTTGGAGTCATTCACTTCATGTAATCCATAATTTTTGTAATGGGTATGGTGAATATTGAATCTTTCACCTTGGTCATATCTACTATAATGTACCTCAATTTACCATAAAATATATATATATATATATATATATATATATATATATATATTCTATGAGGCATTGATCTCCAATTTCATCCTTACATGATTGTTGATTAAGGAAAAATATTTATTAAAGTTATAATCTTCGTTGTCGTAACTTAAGTCTGTCTCACCACATGGTGCCATTTACATGCCTGTCTAATTTACTGGATGTAGAAATTTATATGATAAGATATCCAAGGGTTTTAGTAATTTCCCTTTTTTTATTCCAATTCCACTCATATACATAACTATCTATACCACGAAACTAGGCTTAGGACTTATAGTCCTAGTCTCTCTCCCTGCACAAGGGAGCCTTAAGGGTTATGTGAAAAACTATTTGAAAGGTCCATTCAAAAGTGATTATTGGTTTACTATGTAATATATACGCATAGTCATGGGGTTGGAGTTATTCCATACGGATGAAAGAAATGCCTTAGTGGTAAGCGCTTAGCATTAAAAACATGGCGTCGATTATATATAGGACTCCAATTCGTCATATGCTAATCTCTTTACCCAACAGATTTTGGGTAGCAAGATCCTAGGTCAACTTTATCTTAACAAAACTATGTCCAAACAAAACCTTTCCCAGAAAAAATAACTAATTGTGGCAAAGCAGTTGAGGTATACAAGGTCCCAACTCGTCGAGTCTCAAAGAACTCATTTACTTAACTAATTGTGGCAAAGCAGTTGAGGTATACAAGGTCCCAACTCATCGAGTCTCGAAGAACTCATTTACTTTATGAATGTTTTGAGCTGAAAGAATAGATAACTGTCCAGGGGATTTTATGGCTCTCTATCCACCGTTTAATGCCAAACTTAAGTATGTGAGTTTCAATACTCTTATCTAGCCCTTCGTCCAGTCTAGTACTGCCAACTCTACCGTTAGCACATGGATAGACCGTCCTTTGTACTGCAACATTTAACCACGTAGGTAAGGTTTTTCTCTTAGGGTTTTAATGTGTCTATTGTATCATTGTGGAGTTTACAAAAGGCTCTACATATTGTTTTCTTACTGAATAATTTCACCAATTTTGGGAGAAACGCTACTCGAAGGAATGACGATGTCATTCGCCTTTCCTGGTAAGACTTTTGTTGGCTCTATTATCTGGTTACGAAGTGAGGTTTGAAATTCTGTAAGTATTAACATAATCCTCAAGTTAAACTTACTTGTTCTTTCTTGAACCTATTATTTTTGTTACCCTATGCAACCTTCTTGGATTGTTTCCTTCTTTCGATAGGTAATGCCTACTGTGGATTTATCCTTCAATTTCTTGAGTATTCTCAACATCTTGGACCCTTGTTCTGTCTTATGGGATTTATGCTTGTATTGTTTCTTTGGGGTAAAATCATTTCTAGGTCTTTATTAACCCGAATGTCGTTACTCTCTTGAGGTCTCCCACTCGAGTAAGTAGAGGCTGGATAGTAAACTTGTCGTGGAACTGCGCATAGTCTTAGTATGGAGTAAGTTTTCTTTTATGAAACAAACACACCCAATACTAGTTCCTTCCCATCTGGTTTGTCAAGGGATGAGGTTTTCTTTATTTTCACTTCCTAGGATTTCGTAGTTTATCATTAACATTACCCATTACAGTCTGTAAGTAAAGTCTTATGTTGGATCCTCGTGAGACTGTGCGGGAGCCACATTTTCTTTCCTTTATGTTTAACACATTACTATCTAGTATCGCTAGTATATGACTGTTGCAATTCCGAATAGTTTATTAGAGGAAACCTACAACATATGAGGTCCTTTTCTTTCACCGATGTTACTTGTCATTAACGTTACCTACATCATTGAATTCAGTAGAAAGGTATCTCTGTAATGACTGTTTAACTTATGAAAATACTACCCTTGGTAATTTGGTTCTGAAGGGTTTTAAACTCAACAGTTAGGTAGTCTTTGTTCTGTGTGAAAGGTTTGTAATATATCTTCACATCGTTTGAAAGTTAAGGAAACTAGTCTTGTCGATTGCTTCATTTCATTAAATCTGTTTGCGACTGGATATAATTTCTTTCCTTTGTTTTTAATCATTCAATAGATTCGATATGTATCACTAATGATGGGCCTTGTTGATGTGAGGGTACCCATCTGGTTGTCATTGGACCATCTTCCCTCAGCCTAGACGTTGATCCAATTAGATAGAGACAAGTAAAGGATGCACGTATGTAGCTCCTGAGTTGAGTACCACTCTGGAACACTCAGTTACTACATTTTTCATTATTTTGACAAATTTTTCATCTATTTTCTTTCATACAAATACTAATATTTGAATATTAAATCTTTCTAGGCTTTTATCCACACAAACGTTTCGAGTGATTTGTTCCTGATTCTGGCAAAAAAGGTATTCGATTTCCCTTTGTAACCCTACATGACTTCAATAAGTGAAGGACACAGTTTCATTATATGTTTAAAGAATTTTGGTAGTCTCATTTGATTACCTATAAGGGATGGAAATAAGAGAATTCCCAAATCACATTTTTGGTTTCTGATATGGTTACTAAGTGTAATAACTCCCTTGAAGTTTACTCTACAAGACTTCTTTTATTGGTAGTAATATAAATATTTTTGGGTGATTTTATTTGCCCATCCCGATTCCATCCTAACCTACAATTTATTTTTGTCATGGCGGTCCTCTTAAATTGTATATTCAACTTCAAATGTTTGTGTAGCCCGAAATATAGTTATGCATTGTATGAAAAAGAACTTGTAAAATTTATGAGGTTTATACTTTGTAAAATCAAATAGACATTTCATGTTATACACATATATAACGACATAAGAGTCTTCCACAACGTTTTTCCTTATTTTGAGGTTTTGTGAATACTGTGATTCTATAGCTTACTCACTGTAATATTTAGAAGTATATGTTTTCTTCCTTACTTTCAAGTTTTGGGTTTGCAAGGGTATGATTCAAAGTCCAGTTCACTTAAAATGTTTCCGTGTATTTCATTGTTATCAGGTTATTACAATTTCTGGGACGACTTATACTTCTTTGTTAACAAAGTTTTATAATTTTTCAGATATGTGTAAATCTATTTACGAGTTCCAAAATAGTCTTTGAATTCATCGGATCTCATGCCTCTAGAATTTAGTTACAGATCTTCGTAAGTGTGTGCTAGACTTTAGATCTGTTCAAGTATTACTTCTAAAACATAATGTATATTCAACTAGACATAATTGCCTTCTAAATTCTCAATAATACCTACTAATATATATATATATATATATATATATATATATATATATATATATATATATATATATATATATACTTTAGTTTTCTTGTGATGAAATCTTGTAATTCACATGCTTAATATATATACTGTAGTTTTCCTTTGATGAAATATTACAATTTGCATGCTTATTTTCATATATATATATATATATTAGATACTCGTATGCATAGTTATCTCTTATTACACTATAACCATTTAAAACAGTAGTTCCATTCAGATAGGGTACTCCCACAAATTAGAGATAACTCATAGGGAGATAAATACATATGTAGCATGGGTATGAAATGCTTGAGATACCCATATTTCCCTCCAATTATGATTACTAACAGAAAGATCAGATATACAACATGCATTGAACTGGAAGCAAGATTCCTAACATAATTAATGGAGTAGGATCCACAAAATTACAATTATAGTTTTCTTCAAAATTAAATAACATAACATCTCGTGTATATCTAATTCAAATAAAAATTCCCATCAACAAATGATTCATCATGACATGTAGACAGAGAAGGGGAAAGTATATATATCTATGCAAAGCTGTCGAATAACAAAGGGAACAACCACGTTCCTTCCAACCTTAGAGCAGGACAACCAATTCACTTGTCATGTTCACCCCCTAGCATGCCCATGAGTCCATGAGGGGTAACTCAGAACTCCTCCTCAACAAATGCCTTTCAAATTCAACAATCTTCTCCTTGCCTCACACTCAACAAGTAGTGTTCATAACAACAAGCAATAAGTAATCCTTCCCTTAGCATACTAGGCAATGTCCTACCTCCTCACATATGCTATATATAAAAACCAAAAATGCCTAGGTATTTTTCCCTCTTGGGAATTTTCGCAGCTTTCCAAATCCCTGATTTTCAGGGGCAGCCAATGGCCAAATTCCTGATTTTCCACTTGTAACAATCAACCCTAAAGTAGTTCCAACATGTTCCCTACTCATGGAGTCATCGTCAACTGATTTCAACATGGTTGTTCCATCTGTTCTCCTGCAATAATTATAAAATATTTGTTTTTCATACAAGTGTCACAGTTAAGTAGTTAGTTGGCTCAAATCAGATATCTACCCAACAGTCATAATAATTATTTACAATTAACCAAATTCAAAATTTAAAATTTCCATAAATGGAAAAAAAATTCCAATTTTGAATTTACCAAAAACTTAATAAATTTCCTAAGAAATTGCAAATTCAAAAATAATTTATTTTTGGGGATGTCACATCTACCACCCTACCTATGAAGTCTTCCTTACACATCCTCTTTTCTTTCCTTCTCCTCTAGAAGAATCATGTGGTTGACTCTTCTCTTTCTAAGAAAAGCACATGGTCTCACCGGTTGAATGAGATGACTTATCTCCAAAGGATTTCTCACGTTATGTAACTTTCTCCACCAAATTTTCAAATGTGATAGATTTCATTTGACCGCTTGCTTCCAGAAATTGAAGGTAGTGTGAATATGTAGGTTATATGGAATTAATGAATGTTGTGAGAGGAAGGTCTATATTCACCCTAGTAGCATCATTTCCATGCATTATGGCTTTGATCTCAAAAGCTAAATCCATATGATCATCATTATTCAACTCTAGGATGAAGAGCTTCACCATAAGTTGTATAAGTTCCATTTCTAAGTGTGTGTCATACAAGTCATTTAATATTTTCGAAGTACTATAGGATTCATTAATAGAAGCAATATGCAAACTCACTTATCGACGTACTATCACAAAAATCACAACATATCATTTATGGTATTTGTCCTTCCATATGGAAAAGTCTTTGTTTGATATAATAATGGTTGATCTACTACTCTTCAGATTCATTTCTTACACATCTTAAATAGTAGCTGATTAAAATTCTTATTCATTGACAACTTCAAATATACCATTCCACAAGTCATTGAAGATAAAACTGCTTTTGATCTTTCTGTAACATTCTTTTTAGCTCCCTTTACCAGTCAACACTATGTCGACGATGGTAATGAGAGAATGCATCTTGTGTTACCTTGAATCATGCATTGAAGAAATAAATTATTAGGGACCTAGCCTCCCTAACCCCTTACATACGTAGAATAATATATTTTCCATGTAATAAAGGAGGATATTAATAAATAATTCCTAGTTAATAAGGTGAACAAGTCAAATGTAAGAAGACCTAATAGAATCTTCCACTTCTAGAAATATCTACCTCTAGATTGTTCTTTTGTTTGATAGATTTAGTATAAATAGGAGTCGACAACATGAGAAATTTTTGTCTTGAGAATTATTGTAATAGAGTGTTGCTCTGCTGGAGGTTTCCTGCTCAAAGAGGCGAGTGAAAATTGCTCCCATTTTAATGAAGGTATCATTTTGGTGTGCTATTATCTATATTTTTTTGTTTCATTGGTCATTTATGTGATATTCTTATTTCTACTCAATATAACATAACTAGTTGCATAATATGTGGTATCAGATCCTTTCCTTGGAAGGAATTATGGGTTAATTTTTTTTCAAGGTAGAGATGTGTTTCGACGTCTTTAAAGTAGAGTGATATGTCGTTCAACACATAAATCCATGGTCAGGGAAGAATACACATAGGAAATATGAGAGGTTTTAAGCTCACATTATTGGACACCCTTGTAGATCCAGTTGGTACCCCTTAGAGTGGTATTGTATTAGACAACACTTGTATATGGACTTAATATTCCAACTACCTATGTTATATCAGAATCCCCCTTAGGTATTCTAAAAATAGCTATAAATCAACCAATTGACTTTATCACTACTATAGTGGCACTGAGAAAAACACTCAAGAAGATAATCTTTAGTACCTAGGTAATCATGTAGTAGGGATAAGGGTATGGTCTAGCCTCCTTAGTTGGTGCCCTAAGACATTGGGATGAGTAATATTTTTCAACCCTACACGTATATCAGAGAGATATAGAAAACAAAAAACACTTGTTTGTAGGAACCCTGAAAACCCTAATTCTTGGTATACAAAGAAAACACAAAAGGAACAAACAAGATCTATTGTCATGCAACCTTGCCTCCTACATTATTGTTGTGAAACTACTACACTTTTTTCCAGTTAAGAATTTGATAATATCAACACTGCACTACTATTTAGATCAGAGTATAACTCTGCATGAGATAAAAAGAAAAAGAAAAAAGACTTGAGCTTGACTGCACCCTTATTTGAGACCTATCACATTGGATTCCCATTTTCAACTTGATCTTTGTGATACCCTTCAACCATAACCTCTTTTCTATGTGGACCCACCTACCCCCTTCCTATGTCCCCCTTTCATCATTTCCCACACCCACATCCAAGACCTTGAATCATGCTTCAATTCCTTGTCATTTGATCTCTCAAGGATCTAGAAGGAATTTTGGCAGATCGATGCCAATATTTCCACCATCAATTCATCCATGCATTCCACTATAGACTCCAAAATGGAATACCTGAAATAGGACATGATGAGGGAATTCTCTACCCACATGGAACAACAACTTGAAATCCATCTTCAATCCTTCATTGTCTATCTTTTCGCCAAATTGAATATTCTTAGATGCCTTCCCTCATCTAACCAACATTTGCACCCCAAAGGTGATACTTCCTTAAATTCATAGAATTTTCAATCCAATCACTTTCAATGTGACCTATGTCTTCGTAGAGTGGGCGTGAATAAATTTGATGGCTCAGATCGCATGGGCTGGGTCACCCAAATAGAACACTACTTTTATTTTCATGACATTACTAATGTGTTGGCCAAACATTGTTATGGTGTTCTCCATTTGAATCCTGAATGTTGGCAATGGTGGAAATGGCATAAAAAGGCATGGCAAGGGTATGTGGATTTGAGATAGTTTGTTGAATATATTTATGACAAGTTTGAAACTAACACCCATTATTTAGGTCGTTTGATCAAGTTGAAACAAAATAGACCAATGGAAGAGTTTATAGCTACCTTTTAGAAATTGGCTTTAAAAACCAAGGGCATGATAGATGAGTTTTTAATGGAATGATTTATCTCTGGCCTCAAGGATGAAATACATGACCATGTATGCATGGCTTTCCCCTAGACATGGTTGGAAGATACTAAACGGGCCAAGGAAGCACAAGTAGTCTCATCCCAAACCAGAAAACACCCTTTATTTATTTCCCTAAACCCACCCCTCCCACCCCTCCTATCACTCCCCTCAAGATAAATAAATTGACTTAGGATGAAATGGCTGAAATCAAACTTAAGAATCTTTATTATAATTGCGATGACAAGCAGTTTATGGGGCACAAGTGTAAGGAATAGAATATCTTTATCGCCATGTTTGAGGATGTTTCTGAAGAAGAGGAATTTGCTTCCCCTGTACTTTAGTTCACCACACAAATGGATATTAATCCACCCTCTGATCCATAAGAAGTTGAACCGCTAATTTCCTTGAATTCACTTACTAGTTTCTCTGCCCTCCAAACCATTGAGTTAATTGGCTACATCAAGCACAAAAAAGTCATCATTCTCGTTCAAAATTGTAGCACTCATAATTTTATTCATCACCTCATTTCCCAAGAAATCAAGTGCTATGTCCTTCCAGTTAATAATTTCCAAATCATGATTGCCAATTGGGGTTTCCATGAGATGTGGAGGGTGTTATGAAAATCTACGCCTACAGATTGGTCCACCTGAAATCTCATATGATTTTTATTATCATAGGTAGTTGTGACATTGTAATTGGTGTTGAATGGATACACATTCTCGTCCCTATCACCATGTATGTCTAGAAATTAACCATTCAATTCTAGCAGGAGGGACAACAACATGAGTTCCAAGGAATCACCATAGGTTCACAAAAGATCATCAGTTCCAACCAAATGGAAACACTCCTCAGAAAAGGTCATTATGGCATTATTTCCCAACTTCATTCCACTTAGGTGGCCGAAACACCCTCTATCCATCCAAACCTCTAATATATGCTCTCCCAACACCAAGTTGTGTTTCAAATTCCCCAAGTACTTCCTCCTCACAATTTCCATGATCATTCCATTTCACTAGTTCCAGGAATTCTTCCCATAAATTTTCTCTATTATTATCATCCCTTCACCTAGAAGAATGAAATTGATAAGAATGTTCAATAATTTCTAGAAGTCGATGTCATTCAGCCCAGTACGAGACCTTATTCTTCTCCAATAGTCATGTTACTGAATAAAGATGGTACTTGGGGCATGTGTCCTTATTTTTGCGCCCCCAATAAATTCACAATCAAAGACAAATTTCTTATTCATGTCATTGATGACCTTTTGTATGAATTGAGTGGTTCTCAATATTTTACCAAACTGGATCTCCATTCCAGCTACCACCAAATTCATATGAAAGAAGAAGAGATTCCCAAGACCTCATTCAGAAATCATGAGGGTCACTATGAGTTCTTGTTCATTCCATTCAGACTTTGTAATGCTCCATCCAATTTTCAAAGTCTCATGAATCATTTCTTCCATCCTTTCCTCCGTCATTTTTTCTTGGTTTTCTTTTATGATATCCTCATCTATAGAAAAACTTGGCAATCCCATATTACCCATGTGGATCATGTTCTCTAGTTACTGTCTCAGCAAAAACTTTATCTTAAGCAGTCTAAATGTTCTTTTGGAGCCTCTAAAGTTGAGTACCTCAGACATATTTTCGACAAGGATGGTGTCAGAGTGGATCTGAAGAAAATTGAAGCTATGTAGGATTGGACAAGACCAAAAAATGTTAAACTTTTTCATGGTTTCCTGGGTTTGACGAGTTAAAATCGCAATTTTGTTCATAATTAAGAAAAAATGGCAAATCCCCTCACAATACTCCTTAAAAGGAATTCTTTTAGTTGGACTCGTGCAGTTGACCATTTCCTTCCCAAGATTTGAAAATGACTATGTTCAATACTCATTCTATGGCTCTCCCTTAATTAAACAAAACCTTTGTACTAGAATGTGGCACCTCAGGGAAAGGCATTGGGGATGTCCCCATGCAATATGGTTGACCTTTATCCTTCACCAGAAAAAATATGATCGAACTTTGTCCTTCACCAACAAAAAATTGTTTGAGTGACATTTGGGCCAATCCACCTATGAAAAAAAAAATGTTTTTTCTTTTTACATGTTGTGGATATCTAGCGTCCTTATCTCTTGGGGAAACTCATAAAAATTAAAAAAGATCATCAAAGCCTCAATTATTTTATGGAACAATAAATTTCTTCCCTAGAGAAAAACAATTGGGTAACCAAGTTGTTTGGATATTATTATGAGATCATTTACAAAAAAGGAAAATAAAATGTGGTGGTTGATGTTATTTCAAGGAAATCTAAAGAAGACAGGTCTTTTTTTTCCCTCTCATTCATTGTTGGATATTAGCATCAAGAGGTTCACTAATAGTCGTTACAAGACCCCAAACTTTCTAGACTGATCCAAATACTACAACATGATCCTTAGGGTTATCCAGGGTATTGATAGCATCATGAAAATATTCATTACAAAGGTCAATTATATTTAAGAAAGCATTTGAACCTTAAATCCACCAGAACGGGTCAAACTTTATTTTTTCTGGGACAGTATGAAATAGGACATCCACACCTTTATGGATAAATGTGATACATAGCAAAATAATAAGGGAGAGAATGTCAAATCTTCAGGAACACTCCAACCACTTTCGATTCCACCTATATTTTGGACATATATTTCTATGGACTTCATTGTTGGCTTACCTAAATGAAGAAATAAGTCGGTCATCAAGGTAGCAGTGGATGGTATTTCCAAATATGATCATTTATACGTCTTAAACACTTGTTCAAAGGATCCAAAGTGGCTCAAATGTTTATGGATAATATCTTCAAAATTCATGGCATGGCTCATTCTATTCTTTCTGACCATGATCCAACATTTACCAACACTTTCTGTCAAGAATTATTTAGACTCAAGGGAACCCAATTGTATCTCACCAAAACATATCATCCTCAGACTGGTGGAAAAACTAAAGTGGTCAACAAGTGTGTGTAAACCTTTTTGAGGTATTTTGCGTCTGATAGAAAAAATTAGTGGGTTCCTCACTAAATGGTGGTACAACAACTCTTGCCATACCACCACTCACATGACTCCCTTTGAAGAAGTCTATGGACAAAATCCACCCTTAGTAGTATACATGTCTAGTGTGACCAAATTTTAGCAAGTGGATCAAACTCTTTGAGTCTCCATGGAAATTTTTCATACTCTCCAAGAAAATTTGGTCATGGCTTCGAATCACATGAAACAACAAGCAGATTGGGGCCCCATTCTAAACGCGATTTTTTTGAAGGGGACTAGGTGTTTTTTCGTATGCAACCTTATAAGAATACATCACTCAAATCCCAACAATGTGAGAAAATCGCCCCCAAATTTTTTGGTCCTTATCATATTCTCAAGAGAGTGGGGTCAATGGCCTACAAGTTAGAGTTTCCCCATCACTCTATCCATCTTTGTCACTCTAAGATCCATCTTGTTTTTTATGTCAAGTTAGAGTTTCCCCGTCATAGTAAGGTTCCATTTGGTTGCAGCCACAAGTAGTATTGTACTAGCATGATTTTCGTCTCCTCTAGCACACCATCAAGGAATTTTTAGTTCAGTGGAAGGACACACAACTAGAAGATGCCACCTTGGAAATTGGCTACCATTCTGTAGTAATTTATTTGTCTCAAGACTCGAGGACAAGGATTTTTTTAGAGGAGAGGGGATGTTAGAGAGATCACCTACCTAACCCCTAACGTAGGTAGAATAATATATTTTCCATGTAAGAAAGGCCGATATTAGTAAATAAGGCCTAGTTAGTAAGGTGAACAAATCAAATGTAAGAAGACTTAATAGAATCTTCTCCTTCTAGAAAGATCTTCCTCTAGATTGTTCTTTTGGTAGATATATTTAGTATAAACAAGAGCCCGGGGCATGATAAGTTTTTGTCTTTAGAATTATTGTAATAGAGAGATGATTTACTTACTCGAGGTTTTCCCCTAGAAGAGACAGGTGAACATTTCTCACATTCCAATAAAGGTATCATTTTGGTGTGTTATTCTCTATAATATATTGTTTTGTTGGTAATTTATGTGATATTCATGTTTCTACTCAATATAACATAAATAGGTGCATAACACATTAACACATTTGATATATAACAACAACATGGATGGTGAGAAAATATAATCCAAGAATTTATGGAAATAAATTAATACATCGAGATCAGTACACACACTAATAACAACAAAATGTAATATATCAACATTTTATATTGAATTTTTCTCAACCCTATTCACTAGACCTGATACGGTCAAGGGGCAATGTGGGTGACTTCATGCGTACAATAGACCAGATCGATGGAGAGAATGTGTTGTAGAGCGAATGTTGAAAATTTGGATTGAAGGTGTTGTGTATCCATGAAGGAAACATGTGTTGCATGGTAGCGTAGTCCTTGCTAGTTTGGGATGGGAGTAAATGCGACTGAATACAGTCATGTGGATAGAAATTTGAAATAAATTTGGTTTGCATGCAGAACATAGTATTTATGAATTAGTTCTTCCTAGAACATATAAAAAAATATCAACATTTAAAAGGTTATTGGAAACAAAAAATTTAGCATTCCTGTATTGTGGAGAGAAAGACAAAAAAATAGTAGTAACGTCTGTTACATAGGTTCGTGGAAAAAAGAACAAAGAAATTCGCATCCCCGAATTAGTTATCTTTAAAAGAAGGGCTCCTCGACAGAAAAGAAATTGAAAATTTTCAAATTATAGGTTCCTGGACATAAAATAAATTGAAAATCTTCAAATTATAGGTTCCTAGACAACATAAATTATACATACCAAATATGTAATTTTATAAAGTAGATATTTAGTTTTATACATTCAAAATATATACTTTTATAACGTATGGGGATGAGATTTTATAGAGCATGCACGGAGCCCTCATTTCATACTTAGGCAGTTTTTGTATCGTGAGTTCTCAAGCTGGCGGGCTCAAAATTGGGCATCTAATGTTCCGTTCCCTACAAATAGCACCCACTGTTCCGAGATATAGAAATTGACTAGCGGAGTTGCAGAGTATAGAAATTTATCAGAAAATACTAATGTCTATTACATATCTCTAGAAAATACATGAACATTTAAAAGCATGCAATAGAATAGTAATAACGTTTGTTACATAGAATCATGGATAAAAACGCGAAAAAATTAGCATTCCCGAATTAGTTTTCTTTAAAATAAAGGATTTTCTTAGACAGAACAAATTTAACACAGATGAATTAGTTTTCTTTACATACGTTTTACAGATGCTCGTGGAGAGAAACAAAAAAAAATAATAGTAACGTTTGTTACATAGGTTCATGGAAAAAAACACAAAGAAATTAGCATTCCCGAATTAGTTATCTTTAAAACGAGGGATCCTAGGCAGAAAATAAATTGAAATTTATCAAATTTTAGAAAGTAGATATTTAGTTTTATACATACAAAATATGTACTTTTATAAAGTATGGGGATGATATTTTATAGAGCATACACAAAGTCCTCATTCGATACTTAGCGAGTTTTTGGATGATGGGTTCTCGGCCTAGCAGGTTCAAAATTGGGCCTCTGTTGTTTCGTGGCCTACAAATAGCACAGAGAGTTCCGCGATATACAAATTGACAAGAAAACTTGTGGACTATAGAAACTTGTAAAAGAATAAATAATGTCTGGTACATATCTCTGGAAATTTCATCGACATTTAAAAGTGTACAATAGAATAGTAATAACGTCTGTTACATAGTTTCGTGGAGAAAAACACAAAAATTAGCATTCCTGAACTAGTTTTCTTTAAAAGAAAGGGTTCTGGATAAAATAAAAATTGAAATTTATCAAAGTATAGGATCCTGGACACCAAAAAAGTTAGCATACAATAAAATAGTAACAACGTTGTGCACGATAAAAAAATTAGCATACAATAGGACACAAAAAATGTAGCAGACCTCCATACTTAGCCAGTGTTTAGATCGCGGTTTCTCAGGCTGGTGAGCTCAAAATTGGCCCTTTGTTGTTTTGTGGCCTACAAATAGCACCAAGAGTTCCATGATATACAAATTGACAAGCAGACTTGTGGACTATAGAAATTTAGCAAAAATAAATAATGTATGTTACATATCTTTGGAAATTACATCAACATTTAAAAGCATATAATAAAATAGTAATAATGTTTGTTATAACCAAAAATTTAGCATACAGTAGAATAGTAACAACATCGTGCAAGAAAAAAAATTAAGCATACAATAAGACACAAAAAATGTAGCAGACCTCCATACTTAGCCACTTTTTGGATCGTAGGTTCTTGGGCCGGCGGGCTCAAAATCGGGCCTCTATTGTTCTGTGGCCTACAAATAGCACCGAGATTTTTGCGATATACAAATTGAAAAGAAGACTTGCGGACTATAGAAATTTATCAAACATAAATAATGTATGTTACATATAATAACATCTGTTAGATAGGTTCGTGGAGAAAAAACAAAAAAAATAGCATTTATGAATCAGTTTGTTTGAAAGTAAAGGATTATGGACAGAAGAAAAAATGAAATTTATCAAAGTATAGGTTCTTGGACACCCAAAAAGTTAGCATACAGTAGAATAGTAACAACGTCATGCAAGTCAAAAAAATTAGCATACATTAGGACACAAGAAATGTAGTAGACCCGAATTAGTTTTCTTTGAAAAAAATGAGAAAGGTTCCTCGATAACCAAAATTTAGTATACAATAAAGGCATTCGTGAATCAGTTTTATTTGGAATTTATCAAAAATTAATAATGTGGTTTACATCTTTCTGTAAATTTAAATGTGTTTTTCATATAGATGGGGATTGGGTCTCTCGTGGACCATAAAAAGAAATAAGTACAAGAATTAGAAATGTCGAAAAAAGAAGTGCGCAATGGTAGAGAGGAAGACCTTAAAAGAATAAATTGGAAGTTATGATTCTTTGGTTATAGTTTTCTATTTAAAGAGGTCATAAATGGATTGATAAATAAAACAAGATGACAGTATAGACTTAAAGTGGATTGATAAAGAAAACAATATGCCAGTATAGACTTACTATGAACCCAATACATTTTGGTTGTTGTTGTCGATGGTTAGTGGAGTCATGTCCATTGGTTGTTTCCCTTCTTGGACAGCGTTGTCCATTCTCTGTTGGAACCATTCTTAGATGTAGATTTTCATCGAGGCCATGTTGATTTCATCCCAGTTTTCTATGTTGTAAAGGTCATTTTCTAATTTCCTTAGATCCATTGAAATACTATGCAGACTTTGTTCAATTTCCTTATTGTGTGTCGCATAGTCCAGTACCCAATGCTTGTGGTCATCTAGATGATGTTCAGCTATGCCGTAAAACTTTTCAAAAGACAACCCCTTTAAAATATCAACTTATTCCTAGAAGGATTCTTTGGTGATTGACAAGGATTTCAGAATTAAGTTTGGGTCTTGAACCTCATTGGTAATTCCGGCTAAGTCTTTTTGTATCAAGCTTGTGAATAAATATTCCTTTTCTGATATGACTTGTTTACATGATTTGACAATGTGCTCCAGGTTGTTAAATTTATTTTTCCAGCATGCTTTTACTTTTTTGGCCCACTTTGGGGAGGGGTGTTTCTCTTGTCTTCTTTTCAGTTTTGATGTGTTGATGACATAGTTGGAAAAATGGGTCAATACATGTTCACAGAAACGCTGGTCATTTTTTAAATTCGCCTCCAAATGTTCCAGGAAACCATTTGCCTTATTTTCGAAGGAAACTAAATTTTGCGATGTTTCCCAGGCTTTAGTAACTGGATGCATTCTTTTGTTGATGTTATTTTCTACAAGGGCTCTAGAGCATGCAAGGAGGGTAGAGGATACTTTCACCTTAGCTGCAGTGGTAGCAAGAACGATTTTTTCCAAAGGACTGACAAATTTTGGAGTTGCAATGAAATCCTTCTCAAATTCGTTGAGGCGGTCTTTTAGATTGCCATTTTCTATCTCAATTCCTCCAATGGAATCACAAAGAATTTCATCGGTTACTTGGTGAAATGAGGAGATTTGGGACGACTGTATTTTCCTAAAGTTAATCTATGTGCGAGATTTGCCTTCCCTGTTTGTTACATCTCTCTTTTCAATGACCATACTTTTATATTGGATGTCAGAAATAATTCTTTGGAATATGAAGGATTCATCTTCATCAAAAATTTCAGTTTCATATATTTCCACCATGGACGACCCAATTTTGTGCATGTGCTAAGTTTCAATTTCAAGTTGCAGCTGTTCACTTTCAATTTCGGGTTCCTCTGCCTGCCCTGCATTGTTTCTTCTCTTCTTTGTCACTGGAAGTTTGTGAGAACTATCAATTTTTATGTGAGGAGGGTTCTTATATCCTCCTTCGTTTGAAGATTTCCGGGTTGCTTTCTTACTAGGGTGGGTCGTCGAAGTGATGCTCTGTGATGTCATTCTCTTGGGAGTGTTGGCGGGGAACTGGGTACTTTTCTTGCCGGATGCTTTTCCATGTTGTCTGAACAATTCAGCCACGCTTTCCAATGTCTCTGCATCGCAATTAGCAGAAGCAGGATTGTTGTCCACACTGTCCCTATCTTGGGTTAGGTGTCTATGGATAAAAGAGTTGTTAAAGCCAACTGCCACTAAATGTTCTTGAAATATCTCATTAGGGTCAAACCCTTTTATCCTTTCAGCATTCGTTAGGTTCAATTTATTTAAATGGGTGGCAAACTCGTCAATATTTTTGAAGTTTTTGCACATGAAGTCTCTGACTTTCTAGGGCAGAGGAATGAACTATTTTTTTTTCTTGTCATGGAAAAAATGCAACCAGTCCTTGTATTTCCTTACTATTTCTGCAACAAACATCTTGTCTATGATGTGGCATGGAAGGAAATCAGGATTTTCCATAGAGCCAAAGACCATGAGGACACTGTGATTTTCCTTTGGTTCAAGTGTGCCCTTCCTGTTCAAAAACTTGGCTGCCTGGTGAGACATCCACGGAGCATCCTTGCCTAACAATAAATCTTTGAAAACTGAGACAAAGACATTAAAAACTTCATAAAAACAATGGGAGGCCTTGTGCTTCCACAAGGCCTCATACCATAATGTTACTGGGTCAAATCCATAGTTTATTTTATTGGAAAGATAATGTTTTGGAAACGGGAAGAAATGGACTATTGAAAAAATAAAGTAGGATGACATATAAAATTTATTCGATTCTTTGAATCGTGACAACTGGGAACAGAGCTCAATGGAAATTAGCTTCCCCCAATATAAAATGTATTGTTCCTTGACTGTAAAATACAAAATAGAAATAATTATATGGTAAATTCTTGTCGTCAATACATGTCCCGTTATTCTTGTAAATAGCCAAGCAATTTCTCGAAATGGATTTCTAAAGGAACTTACATGCAACCTTGTGATATCTTCAGGAACTATTGTCAGGTCTTCGATGAAGTCAGCTAAGATGTCCAACCCATTATTATGTTTTTCTAGAAACTGCTTGCAGTCTTGTCCTCTGAACGTCAATGTTGGCTCTAGCAATTTTAACATCCCGCGGAAGGCCAGAGGTGATAAAGAAATAGGAGAATGGTCATGCAGTGGAATAATTATTTGTCCTGGAATATATCTTTCAGCGCACCGAGAGACCACCTCCTTACTAAAAAGAACCTCAGGGACGCAGCCTGTACGAGTGATTCTTGACGTCCAAATCAATTTGTTCTAGGTGGAATGGGATGAATAATAAAAGTATTCCCTGGAACACTAGACATTCTAGTCCTAATGTCCAGAGATATTTATTGTATCTCCACAAAACTGCTACCGACCTACTGCCATAACTCTACAAGAACATTTCTTTTCTTCAGATGATGAATGAAATGAAAAGGTGGAAGGGATAATATAATCCTATGCAAATATTGGTCCAAAGCGTGTGAATGGGAGATGTCCTCGAGACTTTCGTTTATTAATGACAATTTCGACGGCTATTGCATGATGCATTGTTAACATTAAACACTAGTAATTTCATACATAGAAATGCGAACATGGTGGATATTGCAATGAGCAATTCAGCATTGTAGATTTCTTGAGCAGGCCAGCACGAGGACGCGTGTTTGAGATGAAAAATCGGAAGGGACAAAATAACTCTCTGCACATCTTGGTTTAATGCATAATAATGGGATATCTCCTCGAGCGTTTCGCACATTAATGACAATGTTGACGGTTCCTGCATGGTCAAGTGTTAGCATGAAAGTTTTCTAATTGCATAGTAAGAATGTAGGGAGGTCACGGGCACGGGAAAAACATCTTTGAAATAGGGTAACAAGGTGCAACCTTTGAAGGTGAGGGCATGAGGGACAAATTGTATGTCTCATAACTTTTTGAGTGCAATACACATAACAATGAAGAGAGTATGGTAGGACAGTCCAGAGGGCAATTTGTATATGACTAGTAAGAGCATAACTAATGTATATCAGGAAGGACACGAAGTTAGTGTGTATGGAAGGAAGCAAGAGATACTTTGAAACATTTGTGAGCCATGGAAGAGTGAATCTTGCGAGTTTGACGAGTTTGTGTTGTAATTGTAGATCACAGAAGTTTTGAGTGCAAGATGTACATGACGCAACAAGAAGCAGAGTTTGAAATCGCCAAGTCGACAATTATGGCCATAAAATTAGCTGAGTATGGAAAGCAACAACAGTCAGTCGGATTCGTTGTGTGATTATATAGATGGAGATAAAGATATGTCAACCCACCAATGTTGGAACCTGTGACCATAGAAAGGTGGCTAAGTATATAACCACAAAGCGATAATACAAGGAATGAAGAAAAGGGAAAAAGGACCAAGGAGTCCATGATGGAATTGTAAATCATGAAAATTTTGAGTGCAATATGTATATCACAGAACAAGAAGTAGTAGAGTTCAAATCTCCCAACCCCAAAAAGTGACTAAGAAATGGAGATTTCGTGAACCCGTGAACAAGAGAATCCAAAAAGGGGTCACAAGGTCTCCCCAAAAGCCGTGAGGCCTCGACAGTCAAACTGTATCATTTGAAACATTTGAATGCATAGTCTGTAACATGGAAGAGGGGACAATGTTGGAACCCGGTAGTGAATTTCTATATTTCAGAGGGTTGGATGCGAACTGTTTCATATCAGTGTGTGTAGTTTCCACCAGAAAGAGTCACTAGTAAGAGCACAACCAATGTATATTATGAAGTACAACAACTTAGTTGCTATGGAAGATAACCATAGATACTCGAAACATTTGTGAATCATGGTAGAGTGAAGCTTGTGAATTCAAGGAGTCCGTGGTAGAATTGTAGATCAAAAAATTTTTGAGTGCAAGATGTAAATCATGGAACAAAAAGCAGAGTTCGAAACCGCCAACCCGGCAACTACGCCCGTAAAATTGGCTAAGTATGGAAACCAACAGTGGTCGGTTAGATTTGTTGTATGATTATATAGATGGAGATAAATATATGTCAGCCCACGAACGCTGGAACCCGTGATGATAGAAAGGCGACTAAGTATATAACCAGAGAGGCATAATACACGGGAAGAAGAAAATGGCAAAAGGACTAAGGAGTGAGCGGTGGAATTGTAGATCATGGAAATTTTGAGTAGATGATGTGAACCCGGTAGTCAATTTGTATTTTGGATCATGGGTTCTCGGGATGGCGGGCTCAAAATTGGGCGTTTGATGTTCAATTCCCTACAAATAGCACCCATAGTTCTGCAATATACAAATTGACAAGCGGAGTTGCGAACTATAAAAATATATTAGAATATAATAATGTCCATTACATATCTTTGGAAATTACGTGAATGTTTAAAAGAATACAATAGAATATTAATAATGTCTGTTACATAGGTTCATGGAGAAAAACACAAAAAAAATAGCATTCCCGAATTACTTTTCTTTAAAACAAAGGATTTTCTTGGACACAAAAAATTTAGTATTGTCGAAGTAGTTTTCTTTACAGATGTTTTACATACGTTCATGGAGTGAAACAAAAAAAAATAATAGTAACATATCTTACATAGGTTTGTGGAAAAAAACACAAAGAAATTAACATTCCCTAATTAGGCAAAATTCTAGATCACAAAAGTTTTGAGTGCAAGATGTACATCATGGAACAAGAAGCATAGTTTGAAACTGCCAACTCGACAACCACAACCATAAAATTGGGTAAGTATGCAAAGAAACAACGGTCGGTCAGCTTCGTCATGTGATTATATAGATGAAGATAAATATATGTCAGCCTGCTAATGATGGAACCCGCGATGATAGAAAGGAGACTAATTATATAACCAGAGAGCCATAATAAACAGTTAAAAGAAAAGGGAAAAAGGACTAAGGAGTCCATGGTGGAATTGTAGATCACAAAAATTTTGAGTAGAAGATGTGAACATGGTAGTGAATTTGTTTATTGGGAAGGGACAGATGCCAACTGTTTTGTACCATTGTGTTCAGTTGTCACTAGTAAGATAACAACCAATCTATATTGGGAATGAGATGAAGTTAGTGAAGATGGAAGGTAGAAACAGATACCTTGAAACATTTGTGAACCATGGTAGAACGAAGCTTGGTTCCAACCCGAAATAGTATCCAAGATTTGGACATTTCATGAACCCGACAACAAGAGGATATAAAATAGGTTGACAAAGTATTTGCATAAGACGTGAGGCCCCGAGGTTCCAATTGTATCACTCTGAACATTTGAATGCATAATCTGTAGTCACTTTATATATTGCAGAGGGTGTGATGCCAACTATTTTGTACCTTTTTTTCCAATTGTCACCACTAAGAGCTAATTTAGTATTGAGAATAATTTTTTAGATACTATTAGATACTTGACAGGAATTGCCATCCATAAATAATGGAAATCTCCAGCCCGCCATCCCTAGACTTTGTGTGTCAATTTGTATATCGCGGAACTGGGAGTGTTGTTTGGAGGACATAGAAAAATAGAAATGCAATGTTCATTCATCCAGTCCACAAGTCCACTTGTCAATTTGTATATCGCAAAATTATGGGTGCTATTTGCAGGGCATGGAACAATGGAGCTCCAATTTTGAGCCCACCCGCCCAAAAATCCACGATCCAAAATGTGGCTAGGTATAGAATGCACAATCCGTACATGCTCTATAAAATATCATGTCCATACTTTATAGTCCCATAATACACGAGAAGAAAAAAAAGAGAAAAAGGATGAAGGATTCCATAGTGGAATTGTAAATCACGCAAATTTTGAGTGGAAGATGTATATCAAGGAACAAAAAGCAACAGAATTCAATTGCACCTACTCAAAAACCGCAGGCATAAAATTCACTAAGTATGAAAAGGAACAATGGGCAGTCCAATTCACCATGCGAGGATATAGATGGAGATGAAGATATGTCAACACACTAACATTGGAACCCATGATCATAGAAACGCGACTAAGTATATAAATAGAAAGCGATAATACAGGGGAACAAGACAAGGGAAAAAGGACTAAGTATCTCACAGAAGAAAATCTAATGTTTGATTATTAATGAAAAAATTTCGAACCCCTACCAAGTTTTCACTAGTTAAGGCATAAATTGCAAATCACAAAACTATGTTTTGTACCACTGTGTCCATTTGTCACCAATAAGAGCATTGTTGATGTATATCAGGAAGGATGCGAAGTTGTTGGGGATGGAAAGAAGAAACATAAACTTTAAATGAAGTTAATGTATATGACGAACCCGCGGTGGAATTGTAGATCACGAATGTTTTGAGTGCAAGATGTATATACTAGAACGATAAACAGTCGGGTTCGTAAGCGCCGACCCCGCAGCAGCGGCCATAAAATTGGCTAAGTATGGAAAGGAACAACGGTCGGTCGGATCCGTTGTGTGAGGATATAGATGGATATAAATACATGTGATCCCACAAACTCTGGAACTTGATACCATAGAAAGGGAACTAAGTATATATCTAGAAAGAGATAACAAGTGGGAAGAAGAAAAGGCGAGTCCGTATGTGCCAACCCGACAACCATGGCCATAAAATTGCCTAGGTGTGCAAAGGAACAACGTTCGTTCGGATATGTCATGTGAAGATAAAAATGGAAATGAATATATGCCAGCCCGTGAACCCTACAAGCACCCATCATACAAACACAACTAACTATAAAACCAGAAATCCATAATGAACGGAAAAATGAAAAGGGGAAAAGGGATAAGTATTTGACACTAAAAAAACCTTTTTTTTCATTTATTAATCGCAATGTTTTCGAAACCCTGCTGGGTTCTCACTAGTAAAAGAATAAACTGCAGATCAATGAAGTTATTTGGCTACAAGATATATATGACGAAACAGGGGACATAGGTGTTGGATACCACGAACCTAGGGCCTAGTGGCCAAATAATTGGCTAAGTATTGGTCAAGAGAAAGGTTTGATATCTATTTCAATAGTATTCATACTAATATGTATTAATGGAGAATGTTTTCATATTTATCTGAATAATATTCATACTAATATATGTTAATGGATTGTTTATGTTTCAAATGAAAATGATCTCCCGATTTGCAGGATGCTCTTCGATTCGCAAATTTCGTTGAAACCATGAAAATTTTCACTGTAAGATGTACATAGCGCAACAAGAAACATGAATTTCCATTGTGTTTTCAATGAGATAAACTCCTTATCATCTATTCATATTGTATTTCTTGCAACGACATGAGAAAACGCCGACTCTCCATAAACATCAATATCTAAATTAAATTAAATGTAATCAAAATTTGTTGTGATTTAAG
The DNA here is from genome assembly GCA_000966675.3 of Picea glauca. Taxonomy (NCBI): domain Eukaryota; kingdom Viridiplantae; phylum Streptophyta; class Pinopsida; order Pinales; family Pinaceae; genus Picea; species Picea glauca. Next base: position 574,753 of record JZKD02S1620663.1, read on the forward strand.
TAATTAAGACATCTTCAGTCATTCCTTTATTAATGTCAAGCCTTTCAAACACCTGGTGAGTTATCAGTAGTTAAAGCATAAATTGCAGAGCACAAAAGCTCTTTGGCTGGAAGATGTATATGATGGAACAGGGAACATAGTTCTTTAATACCGCAAACACAAACATAATTGCTTAAGATTTGCAGAAGAGGAATTTTTTGTATTTATTCCAATAGTACTGATATTAGTATATATGCACAAATATTATCAAATAGAAGAATATTCTTTGTTGTAACTCATTAATTCATTCTATTTAAAGGACCCGAAGAATGGAAACGAGACAGTTCCTACAATTTATTTCTTTAAATACAGGACCGCCGCCACATAAGTATGGCTTATGAAAAAATATTCTTAAATGTAAAATGTAAGTAACAAATAGAGCAGGCTTTATTTAAATTGAATTAGTGGGCAACAGAAATAAAATCTTGTCGTCCATGTTTAACAACACAGGCGAAGAAGACACAAAATAAAATTAAAACAAATACCAGAGATTGGAAAATACTATTAAAAAATAAACCAGAATTATTTTATATCCAAATAAGATGGTTTACCAAATATAGTTGAGGCTATTTTCCACAATGATTGGGATTTGGGGTTCCGCTGACCAAGAAAAATATGTAAATTGATGAAGCTTCTCGATAGTTTTCTTGACGTTCAAATCCTTTATTCGTAAAAAATGAATTCAATATCAATTTTGGGTTTTCTACTTAATCAGTGCTTCCAACTACATCTATCCCAGTTTTTTGAACACCTTGTCTCTTCTAGATATGGCCTTCTTGCAATCACTGGCTATTCAACATTCCATTCTTTTTCAAGTAGTAATTTTCCTCTATCATCTAAAACTTGGGGTTCAAGGTTCTTTCCTTGCAATGTTCCTAACCCTTGACATCCGAGACAACTTAGAAATATGATTCAGGCCGATTTCAAAGTGGAGGGAGTCATTTTATGTCACCATAGCTATGGTAGGGGAAAAAAATTCAAGTATGTTGTCACTAGTATTCTCCCTGTATTCGATCATTTGTTTCATTGAAAAGCCTGCCTAAAGATTTGTCTATTGAACTTTTTATTATTATTATAGTAAATTAGAAGAAACGTCCAACCCAGCTAAAAAATGAAAATTTGTTGAATTACATAACTTTTTCGGGCAACACAGATCTGGCAAGTGCATCAAATGTTGCAGAACACATCACCATAGGTCTGGAAAGTGTATCAAATGGTGCAGATCGCATCATAAACTTTTGTAGCGATAATATGTCATTTTATCCACCCATATATTTTTTTTTACCCATCTCTAGTTGCATTCGCAAATGGAGTAATATTTCACGTCATTTACAAACATGACAATCCATTTTGCAAGCCAGTGTAAATGCATCGCCCCTGAGGAAGACAAAATCTTGTGGGATCTGTAGAATTCGATACACTTTCCAAATTTGTGTTGTTGGAATAAGCTATGTACTTCAACCTGAAAGTCCATTACAAATCCCAACAAGAAAACAAATAAGTTCAACAAACAAATCTCCAGGCATCCTTTTCAACCAACCAAAGCTTCAAACACAGGGAGAACACCAACCATAACATACTTGTTCTTTTTTTTTCCTGCTCTCTGAATTTCTCTTCTATAACAGAGTTTTTCTTTTACTCAAAGCTCACATCACATAAAACCAGTCTCTCTTCTTTCATCTAGGCCCGAATCACATCTCTAAGTTGTCTTACATGTCCATGACCAGGAACATTAGAACGAAGGCACCCTAAAGCCCAACTCTTTTATGATAGAGAGAAATGGCAATAAGTATTTAAAAAAAATGTTGGATGATCTTCCACAGATTTTGTGTTAATTCATTTTAATGACAAATGTTCTCGATATTTTAGCTTATTAATGCCAATATTTTCAAATATGTACGTTGAATAGCGACTAATAGCATGTATTAAAATTCCCATATCTGAGCAGATTCTCAAATCTCACATCTAAGATATGAACAATATTAAAGAGGGACATGATGTGAAGGCCTCTGTGGGCGACACGTTCTTGGACTATGCTGAAGCTTTTAAGAAAACTAAAAGAGTGCAAAGATGAATAAAAAGAAAAAAATTATTTTTGCAAATTCAAAATGGAGGCAAAAGAAATTACCAGATCCAATAATATTCATTTGTCTATTCATTTTAATGGGAGATGTCCTCGACCTTTCCAGTTATTAAAGCCTGTTTTTCTATACTTGTCTAGTCAGTTCTGACTTTTGAAAGCATAATTAATGTCTATTGGGAAGGGTAGAAGGTAGCGGGGATGGAGGGGAGCGACAAATGATTTTAAATTTTCTGAACCCGGAAAATCATCAACCCGCTAAAATGAGCTAGAAACATAGTTTACAAGAGAAAAACAAAAGGAAGAGAACAACTATATCACTTGCATAGAAAAACCATAGTAACACATAATCCATCGAAAAAGCATCACCAACTATGAAATATAGTTTGAGACCAACACGGTTCCAATCACGATTGCAGAAACCCAAACGTGCAAACTGCAACAACACGAACATGCAAGCAAGAACAACAACAACATGCAAATAAGAAATCAGTGCAGATGCAAAAAACAAGCATGAACCAATAAACCAACAATGCCGCTGAAACATATAAATTTAAAAAAAGGAAAAAAAGGTATTGTAACATGCCTGTTAAGTAAGCATTCAATGCTACCAAGCCTGTTAGGTGAACATTTAAGTCTGTCAGAAATGCTCTCTAAACATGTAACAATAAAATGCAGTGTGGAAGATCTATGACGTATCCCGAAATAATTATCGTATTTTTTTGTAACAATAGTCCGAACACCAGAGAATGTATTGGAAGGAAAAACTTTGGATATGCCACGATATCAAACATTTCCATAAATTTACCTAGCATAAAATGCTAAACCAAACATTTGGATTAATGATAGCATTAATCTACCTTCAACGAATGCATAATAAAATATATGATTCAAAAAGACCATATACGATCAAATACTTTAGATATGCCAACATATATAACATTGGAAATAGCGAAATCGACAATAAGACCTCCAATTCCTTGTCCAATCAGATCATGACAAATATCGTACTTTTTTTAATATAAAAACCAATGTTTTCAGTTCCCTAGTTCCAACAATAGATAATATGGAAATATTTGTGGTCAAAGGATAAACTAATATGAAGTCAATGATTTATCGATCTCTATAATCCCTTTATGCCTACAAGAGGGACTAATAAGACATACACATGAGCCTGCACACAAGGAAAATGAGAACTGCCATGACCTGAGAAATAAATATTCACTCCAGTTAGAGTTTCATGCCATGATCAGTTGGTTAGTGGAATCCCTATAAAATACCAATATTGGAGTGGATTTGGCAAGGAATATTCACTTGAATAAGGGTTTTGTGCGATGATAAATTGGTTAGTGCAATGGTCTCGACAACAAGTTCGTATCACTACATATGTGGAAGAACCCTCGTAGAAAGAGGAATTGACTAGAATGTACTTGGAAGAGAAACTACGGGCTATGAAGCAATGATGAATAACCCTAGTGGAACATGGAACCCACTAGAATGCAACTCGCAAAAGATTAAGGTTTCAAATAGACTCACTAGTGCAAGAATCGACCAAAGTGTTAAGGCGTTTTCTGAATGCCAAGAGAAATAATGGAGTTAACCTCCACCCTTATACCACTATCAAGCTAGGTATGAGAAGAATTTGTGACTCCACACTTATTTCATTACATTAACCTGAAGCTCTCGGAAGCCCTCCCAAAATATATTTGTTGGAGCATCTGGATAACCTGAGACAAACAAATATTCAATGACGAATCTCAACGCCCAACACAAGTAGACAAGAAAGCATGTGCCCTCCTATTAGAATATATGAAACAACAAAATTTGGAAAAAACATAAGAAGAATGGTTGAAACAAGAATTAATAATCCAACAAAGGATAGAGTTGGGGGTATTTGTAACTCTAGAGGAAAACATGTACTTAGCTACTCTTGTGGTCTGGGTTCTTCCTCTAATAATGAAGCAGAGGCTTGGGATCTCCTTGCAGGTGTTCAAAGGGTCACCATAACTTATTTTTGTGCAGAGATTCCATGTTGATCATTCGAGATCTAGGAAAAGGAAGAACAAATTCTGGGAAATTCTTTACACAAGTCATGTTCAGAATTCTTGAAAGTCTTAAAAAACTCAATAGACATTCCTTTTTTCATATCATGTTTAGAATTCTCAAAACTCTTTAAAAAATCAATAGACATTTTTTTTTGCATATCAAATGTGAATGGAATGCATAACTTGATATGTTACCAAAGAGAGGATCCAAACTAGCACAAGGAACCATAGTGGTTAATGGAAATATTGGATTTACAACAATTCCTTAAGTGTTTTATGAATCTAATAATTAGTTTGGAAGGTCATAGGTTCCTTTAATACAAAAAAATAGTACTCTATCTATTGGAACATTCAAAGAAATTTGTTAGATAAAGCAATAAGAGCATGCAATGGGAGCCTATCAAGACAACAAATGGAGTATGGAATCTCATTGACAATGGGATACCACTATCAGTTTAATCAAGTCTCTCTCGTCATCAGGTATCACAATTTTTATAAGAGTTATGAAATATTTCCATGCATGAATTCGAAAAAATAAATCGACAAATTATCTTTACAACTACTATGACAAACTTCTCAGAAAAAAGAGGTAAGAGAATTTTGAATTCAAACAAAAAGATTATATTTACAACTACTATGACAAACTTCTTAGAAAAAAAGGTAAGAGAATTTTGAATTCAAACAAAAACAATACTGGAAGAGAATCGATTATTTCTACTTCCATAGCTTTCATGGCATTATAGAACTTTTTACCATCCTCGAATTATCTCCATTAAATTCCTCTCAACCCTGCGTACTTTGGATAAGGGTTTCTATCACCACTCACCCTCTGCTTCCATTGGAAACATTAAAACCTTGTAGAATCCCCAAATAATGGAAGGCTCCCAATGATAGACTGACCTATGTATTCTCTTTCAACTTTATTGGAATTATGAGCATAAATTGGATAGCATACCCAAAGCAACTCACCCAAGCAAAGACTATGGAAGAGTGAAAAAATCGCTAGTAAATAGAAAAAGTCCCAAGACAATTTTCCAAGGTGTAGACATAAAAAACAACCGCTAGTAAATAGAAAAAGTCCCAAGACAATTTTCCAAGGTGTAGACATAAAAAACAACCTCCAAAAAATAGAGGATCCCATGTGCAGCAAAGATAACACATCTCAAATCAACGCAGGCTGAGTGAACCTTCCAAATTGTGTTGGTAATGAAAGAAGTAGACACAAATTGGGTAAAATAAACACACATATAACGTGGGAAGATTTTTTTCACTAGCTCATAGACATTCTAGTGAACCTTCCAAATTGTGTTGGTAATGAAAGAAGTAGACACAAATTGGGTAAAATAAACACACATATAACGTGGGAAGATTTTTTTCACTAGCTCATAGACATTCTTGAAGAAGAGAGGATGCTATTCAAGAAGAACAAAGATGATATACGACACATGAATAAAAGCATCAAGAATCTGTTTCAACGAATTATTATAATGAAACAAAACAACCAACAAAGAGTGAAAACTTATATAAAAATTGTTCAAAGCGAAAAGGTTTTGGTACACGATAATACTAGACCAAGAAAAAATGAAGAGAAGAAGAAAAGACTCTCAGGATGAAAGAAAGGAAAACACGAACTGGTAACACTCGAATCATTTGAGCGAAGGGCGAAATGAAAAATACTTCGACAAAAGGTAATAACCCACACCAAGGAGAACTACAAGAGGGGAAAGAGAATAAATACAACAAGCAAATGTATTAAGTTAATGGACCAATTTGTAAAGATATTCAATAATAAGCAAAGAAGAATGAATGGGAATTCTATAAGGAAAGATGAACAAGTAATCCTTGGGGCAACACCTTTAATTTAAATGCTATTCACCACTTTTAAAAAAGAAACATGACATACCTAACTGGGACGTTGAATGGAGTCTTGACAAGAAACATGAACATTGAATGGACTGTTGACAAGAAATCCCTGTGAGAGTTTGACTACGAGTTTGCAAATGCGAACTGGAGATACAACAATAGAAAACGTTGAGACACTGGTGAATAAAAAAACTTTGAGGCGGGGCTGGGAATAGAAGGTAGAGCATCGCCTCATGTGACAAGGTACGTAGAAGTGGTAGATAACATTGAAGTAGGCATTGATGGCTACATTGAAGGTTGAATCTTGATAGAAAATGGTATGATTTTTAATTTTTTTTATTTTAGATGCACATAAGACTCTACCAAGGAGAAAATCCCAAGGATAAGATTCATTATCTTAATGTGATATGTGACATGACATCCATTACAAGGAAAATCAATGATATTTATCTTCTTTTATTAGATCTTAAGCGTGATTAATGATTTATTTAATTGGGGATGGTATCCGATAACAATGCAAATGGACAGATTGCACACATGTGGTCTTGTTTAATTGGATCATAAGAAACTATTTAATTGGGGATGGTATCAGATAACAATGTAGATGGGCAGATTGCACACATGTGTTGTCTTGTTTAATTGGATCATAATTATTGATTGATTAGTTCATTTTATAATGGCTTTGTACAATAAAATCTTTGTTTTGAGATGGTATTAAGGTGGGAAGGAGACAATATCATATTTTAGGTTAGTTTAACCAAACATTTCATGTTAGAACTTGTAGCCAATAAATTATGGGCGGTCTTGTAGTTCTGTAAATCTGATTCTACTATAACCAATTCTTCATGTACATTCATGTTTTTTAATAGACAACTCCAATCCTTTCTTTACTAAATTGATTTTGTTTTTCTTTTGTTGGTTGATTCTCATCTCACATAAAACATTTCACTCCACTTAATTCCTATCATATCAACTATGTGAATATAAAATTTAATATTTTTGGAAACTTATTCGGGGTTATAAATTTCAAGGAATGTGAAGAGTTAAGATAATGTAATTGAAGTCTAAGAGACTTTTGACGAAAATCCAAAGGCCATTTAGATGTGTATATATGTGTATCATATCTATGTGTATATATGTGTTTCATATCCATTAATAAAATGTATTACAAATTTTATTTTCATAAGTGTGCTTATAAGTATGTCTATCATAGCCCTATTGTTCTTAGTGCCTATGGGAGTTATCCATGACATTTCTTAAGGGGTTCCATTTACTCTCAGAATATTCATTGCGCCCCATCTGCACCTCTGCCATCCTTGGCTTGCATATCTATCTTGGGTGTACTTGTTCGTGTCAGATCATAAACGCTTATGGATTACTCTTCTCGCCTGCAAGATTCTTGGCTTGCATATCTATCTTGGGTGCACTTGTTCGTGTCAGATCTATCCATAAATGCCTATGCATTACTCTTCTCGCCTGCAATTAATGTTAGTGTTCCAATCTGTCATTCCACTTTGTGTTCCACGACCGTTTCTCCTCATGTGAATAGCACGTACTTCTCATGCGTACATCACGTCCTCTAGTGCAAATACACTTAACCTATCCCTTGTGAAAACCCTAATGTATTATCTCACGCAACCCGATCTCTGCTCAAACCCTAACCTCTGGTTACTATTCCCTATGAGAATAATGGAACACGCGTTACTTTTTCATTTCTCTTTGCCTGAAGGAAATTGGTTCTTGGGTATTATTTTTGCCTCAATAAAATTCTTCGGTATTATGGGCACCGAATAGAAATAGAATTGTGACCTGTAACCCTATTTTCATTTGGTATTTGTGTTGGAAACGGTGACAACAATTCATCCATGAATAGGATTTCAGATCCTATAAACAGGGGTTGGTTGTAACCAATACAACCAAGTTAGAATATGGATGAGATTACATTTAATAATCAGTTTCTATTGTACATTGCTATAAATTTGATGTATGCCCGTAGAGGCTTGTTTGTCTGAGAGGAGTGAGACCTGTTGTAATCTCCATTAGTTGAATAATAAGACAATTGATACCTATGCTTGGTGGACATAGCCCAATGTTTGGGTGAACCAAGTAAATTGTTGTGTTTCTTGTCTGCATTTGTATCAATTGTCTTATGTTAATTTATGTTTCCGCATTTGAAAATTACAATAAATGGTATCAGAGCTGAGGAGGTCGAAGACTGGAAAAAGCCGCTCACTGAAAAAGGCCGCGTTGAAATCGCTGTGTTGGAGGGTTGTTTTGTTTTGGAAGAGGCTCTCGCAAGAAGAAAGTGTTGTTTTTTGGCAGCAGCGCTTGGCTACCATTGCAAAGGGAGCATCGGCGCTGGACAACATGTCTAGGGGCCTGCTGATAAAAAAAATAGGCTGGGATATTAGAGAGAGCGTCGACAGGAAGCCAACGCTCACCTTACCTACCAAAGGGAGCGTCGGTCATGTTGTGCACTTCTCCTCCGCTCATTTCTTTGGTTCAGCGCACATCTATATACTCCAAAGGATCACTAACCCCCTCTATCAAAAGATTCATATGAATTTTTTTAGAAATTAAATTTATACTCTTACATAAAGATTGAAGGATGTTAAATGTATAATTTTATATTTGGAAATGTTAAAGGTTTTATTATATTTTAGAATTAAAATATAATATGTAAAGGTGGAGGATGTTGAAGGATGGAGGAATAAGGTGGAGTGAATTTTTTATTAAATTTTTTTAATAAGAATGTATGTAATTTTTTTTTTTTGAAAATTACACAATATTATTTCTTCACATATTTTTTCTTTTAAGGGCCTTGGATATTACAAACAGTGGTGTTTCTTTTTTCTTATTTTTATGTTTCCTCTAATGAAAAAGATGTAGAGTGCTAAGTTCAAAAAGGAAAAGTTTAATGGCAAGAAAAATTTCGAGATCTGGAAGGTTAAGATGCACGATCTGCTCATGCAACAAGACATGGTGAAGGTGCTTTTGGGAAAAAGCAAAGCATCCCACGTCCATAATAGACGAGACTGGGATGAGATGGATGCGAGAGCACTGAGTGCCATACGCTTGTGTTTGGCTGACAATGTATTGTTCAACATTGTTACAGAGAAGACAACAGTCGGTTTGTGGTCAAAGCTAGAAACCTTGTACATGATGAAATCCTTGATAAATAGGATCTTTCTGAAAAGGAAATTGTACAGTTTGCACATGAAGGAAGGTACGAAAATTGTTGATCATCTAAATACTTTCAATACTCTTCTAGTCCAGTTGAATAGCATGGGAGTGAAATTTGAATCCGAAGATAAGGCAATTACATTATTGTGTTCTTTTCCCACATCATGGGATCATTTTGTTACCTCTATTAGTTTCAGTTCAATAGAAACTATTGAGTTTGATGATACTGTTGGAGCTTTATTATCTGAGGAAACAAGGAAGAAATCCAATTTAGAAACCTCTACATCTGAGGCATTGGTGGTCAGAGGCAGACCAAAAGAAAGAGGACAGGGTCAGAGGGATTTCTCTCAGTCAATGTTGAAAAGCAAAAAGAGCAAGCTCAAGTGTTGGTTTTGTGGAAAATTTGGACACCTGAAGAAGGACTATTGGAAGCGATAACAAACCTCCAAAGAAGACCCTCCAAAAGAGACGAAGGAAGAAAATGAAACTGAAACAGGTTCAGCAACAGTTTCAGGTATAGTTGATGAAGTTTTATCAATTAGTATTGGTTCACGTCATGATCAACATTGGCTATTATATTCTGGTGCTTCAAACCAGATGTGTCTTCATAGACACTGGTTTATTACTTACCAGTCTATAGATGATGGAGTTGTTTACATGGGTAATGATATTTCATCTAAAGTTGTCTCCTAATCCTTTCCGTGTCATTTTTCCCACTGAAGAGATAATCATGTCCGTCATGGAAGACACGACTTGGGACGATGGGCATCATCGTTCCATCTTGTTTCTGGAACAACAGACCCTTGAGAATTATCAGCGGATCTCGACTCCGTCGACCATTGTTGTTATATCCAAGGTTTCCCAATCTACACGAGATGTGTTTTCATAAGGGAACCTCAGTAACATTTCACCCATGATGCCCATAGATATTTCAGTGAAACCTAGGATAGTCGAGAACGTTCATATTGGCACTTCGTGTTCTCCCGACGAAATTGTCACTTATACTTCCTTGTTTAAATAATTTCGTGATATTTTTGCGTGGAGTTACGAAGAGATGTCGGGTATTGACCCTGCTATCATTGTTCATGAGATTAAGACATACCCCGGAGCTAAACCAGTCTGACAGCACCTCCATTCTTTCCATCCACATAAAGTGGCAGCCATTAAACTCGAAGTTGAAAAACTTCTTAAAGCCGGTTTCATTTACCCCGTGGCATTGACGGGATGGGTTTCCAACCCAGTACCAATTGATAAAAAGGGTGGTAGTATACGCGTTTGTGTTGATTATCGGGATATCAACAAAGCTTGTCCAAAGGACAATTTTCCAACCCCTTTCGTTGATAAAATTGTCGATGACTGTGCCGGCAATGAAATCTTTTCCCTTATGGATGGATTTTTCGGCTATAATCAAATAAATATCGCTCCTGAGGACCAACATAAAAGGACTTTTATTTGTCCTTAGAGTACTTTCGCCTACAAAAAACTTCCTTTCGGTCTGAAGAACGCAGGTGCTACGTTCCAACATGCTATGTCTTACGCCTTTGACGATATCAAGCATATTGTTCAACCTTATTTGGACAATTTGTCGGCTCACTCTTTACGTCGATTCGATCACCCTACTCATCTCCGAGCATTTTTTGTTCGTTGACGATTCTATCGCATTCACTTGAATCCTCATAAATGTGTCTTTTGTGTAGAATCTGGTCGTCTCCTTGGTTTCATTGTTTCACGCCATGGGATCCGGGTAGATCCTATCAAGGTCGAGGCGATTCTTAATCTCCCTCCTTCTTCTTTGCGTCAGTTACAAAGTTTGTAGGGGAAAGCAAACTTTCTTCGTCGTTTCATCCCGAATTACGCTGAGATTACTCAGGGTTTCACACGACTTCTAAAGAAAGGTTCAGAGTTTGTTTGGGATAAAGTTGCTAACAACGCTTTTGAAGCTTTAAAGTTGTCCCTCACCAAAGCTCCTCTTCTTTTTCCTCTGGGTTATAGTCAATATTACTTTCTTTATCTAGCTGTTTCCGAGTATACTATTAGCATGGTCCTCGTTCAAGAGGATGATAACCACGATGAACATGTTATCTATTACTTGAGTAGAAATTTATCATCCACAGAAATCAAGTACCAACATGTTGAGAAGTTGGCCTTGACTGCTGTCCAAGCAGTCCAACGTTTCCGTCATTATATTCTTTCCAAGAAGACTACAGTGATTTCAAACTGTAACCCCATGCAACACATATTGACACGTCAACTGCTGGGGGGCAAGTACTCCAAGTGGATTGTTATTCTCCAGGAGTTTGATTTGGAATTCGATCGTGCCATGTCGAAGAAATCTCTAGTTTTCGCTGAGTTAATTTGTGATTTTCCCCACACTTCCACGGAAAAGGTAGCAGTCGATTCGTTACCTGACGAGTCACTTTTCCTTATCAATACCGATGATATTTGGTACAGAGATATCATTATATATCTCCAAACTCAAACTTTCTGGCCTCATTTGTCCAGTAATGAATGACGTTGTGTACGTTATCAAGCACATCATTATATTATCCTCGGTGATACTCTTTACCGTCGAGGCATTGACTCTTTCTATCGGCGTTTTTTTACTTTTGACGAAGCTGAGAAAGCTTTGAATGACTGCCATCCAGGAGCATGTGGTGGTCATATGTCTAGGTATGCTACTGCTCAGAAGATCTTACGTGCAGGTTACTTTTGGCCTTCCCTATTTACTGATTGTATTACTGTTGTTCAGAAATGTCATGCCTACCAGACTTATAATCAAAAGATTTGATCGCATCCTGCCCCCCTTCATCCTGTAGTCTCAGTAGGTCCTTTTGCTAAATGGGGCATTGATTTCATGAAATGTCACCCTCACTCGGCCGGGGGGCATGGTTACATTATCGTAGCTGTTGATTATTTCACAAAATGGACCAAGGCAATGCCGACATTCGATAATACTGGGAAGACTGCAGCCTTATTCCTTTTCAACCATGTCATCACTCGTTTTGGTGTTCCTCAAGCTATCATTACCGATCACGGTAGTCATTTTAGAAATAATATGATGTCTGAGCTTACGGAGAAGTTGGGCCTTTGTCATGATAGCTCAACGCCCTATTATCCACAGGCAAATGGCTAGGTCAAAGCCATTAATAAAGTTCTTATAACTATGATTCAACAGATGATAGGAATCCATAAAACCAGCTGGCACACAATGTTATTTTCGACATTGTGGGCATATCGGACATCTGTTAAGTCTGTCGCAGGATTCACGCCTTTTCGATTAGTTTATGGCATGGAAGCCATTCTTCCAATAGAATGCGAGATACCGTCTTTGAATCTAGTTGTAGAACTCTTACCTAATAATTCTACCGAAGAGGAATGTCTGTTGTATTTGATACGTTTAGACGAGACTCGTCGTGACGCTACTCTTGTAATAGAAGCCCAGAAGAAACATGTTAAGGCACAGTATGACAAGCATGTCAAACCTCGTGTCTTCTCTGAAGGAGATCTTGTTCTTCTTTATGAACAAGATAAAGATGTCCTAGGAGCTGGGAAATTTGAACCAATGTGGCATGGGCCTTACATTGTTAGCAGAGTGCTGGAAAAAGGAGCGTATGAGTTAGTGGATTATGATGGTGTGCCTTTGAGTGAACCCAGGAATGGGTTGTACTTAAAGAAGTACTACACATAAGTCACTTGTGCATGAGTACTTGTATTTTATGTATCATACTGTGTGAGTGTGTTACTTTACTTTTGTTTTTACATTATATGGTCTCTACCCTTACGTGACGTTGTGTTTGATTTCCAGATGTCAAAGTATTCGCTACCTTATATTGGCTTCGCCAACAGTGCTAGTCGTAGTACTCGAAACCTAGCTTCCACTGCTTGGGCAATCTATGCCCCAACAAACGAACTCATATCTCTACGAGGTATATGTCTTGGCCGAGCGACCAACAACATTACAGAGTACAACGCCGTGGTTGAATTATTGGTTGATGCTATCTCTCTCGGAATTTGTTATTTGGTTGTTCGACTTGACTAGCAGTTGGTAGTGCTACAACTCAGTAATGTATATTCTATTCGAAGTCCTACGTTATTAAGGATATATTTGCGCATTCGCCTCTTGGAAAGACATTTTGATTACATAGAATATCAACACATTCCGAGAAGTCTTAATACATTAACAGACGCTTTAGCTAATTATGTATTGGACATGCATTTAAATCACTTATAAAATCAAACACATTAAATTGTACACAATTGTAAAGTAAGCCGGTAGAACCCATGTATATATAACAGTCAAAGTTTGTTTTTACAAATGTGTCCGAAGACCAAAATATCAAAAAATAAAGCTCCTGGCTTCTAAAAAAACTGACATCACTAATGATGTTCACGATAGCACACTAAGGTCCTAGCTACTCTGCGGAGAAAACGACCCATAGAGGCAGAGACTCCCACGGTGTGATGTTGATCGCGTCATGGGATCTCCTCCAGAGGCATCTATGGAACATCAGACATCAAACCCTCTAAGTTTTTCTCCACTGTAAGATAGTCCTCGACATATTGGGGGACTGAAATTGTTGCCTCTCCTCGACGCTGAACAGGAGAACTACCAGCAGGTCTATATGCCCAACATCTGTGTTATCAACAAAATTATTGATGTTAGTCTTTGGATGATTCTATAAAAACCAAAAACATTTAATATGATGAAAATACATAAACATCTAAAAAGTTAAAAATTTGGTGTACTTCTTACAAATATCTCCCCAGTGTGCGTCTTCAGGAAGGGAAAGCTTAGGATCATCGTGAAAGTCCAAGCCAACATACACATAATCCTCTATCATCAAGATCTGGCCTTGGAGCCAGTCAAAGAAGTGATCGTCATACCTGACGATCGGTCCCGTCACATGCCTAGCCATGAGTTGGCACCATCGTAGCATCCGCGGATCCCTGGGACCCGGAAAGTGCCAATCAGCCTGAAGCCTATACATTGGGACCCTCTCACAGAAGAAGGATACTAGCAGCGATCCATAACCAAACTACTTTAGATCTCCACGCCTGCTTTTGGTCAGTTTTTTCTTGAGGTTGCCTAACACTGCGTCAGCTCAGTTGAAGACTCGGGGCTCGACACACTCGAGGGCATACTGAAAATAGCTCTGTAGAACCATATGTGGGGAAGCACTCGCTGCCATCCAAGCTATAGTGAAGAGAATGGTCCGGAGAGTTATATGAGTCACTCCCCAAATGGCCACTTTTCCTTTTTGTCGTTCTGCTTCTGGAACGCAATACTCTCGGCAATACTCACTCATTTTCATGCCACCCCTGCGGTTACCAGTCAAGCTAACATAACAACCCCATCTTGACAAGCCAGTCAAGAAATAGATATCTTCAATATCAATCGTCAATGTGTGAGCACCAACATTGAAGACCTGCTGATCTGGATCCCACATCTGAACTAAATGTTCCAACAATCGAACTTGGGATCTCATGCCCGGTATGCGAAAATACTTTAGGAGACCGCAATCCCCTAAAGCGGTAATGGTTTGAGGGTGATTTTCGGTGGTAGCATTATCATCCTCGTGTTCCATTTCTCTCCATTCGAGCACCATTGTGATAGTTATTAACCTGCATGGCAACCATGGGAAGATAGTTAATAACTTGAATCATGAGAAAATTTGGTTTGATTGGTAAATATTACAAACATTTTTGGGCACTGCACTGTTCGCAGGTGACTTATAGCGCACAGTGCGGATTTCTCGCACTGTAGCTTAAGACCACCTGCGGGAATGAGAACTTCTCGCAGGCCCCGTATGGGCAGCCTGCGGGAATCCTCATTCGCGCGTAGGGTTTCAAAAACTCACTTAAAACTTGAAATTTAGCCATTAAAATCGTGAAATTAAACCATGAAAAGCTAGGGAATTGAGGACTTACCAATCTGATCCAGACGGTTCGTGAAATGATGCCCGGAAGCTCCTGAAAGTCGCCGATGAAGATCGGAGGTAAAATGGAAGTTTTTGCACTGAAATGGTAAGTGGGTAAAACAATATGGTAAAAATGAATAGTCAATTTGTTTTATTTACTTTTTACCATAGTAAAAGTG